>JBAIAA010001331.1:0-19305 GCA_037893245.1 Crossaster papposus
AAATCAAATTTAAAAATTGGCACTGCGCTAAAACCAAGCGTCCCACGAAGTTGGGCATGCACAAAAAAGTGACCGCAGCCACATGTTACACCCTATACGCTCACTTTTAGGGCGAATATCGCAAATTTAAAAATCAAATTTAAAAATTGGCACTGCGCTAAAACCAAGCGTCCCACGAAGTTGGGCATGCACAAAAAAGTGACCGCAGCCACATGTTACACCCTATACGCTCACTTTTAGGGCGAATATCGCAAATTTAAAAATCAAATTTAAAAATTGGCACTGCGCTAAAACCAAGCGTCCCACGAAGTTGGGCATGCACAAAAAAGTGACCGCAGCCACATGTTACACCCTATACGCTCACTTTTAGGGCGAATATCGCAAATTTAAAAATCAAATTTAAAAATTGGCACTGCGCTAAAACCAAGCGTCCCACGAAGTTGGGCATGCACAAAAAAGTGACCGCAGCCACATGTTACACACCCTATACGCTCACTTTTAGGGCGAATATCGCAAATTTAAAAATCAAATTTAAAAATTGGCACTGCGCTAAAACCAAGCGTCCCACGAAGTTGGGCATGCACAAAAAAGTGACCGCAGCCACATGTTACACCCTATACGCTCACTTTTAGGGCGAATATCGCAAATTTAAAAATCAAATTTAAAAATTGGCACTGCGCTAAAACCAAGCGTCCCACGAAGTTGGGCATGCACAAAAAAGTGACCGCAGCCACATGTTACACCCTATACGCTCACTTTTAGGGCGAATATCGCAAATTTAAAAATCAAATTTAAAAATTGGCACTGCGCTAAAACCAAGCGTCCCACGAAGTTGGGCATGCACAAAAAAGTGACCGCAGCCACATGTTACACCCTATACGCTCACTTTTAGGGCGAATATCGCAAATTTAAAAATCAAATTTAAAAATTGGCACTGCGCTAAAACCAAGCGTCCCACGAAGTTGGGCATGCACAAAAAAGTGACCGCAGCCACATGTTACACCCTATACGCTCACTTTTAGGGCGAATATCGCAAATTTAAAAATCAAATTTAAAAATTGGCACTGCGCTAAAACCAAGCGTCCCACGAAGTTGGGCATGCACAAAAAAGTGACCGCAGCCACATGTTACACCCTATACGCTCACTTTTAGGGCGAATATCGCAAATTTAAAAATCAAATTTAAAAATTGGCACTGCGCTAAAACCAAGCGTCCCACGAAGTTGGGCATGCACAAAAAAGTGACCGCAGCCACATGTTACACCCTATACGCTCACTTTTAGGGCGAATATCGCAAATTTAAAAATCAAATTTAAAAATTGGCACTGCGCTAAAACCAAGCGTCCCACGAAGTTGGGCATGCACAAAAAAGTGACCGCAGCCACATGTTACACCCTATACGCTCACTTTTAGGGCGAATATCGCAAATTTAAAAATCAAATTTAAAAATTGGCACTGCGCTAAAACCAAGCGTCCCACGAAGTTGGGCATGCACAAAAAAGTGACCGCAGCCACATGTTACACCCTATACGCTCACTTTTAGGGCGAATATCGCAAATTTAAAAATCAAATTTAAAAATTGGCACTGCGCTAAAACCAAGCGTCCCACGAAGTTGGGCATGCACAAAAAAGTGACCGCAGCCACATGTTACACCCTATACGCTCACTTTTAGGGCGAATATCGCAAATTTAAAAATCAAATTTAAAAATTGGCACTGCGCTAAAACCAAGCGTCCCACGAAGTTGGGCATGCACAAAAAAGTGACCGCAGCCACATGTTACACCCTATACGCTCACTTTTAGGGCGAATATCGCAAATTTAAAAATCAAATTTAAAAATTGGCACTGCGCTAAAACCAAGCGTCCCACGAAGTTGGGCATGCACAAAAAAGTGACCGCAGCCACATGTTACACCCTATACGCTCACTTTTAGGGCGAATATCGCAAATTTAAAAATCAAATTTAAAAATTGGCACTGCGCTAAAACCAAGCGTCCCACGAAGTTGGGCATGCACAAAAAAGTGACCGCAGCCACATGTTACACCCTATACGCTCACTTTTAGGGCGAATATCGCAAATTTAAAAATCAAATTTAAAAATTGGCACTGCGCTAAAACCAAGCGTCCCACGAAGTTGGGCATGCACAAAAAAGTGACCGCAGCCACATGTTACACCCTATACGCTCACTTTTAGGGCGAATATCGCAAATTTAAAAATCAAATTTAAAAATTGGCACTGCGCTAAAACCAAGCGTCCCACGAAGTTGGGCATGCACAAAAAAGTGACCGCAGCCACATGTTACACCCTATACGCTCACTTTTAGGGCGAATATCGCAAATTTAAAAATCAAATTTAAAAATTGGCACTGCGCTAAAACCAAGCGTCCCACGAAGTTGGGCATGCACAAAAAAGTGACCGCAGCCACATGTTACACCCTATACGCTCACTTTTAGGGCGAATATCGCAAATTTAAAAATCAAATTTAAAAATTGGCACTGCGCTAAAACCAAGCGTCCCACGAAGTTGGGCATGCACAAAAAAGTGACCGCAGCCACATGTTACACCCTATACGCTCACTTTTAGGGCGAATATCGCAAATTTAAAAATCAAATTTAAAAATTGGCACTGCGCTAAAACCAAGCGTCCCACGAAGTTGGGCATGCACAAAAAAGTGACCGCAGCCACATGTTACACCCTATACGCTCACTTTTAGGGCGAATATCGCAAATTTAAAAATCAAATTTAAAAATTGGCACTGCGCTAAAACCAAGCGTCCCACGAAGTTGGGCATGCACAAAAAAGTGACCGCAGCCACATGTTACACCCTATACGCTCACTTTTAGGGCGAATATCGCAAATTTAAAAATCAAATTTAAAAATTGGCACTGCGCTAAAACCAAGCGTCCCACGAAGTTGGGCATGCACAAAAAAGTGACCGCAGCCACATGTTACACCCTATACGCTCACTTTTAGGGCGAATATCGCAAATTTAAAAATCAAATTTAAAAATTGGCACTGCGCTAAAACCAAGCGTCCCACGAAGTTGGGCATGCACAAAAAAGTGACCGCAGCCACATGTTACACCCCACCCTATACGCTCACTTTTAGGGCGAATATCGCAAATTTAAAAATCAAATTTAAAAATTGGCACTGCGCTAAAACCAAGCGTCCCCACGAAGTTGGGCATGCACAAAAAAGTGACCGCAGCCACATGTTACACCCTATACGCTCACTTTTAGGGCGAATATCGCAAATTTAAAAATCAAATTTAAAAATTGGCACTGCGCTAAAACCAAGCGTCCCACGAAGTTGGGCATGCACAAAAAAGTGACCGCAGCCACATGTTACACCCTATACGCTCACTTTTAGGGCGAATATCGCAAATTTAAAAATCAAATTTAAAAATTGGCACTGCGCTAAAACCAGCGTCCCACGAAGTTGGGCATGCACAAAAAGTGACCGCAGCCACATGTTACACCCTATACGCTCACTTTTAGGGCGAATATCGCAAATTTAAAAATCAAATTTAAAAATTGGCACTGCGCTAAAACCAAGCGTCCCACGAAGTTGGGCATGCACAAAAAAGTGACCGCAGCCACATGTTACACCCTATACGCTCACTTTTAGGGCGAATATCGCAATTTAAAATCAAATTTAAAAATTGGCACTGCGCTAAAACCAAGCGTCCCACGAAGTTGGGCATGCACAAAAAAGTGACCGCAGCCACATGTTACACCCTATACGCTCACTTTTAGGGCGAATATCGCAAATTTAAAAATCAAATTTAAAAATTGGCACTGCGCTAAAACCAAGCGTCCCACGAAGTTGGGCATGCACAAAAAAGTGACCGCAGCCACATGTTACACCCTATACGCTCACCTTTTAGGGCGAATATCGCAAATTTAAAAATCAAATTTAAAAATTGGCACTGCGCTAAAACCAAGCGTCCCACGAAGTTGGGCATGCACAAAAAAGTGACCGCAGCCACATGTTACACCCTATACGCTCACTTTTAGGGCGAATATCGCAAATTTAAAAATCAAATTTAAAAATTGGCACTGCGCTAAAACCAAGCGTCCCACGAAGTTGGGCATGCACAAAAAAGTGACCGCAGCCACATGTTACACCCTATACGCTCACTTTTAGGGCGAATATCGCAAATTTAAAAATCAAATTTAAAAATTGGCACTGCGCTAAAACCAAGCGTCCCACGAAGTTGGGCATGCACAAAAAAGTGACCGCAGCCACATGTTACACCCTATACGCTCACTTTTAGGGCGAATATCGCAAATTTAAAAATCAAATTTAAAAATTGGCACTGCGCTAAAACCAAGCGTCCACGAAGTTGGGCATGCACAAAAAAGTGACCGCAGCCACATGTTACACCCTATACGCTCACTTTTAGGGCGAATATCGCAAATTTAAAAATCAAATTTAAAAATTGGCACTGCGCTAAAACCAAGCGTCCCACGAAGTTGGGCATGCACAAAAAAGTGACCGCAGCCACATGTTACACCCTATACGCTCACTTTTAGGGCGAATATCGCAAATTTAAAAATCAATTTAAAAATTGGCACTGCGCTAAAACCAAGCGTCCCACGAAGTTGGGCATGCACAAAAAAGTGACCGCAGCCACATGTTACACCCTATACGCTCACTTTTAGGGCGAATATCGCAAATTTAAAAATCAAATTTAAAAATTGGCACTGCGCTAAAACCAAGCGTCCCACGAAGTTGGGCATGCACAAAAAAGTGACCGCAGCCACATGTTACACCCTATACGCTCACTTTTAGGGCGAATATCGCAAATTTAAAAATCAAATTTAAAAATTGGCACTGCGCTAAAACCAAGCGTCCCACGAAGTTGGGCATGCACAAAAAAGTGACCCGCAGCCACATGTTACACCCTATACGCTCACTTTTAGGGCGAATATCGCAAATTTAAAAATCAAATTTAAAAATTGGCACTGCGCTAAAACCAAGCGTCCCACGAAGTTGGGCATGCACAAAAAAGTGACCGCAGCCACATGTTACACCCTATACGCTCACTTTTAGGGCGAATATCGCAAATTTAAAAATCAAATTTAAAAATTGGCACTGCGCTAAAACCAAGCGTCCCACGAAGTTGGGCATGCACAAAAAAGTGACCGCAGCCACATGTTACACCTATACGCTCACTTTTAGGGCGAATATCGCAAATTTAAAAATCAAATTTAAAAATTGGCACTGCGCTAAAACCAAGCGTCCCACGAAGTTGGGCATGCACAAAAAAGTGACCGCAGCCACATGTTACACCCTATACGCTCACTTTTAGGGCGAATATCGCAAATTTAAAAATCAAATTTAAAAATTGGCACTGCGCTAAAACCAAGCGTCCCACGAAGTTGGGCATGCACAAAAAAGTGACCGCAGCCACATGTTACACCCTATACGCTCACTTTTAGGGCGAATATCGCAAATTTAAAAATCAAATTTAAAATTGGCACTGCGCTAAAACCAAGCGTCCCACGAAGTTGGGCATGCACAAAAAAGTGACCGCAGCCACATGTTACACCCTATACGCTCACTTTTAGGGCGAATATCGCAAATTTAAAAATCAAATTTAAAAATTGGCACTGCGCTAAAACCAAGCGTCCCACGAAGTTGGGCATGCACAAAAAAGTGACCGCAGCCACATGTTACACCCTATACGCTCACTTTTAGGGCGAATATCGCAAATTTAAAAATCAAATTTAAAAATTGGCACTGCGCTAAAACCAAGCGTCCCACGAAGTTGGGCATGCACAAAAAAGTGACCGCAGCCACATGTTACACCCTATACGCTCACTTTTAGGGCGAATATCGCAAATTTAAAAATCAAATTTAAAAATTGGCACTGCGCTAAAACCAAGCGTCCCACGAAGTTGGGCATGCACAAAAAAGTGACCGCAGCCACATGTTACACCCTATACGCTCACTTTTAGGGCGAATATCGCAAATTTAAAAATCAAATTTAAAAATTGGCACTGCGCTAAAACCAAGCGTCCCACGAAGTTGGGCATGCACAAAAAAGTGACCGCAGCCACATGTTACACCCTATACGCTCACTTTTAGGGCGAATATCGCAAATTTAAAAATCAAATTTAAAAATTGGCACTGCGCTAAAACCAAGCGTCCCACGAAGTTGGGCATGCACAAAAAAGTGACCGCAGCCACATGTTACACCCTATACGCTCACTTTTAGGGCGAATATCGCAAATTTAAAAATCAAATTTAAAAATTGGCACTGCGCTAAAACCAAGCGTCCCACGAAGTTGGGCATGCACAAAAAAGTGACCGCAGCCACATGTTACACCCTATACGCTCACTTTTAGGGCGAATATCGCAAATTTAAAAATCAAATTTAAAAATTGGCACTGCGCTAAAACCAAGCGTCCCACGAAGTTGGGCATGCACAAAAAAGTGACCGCAGCCACATGTTACACCCTATACGCTCACTTTTAGGGCGAATATCGCAAATTTAAAAATCAAATTTAAAAATTGGCACTGCGCTAAAACCAAGCGTCCCACGAAGTTGGGCATGCACAAAAAAGTGACCGCAGCCACATGTATAATTGGCACTGGCGCTAAAACCAAGCGTCCCCACGAAGTTGGGGGCATTAGTGACCCGGGCAGCAAAAAAATGTGACCGCAGGCCCACATGTTACACCCTATACAGCTCACTTTTGAGGGCGTATTATCGCAAATTTAAAAATGCAAATTTAAAAAATTGGCACTGCGCTAAAACCAAGCGTCCCACGAAGTTGGGCATGCACAAAAAAGTGACCGCAGCCACATGTTACACCCTTATACGCTCACTTTTAGGGCGAATATCGCAAATTTAAAAATCAAATTTAAAAATTGGCACTGCGACTAAAACCACGCGTCCACGAAGTTGGGCATGCACAAAAAAGTGACCGCAGCCAATGTTACACCCTATACGCTCACTTTTAGGGCGAATATCGCAAATTTAAAAATCAAATTTAAAAATTGGCACTGCGCTAAAACCAAGGCGTCCCACGAAGTTGGGCATGCACAAAAAAGTGACCCGCAGCCACATGTTACACCCATATACGCTCACTTTTAGGGCGAATATCGCAAATTTAAAAATCAAATTTAAAAATTGGCACTGCGCTAAAACCAAGCGTCCCACGAAGTTGGGCATGCACAAAAAAAGTGACCGCAGCCACATGTTACACCCTATACGCTCACTTTTAGGGCGAATATCGCAAATTTAAAAATCAAATTTAAAAATTGGCACTGGCGCTAAAACCAAGCGTCCCACGAAGTTGGGCATGCACAAAAAAAGTGACCGCAGCCACATGTTACACCCTATACGCTCACTTTTATTGGGCGAATATCGCAAATTTAAAAATCAAATTTAAAAAATTGGCACTGCGCTAAAACCAAGCGTCCCACGAAGTTGGGCCATGCACAAAAAAGTGACCGCAGCCACCATGGTTACACCCTATACGCTCACTTTTTAGGGCGAATATCGCAAATTTAAAAATCAAATTTAAAAATTGGCACTGCGCTAAAACCAAGCGTCCACGAAGTTGGGCATGCACAAAAAAGTGACCGCAGCCACATGTTACACCCTATACGCTCATATACGCTCACTTTTAGGGCGAATATCGCAAATTTAAAAATCAAATTTAAAAATTGGCACTGCGCTAAAACCAAGCGTCCCACGAAGTTGGGCATGCACAAAAAAGTGACCGCAGCCACATGTTACACCCTATACGCTCACTTTTAGGGCGAATATCGCAAATTTAAAAATCAAATTTAAAAATTGGCACTGCGCTAAAACCAAGCGTCCCACGAAGTTGGGCATGCACAAAAAAGTGACCGCAGCCACATGTTACACCCTATACGCTCACTTTTAGGGCGAATATCGCAAATTTAAAAATCAAATTTAAAAATTGGCACTGCGCTAAAAACCAAGCGTCCCACGAAGTTGGGCATGCACAAAAAAGTGACCGCAGCCACATGTTACACCCTATACGCTCACTTTTAGGGCGAATATCGCAAATTTAAAAATCAAATTTAAAAATTGGCACTGCGCTAAAACCAAGCGTCCCACGAAGTTGGGCATGCACAAAAAAGTGGACCGCAGCCACATGTTACACCCTATACGCTCACTTTTAGGGCGAATATCGCAAATTTAAAAATCAAATTTAAAAATTGGCACTGCGCTAAAACCAAGCGTCCCACGAAGTTGGGCATGCACAAAAAAGTGACCGCAGCCACATGTTACACCCTATACGCTCACTTTTAGGGCGAATATCGCAATTTTAAAAATCAAATTTAAAAATTGGCACTGCGCTAAAACCAAGCGTCCCACGAAGTTGGGCATGCACAAAAAAGTGACCGCAGCCAATGTTACACCCTATACGCTCACTTTTAGGGCGAATATCGCAAATTTAAAAATCAAATTTAAAAATTGGCACTGCGCTAAAACCAAGCGTCCCACGAAGTTGGGCATGCACAAAAGAAAGTGACCGCAGCCACATGTTACACCCTATACGCTCACTTTTAGGGCGAATATCGCAAATTTAAAAATCAAATTTAAAAATTGGCACTGCGCTAAAACCAAGCGTCCCACGAAGTTGGGCATGCACAAAAAAGTGACCGCAGCCACATGTTACACCCTATACGCTCACTTTTAGGGCGAATATCGCAAATTTAAAAATCAAATTTAAAAATTGGCACTGCGCTAAAACCAAGCGTCCCACGAAGTTGGGCATGCACAAAAAAGTGACCGCAGCCACATGTTACACCCTATACGCTCACTTTTAGGGCGAATATCGCAAATTTAAAAATCAAATTTAAAAATTGGCACTGCGCTAAAACCAAGCGTCCCACGAAGTTGGGCATGCACAAAAAAGTGACCGCAGCCACATGTTACACCCTATACGCTCACTTTTAGGGCGAATATCGCAAATTTAAAAATCAAATTTAAAAATTGGCACTGCGCTAAAACCAAGCGTCCCACGAAGTTGGGCATGCACAAAAAAGTGACCGCAGCCACATGTTACACCCTATACGCTCACTTTTAGGGCGAATATCGCAAATTTAAAAATCAAATTTAAAAATTGGCACTGCGCTAAAACCAAGCGTCCCACGAAGTTGGGCATGCACAAAAAAGTGACCGCAGCCACATGTTACACCCTATACGCTCACTTTTAGGGCGAATATCGCAAATTTAAAAATCAAATTTAAAAATTGGCACTGCGCTAAAACCAAGCGTCCCACGAAGTTGGGCATGCACAAAAAAGTGACCGCAGCCACATGTTACACCCTATACGCTCACTTTTAGGGCGAATATCGCAAATTTAAAAATCAAATTTAAAAATTGGCACTGCGCTAAAACCAAGCGTCCCACGAAGTTGGGCATGCACAAAAAAGTGACCGCAGCCACATGTTACACCCTATACGCTCACTTTTAGGGCGAATATCGCAAATTTAAAAATCAAATTTAAAAATTGGCACTGCGCTAAAACCAAGCGTCCCACGAAGTTGGGCATGCACAAAAAAGTGACCGCAGCCACATGTTACACCCTATACGCTCACTTTTAGGGCGAATATCGCAAATTTAAAAATCAAATTTAAAAATTGGCACTGCGCTAAAACCAAGCGTCCCACGAAGTTGGGCATGCACAAAAAAGTGACCGCAGCCACATGTTACACCCTATACGCTCACTTTTAGGGCGAATATCGCAAATTTAAAAATCAAATTTAAAAATTGGCACTGCGCTAAAACCAAGCGTCCCACGAAGTTGGGCATGCACAAAAAAGTGACCGCAGCCACATGTTACACCCTATACGCTCACTTTTAGGGCGAATATCGCAAATTTAAAAATCAAATTTAAAAATTGGCACTGCGCTAAAACCAAGCGTCCCACGAAGTTGGGCATGCACAAAAAAGTGACCGCAGCCACATGTTACACCCTATACGCTCACTTTTAGGGCGAATATCGCAAATTTAAAAATCAAATTTAAAAATTGGCACTGCGCTAAAACCAAGCGTCCCACGAAGTTGGGCATGCACAAAAAAGTGACCGCAGCCACATGTTACACCCTATACGCTCACTTTTAGGGCGAATATCGCAAATTTAAAAATCAAATTTAAAAATTGGCACTGCGCTAAAACCAAGCGTCCCACGAAGTTGGGCATGCACAAAAAAGTGACCGCAGCCACATGTTACACCCTATACGCTCACTTTTAGGGCGAATATCGCAAATTTAAAAATCAAATTTAAAAATTGGCACTGCGCTAAAACCAAGCGTCCCACGAAGTTGGGCATGCACAAAAAAGTGACCGCAGCCACATGTTACACCCTATACGCTCACTTTTAGGGCGAATATCGCAAATTTAAAAATCAAATTTAAAAATTGGCACTGCGCTAAAACCAAGCGTCCCACGAAGTTGGGCATGCACAAAAAAGTGACCGCAGCCACATGTTACACCCTATACGCTCACTTTTAGGGCGAATATCGCAAATTTAAAAATCAAATTTAAAAATTGGCACTGCGCTAAAACCAAGCGTCCCACGAAGTTGGGCATGCACAAAAAAGTGACCGCAGCCACATGTTACACCCTATACGCTCACTTTTAGGGCGAATATCGCAAATTTAAAAATCAAATTTAAAAATTGGCACTGCGCTAAAACCAAGCGTCCCACGAAGTTGGGCATGCACAAAAAAGTGACCGCAGCCACATGTTACACCCTATACGCTCACTTTTAGGGCGAATATCGCAAATTTAAAAATCAAATTTAAAAATTGGCACTGCGCTAAAACCAAGCGTCCCACGAAGTTGGGCATGCACAAAAAAGTGACCGCAGCCACATGTTACACCCTATACGCTCACTTTTAGGGCGAATATCGCAAATTTAAAAATCAAATTTAAAAATTGGCACTGCGCTAAAACCAAGCGTCCCACGAAGTTGGGCATGCACAAAAAAGTGACCGCAGCCACATGTTACACCCTATACGCTCACTTTTAGGGCGAATATCGCAAATTTAAAAATCAAATTTAAAAATTGGCACTGCGCTAAAACCAAGCGTCCCACGAAGTTGGGCATGCACAAAAAAGTGACCGCAGCCACATGTTACACCCTATACGCTCACTTTTAGGGCGAATATCGCAAATTTAAAAATCAAATTTAAAAATTGGCACTGCGCTAAAACCAAGCGTCCCACGAAGTTGGGCATGCACAAAAAAGTGACCGCAGCCACATGTTACACCCTATACGCTCACTTTTAGGGCGAATATCGCAAATTTAAAAATCAAATTTAAAAATTGGCACTGCGCTAAAACCAAGCGTCCCACGAAGTTGGGCATGCACAAAAAAGTGACCGCAGCCACATGTTACACCCTATACGCTCACTTTTAGGGCGAATATCGCAAATTTAAAAATCAAATTTAAAAATTGGCACTGCGCTAAAACCAAGCGTCCCACGAAGTTGGGCATGCACAAAAAAGTGACCGCAGCCACATGTTACACCCTATACGCTCACTTTTAGGGCGAATATCGCAAATTTAAAAATCAAATTTAAAAATTGGCACTGCGCTAAAACCAAGCGTCCCACGAAGTTGGGCATGCACAAAAAAGTGACCGCAGCCACATGTTACACCCTATACGCTCACTTTTAGGGCGAATATCGCAAATTTAAAAATCAAATTTAAAAATTGGCACTGCGCTAAAACCAAGCGTCCCACGAAGTTGGGCATGCACAAAAAAGTGACCGCAGCCACATGTTACACCCTATACGCTCACTTTTAGGGCGAATATCGCAAATTTAAAAATCAAATTTAAAAATTGGCACTGCGCTAAAACCAAGCGTCCCACGAAGTTGGGCATGCACAAAAAAGTGACCGCAGCCACATGTTACACCCTATACGCTCACTTTTAGGGCGAATATCGCAAATTTAAAAATCAAATTTAAAAATTGGCACTGCGCTAAAACCAAGCGTCCCACGAAGTTGGGCATGCACAAAAAAGTGACCGCAGCCACATGTTACACCCTATACGCTCACTTTTAGGGCGAATATCGCAAATTTAAAAATCAAATTTAAAAATTGGCACTGCGCTAAAACCAAGCGTCCCACGAAGTTGGGCATGCACAAAAAAGTGACCGCAGCCACATGTTACACCCTATACGCTCACTTTTAGGGCGAATATCGCAAATTTAAAAATCAAATTTAAAAATTGGCACTGCGCTAAAACCAAGCGTCCCACGAAGTTGGGCATGCACAAAAAAGTGACCGCAGCCACATGTTACACCCTATACGCTCACTTTTAGGGCGAATATCGCAAATTTAAAAATCAAATTTAAAAATTGGCACTGCGCTAAAACCAAGCGTCCCACGAAGTTGGGCATGCACAAAAAAGTGACCGCAGCCACATGTTACACCCTATACGCTCACTTTTAGGGCGAATATCGCAAATTTAAAAATCAAATTTAAAAATTGGCACTGCGCTAAAACCAAGCGTCCCACGAAGTTGGGCATGCACAAAAAAGTGACCGCAGCCACATGTTACACCCTATACGCTCACTTTTAGGGCGAATATCGCAAATTTAAAAATCAAATTTAAAAATTGGCACTGCGCTAAAACCAAGCGTCCCACGAAGTTGGGCATGCACAAAAAAGTGACCGCAGCCACATGTTACACCCTATACGCTCACTTTTAGGGCGAATATCGCAAATTTAAAAATCAAATTTAAAAATTGGCACTGCGCTAAAACCAAGCGTCCCACGAAGTTGGGCATGCACAAAAAAGTGACCGCAGCCACATGTTACACCCTATACGCTCACTTTTAGGGCGAATATCGCAAATTTAAAAATCAAATTTAAAAATTGGCACTGCGCTAAAACCAAGCGTCCCACGAAGTTGGGCATGCACAAAAAAGTGACCGCAGCCACATGTTACACCCTATACGCTCACTTTTAGGGCGAATATCGCAAATTTAAAAATCAAATTTAAAAATTGGCACTGCGCTAAAACCAAGCGTCCCACGAAGTTGGGCATGCACAAAAAAGTGACCGCAGCCACATGTTACACCCTATACGCTCACTTTTAGGGCGAATATCGCAAATTTAAAAATCAAATTTAAAAATTGGCACTGCGCTAAAACCAAGCGTCCCACGAAGTTGGGCATGCACAAAAAAGTGACCGCAGCCACATGTTACACCCTATACGCTCACTTTTAGGGCGAATATCGCAAATTTAAAAATCAAATTTAAAAATTGGCACTGCGCTAAAACCAAGCGTCCCACGAAGTTGGGCATGCACAAAAAAGTGACCGCAGCCACATGTTACACCCTATACGCTCACTTTTAGGGCGAATATCGCAAATTTAAAAATCAAATTTAAAAATTGGCACTGCGCTAAAACCAAGCGTCCCACGAAGTTGGGCATGCACAAAAAAGTGACCGCAGCCACATGTTACACCCTATACGCTCACTTTTAGGGCGAATATCGCAAATTTAAAAATCAAATTTAAAAATTGGCACTGCGCTAAAACCAAGCGTCCCACGAAGTTGGGCATGCACAAAAAAGTGACCGCAGCCACATGTTACACCCTATACGCTCACTTTTAGGGCGAATATCGCAAATTTAAAAATCAAATTTAAAAATTGGCACTGCGCTAAAACCAAGCGTCCCACGAAGTTGGGCATGCACAAAAAAGTGACCGCAGCCACATGTTACACCCTATACGCTCACTTTTAGGGCGAATATCGCAAATTTAAAAATCAAATTTAAAAATTGGCACTGCGCTAAAACCAAGCGTCCCACGAAGTTGGGCATGCACAAAAAAGTGACCGCAGCCACATGTTACACCCTATACGCTCACTTTTAGGGCGAATATCGCAAATTTAAAAATCAAATTTAAAAATTGGCACTGCGCTAAAACCAAGCGTCCCACGAAGTTGGGCATGCACAAAAAAGTGACCGCAGCCACATGTTACACCCTATACGCTCACTTTTAGGGCGAATATCGCAAATTTAAAAATCAAATTTAAAAATTGGCACTGCGCTAAAACCAAGCGTCCCACGAAGTTGGGCATGCACAAAAAAGTGACCGCAGCCACATGTTACACCCTATACGCTCACTTTTAGGGCGAATATCGCAAATTTAAAAATCAAATTTAAAAATTGGCACTGCGCTAAAACCAAGCGTCCCACGAAGTTGGGCATGCACAAAAAAGTGACCGCAGCCACATGTTACACCCTATACGCTCACTTTTAGGGCGAATATCGCAAATTTAAAAATCAAATTTAAAAATTGGCACTGCGCTAAAACCAAGCGTCCCACGAAGTTGGGCATGCACAAAAAAGTGACCGCAGCCACATGTTACACCCTATACGCTCACTTTTAGGGCGAATATCGCAAATTTAAAAATCAAATTTAAAAATTGGCACTGCGCTAAAACCAAGCGTCCCACGAAGTTGGGCATGCACAAAAAAGTGACCGCAGCCACATGTTACACCCTATACGCTCACTTTTAGGGCGAATATCGCAAATTTAAAAATCAAATTTAAAAATTGGCACTGCGCTAAAACCAAGCGTCCCACGAAGTTGGGCATGCACAAAAAAGTGACCGCAGCCACATGTTACACCCTATACGCTCACTTTTAGGGCGAATATCGCAAATTTAAAAATCAAATTTAAAAATTGGCACTGCGCTAAAACCAAGCGTCCCACGAAGTTGGGCATGCACAAAAAAGTGACCGCAGCCACATGTTACACCCTATACGCTCACTTTTAGGGCGAATATCGCAAATTTAAAAATCAAATTTAAAAATTGGCACTGCGCTAAAACCAAGCGTCCCACGAAGTTGGGCATGCACAAAAAAGTGACCGCAGCCACATGTTACACCCTATACGCTCACTTTTAGGGCGAATATCGCAAATTTAAAAATCAAATTTAAAAATTGGCACTGCGCTAAAACCAAGCGTCCCACGAAGTTGGGCATGCACAAAAAAGTGACCGCAGCCACATGTTACACCCTATACGCTCACTTTTAGGGCGAATATCGCAAATTTAAAAATCAAATTTAAAAATTGGCACTGCGCTAAAACCAAGCGTCCCACGAAGTTGGGCATGCACAAAAAAGTGACCGCAGCCACATGTTACACCCTATACGCTCACTTTTAGGGCGAATATCGCAAATTTAAAAATCAAATTTAAAAATTGGCACTGCGCTAAAACCAAGCGTCCCACGAAGTTGGGCATGCACAAAAAAGTGACCGCAGCCACATGTTACACCCTATACGCTCACTTTTAGGGCGAATATCGCAAATTTAAAAATCAAATTTAAAAATTGGCACTGCGCTAAAACCAAGCGTCCCACGAAGTTGGGCATGCACAAAAAAGTGACCGCAGCCACATGTTACACCCTATACGCTCACTTTTAGGGCGAATATCGCAAATTTAAAAATCAAATTTAAAAATTGGCACTGCGCTAAAACCAAGCGTCCCACGAAGTTGGGCATGCACAAAAAAGTGACCGCAGCCACATGTTACACCCTATACGCTCACTTTTAGGGCGAATATCGCAAATTTAAAAATCAAATTTAAAAATTGGCACTGCGCTAAAACCAAGCGTCCCACGAAGTTGGGCATGCACAAAAAAGTGACCGCAGCCACATGTTACACCCTATACGCTCACTTTTAGGGCGAATATCGCAAATTTAAAAATCAAATTTAAAAATTGGCACTGCGCTAAAACCAAGCGTCCCACGAAGTTGGGCATGCACAAAAAAGTGACCGCAGCCACATGTTACACCCTATACGCTCACTTTTAGGGCGAATATCGCAAATTTAAAAATCAAATTTAAAAATTGGCACTGCGCTAAAACCAAGCGTCCCACGAAGTTGGGCATGCACAAAAAAGTGACCGCAGCCACATGTTACACCCTATACGCTCACTTTTAGGGCGAATATCGCAAATTTAAAAATCAAATTTAAAAATTGGCACTGCGCTAAAACCAAGCGTCCCACGAAGTTGGGCATGCACAAAAAAGTGACCGCAGCCACATGTTACACCCTATACGCTCACTTTTAGGGCGAATATCGCAAATTTAAAAATCAAATTTAAAAATTGGCACTGCGCTAAAACCAAGCGTCCCACGAAGTTGGGCATGCACAAAAAAGTGACCGCAGCCACATGTTACACCCTATACGCTCACTTTTAGGGCGAATATCGCAAATTTAAAAATCAAATTTAAAAATTGGCACTGCGCTAAAACCAAGCGTCCCACGAAGTTGGGCATGCACAAAAAAGTGACCGCAGCCACATGTTACACCCTATACGCTCACTTTTAGGGCGAATATCGCAAATTTAAAAATCAAATTTAAAAATTGGCACTGCGCTAAAACCAAGCGTCCCACGAAGTTGGGCATGCACAAAAAAGTGACCGCAGCCACATGTTACACCCTATACGCTCACTTTTAGGGCGAATATCGCAAATTTAAAAATCAAATTTAAAAATTGGCACTGCGCTAAAACCAAGCGTCCCACGAAGTTGGGCATGCACAAAAAAGTGACCGCAGCCACATGTTACACCCTATACGCTCACTTTTAGGGCGAATATCGCAAATTTAAAAATCAAATTTAAAAATTGGCACTGCGCTAAAACCAAGCGTCCCACGAAGTTGGGCATGCACAAAAAAGTGACCGCAGCCACATGTTACACCCTATACGCTCACTTTTAGGGCGAATATCGCAAATTTAAAAATCAAATTTAAAAATTGGCACTGCGCTAAAACCAAGCGTCCCACGAAGTTGGGCATGCACAAAAAAGTGACCGCAGCCACATGTTACACCCTATACGCTCACTTTTAGGGCGAATATCGCAAATTTAAAAATCAAATTTAAAAATTGGCACTGCGCTAAAACCAAGCGTCCCACGAAGTTGGGCATGCACAAAAAAGTGACCGCAGCCACATGTTACACCCTATACGCTCACTTTTAGGGCGAATATCGCAAATTTAAAAATCAAATTTAAAAATTGGCACTGCGCTAAAACCAAGCGTCCCACGAAGTTGGGCATGCACAAAAAAGTGACCGCAGCCACATGTTACACCCTATACGCTCACTTTTAGGGCGAATATCGCAAATTTAAAAATCAAATTTAAAAATTGGCACTGCGCTAAAACCAAGCGTCCCACGAAGTTGGGCATGCACAAAAAAGTGACCGCAGCCACATGTTACACCCTATACGCTCACTTTTAGGGCGAATATCGCAAATTTAAAAATCAAATTTAAAAATTGGCACTGCGCTAAAACCAAGCGTCCCACGAAGTTGGGCATGCACAAAAAAGTGACCGCAGCCACATGTTACACCCTATACGCTCACTTTTAGGGCGAATATCGCAAATTTAAAAATCAAATTTAAAAATTGGCACTGCGCTAAAACCAAGCGTCCCACGAAGTTGGGCATGCACAAAAAAGTGACCGCAGCCACATGTTACACCCTATACGCTCACTTTTAGGGCGAATATCGCAAATTTAAAAATCAAATTTAAAAATTGGCACTGCGCTAAAACCAAGCGTCCCACGAAGTTGGGCATGCACAAAAAAGTGACCGCAGCCACATGTTACACCCTATACGCTCACTTTTAGGGCGAATATCGCAAATTTAAAAATCAAATTTAAAAATTGGCACTGCGCTAAAACCAAGCGTCCCACGAAGTTGGGCATGCACAAAAAAGTGACCGCAGCCACATGTTACACCCTATACGCTCACTTTTAGGGCGAATATCGCAAATTTAAAAATCAAATTTAAAAATTGGCACTGCGCTAAAACCAAGCGTCCCACGAAGTTGGGCATGCACAAAAAAGTGACCGCAGCCACATGTTACACCCTATACGCTCACTTTTAGGGCGAATATCGCAAATTTAAAAATCAAATTTAAAAATTGGCACTGCGCTAAAACCAAGCGTCCCACGAAGTTGGGCATGCACAAAAAAGTGACCGCAGCCACATGTTACACCCTATACGCTCACTTTTAGGGCGAATATCGCAAATTTAAAAATCAAATTTAAAAATTGGCACTGCGCTAAAACCAAGCGTCCCACGAAGTTGGGCATGCACAAAAAAGTGACCGCAGCCACATGTTACACCCTATACGCTCACTTTTAGGGCGAATATCGCAAATTTAAAAATCAAATTTAAAAATTGGCACTGCGCTAAAACCAAGCGTCCCACGAAGTTGGGCATGCACAAAAAAGTGACCGCAGCCACATGTTACACCCTATACGCTCACTTTTAGGGCGAATATCGCAAATTTAAAAATCAAATTTAAAAATTGGCACTGCGCTAAAACCAAGCGTCCCACGAAGTTGGGCATGCACAAAAAAGTGACCGCAGCCACATGTTACACCCTATACGCTCACTTTTAGGGCGAATATCGCAAATTTAAAAATCAAATTTAAAAATTGGCACTGCGCTAAAACCAAGCGTCCCACGAAGTTGGGCATGCACAAAAAAGTGACCGCAGCCACATGTTACACCCTATACGCTCACTTTTAGGGCGAATATCGCAAATTTAAAAATCAAATTTAAAAATTGGCACTGCGCTAAAACCAAGCGTCCCACGAAGTTGGGCATGCACAAAAAAGTGACCGCAGCCACATGTTACACCCTATACGCTCACTTTTAGGGCGAATATCGCAAATTTAAAAATCAAATTTAAAAATTGGCACTGCGCTAAAACCAAGCGTCCCACGAAGTTGGGCATGCACAAAAAAGTGACCGCAGCCACATGTTACACCCTATACGCTCACTTTTAGGGCGAATATCGCAAATTTAAAAATCAAATTTAAAAATTGGCACTGCGCTAAAACCAAGCGTCCCACGAAGTTGGGCATGCACAAAAAAGTGACCGCAGCCACATGTTACACCCTATACGCTCACTTTTAGGGCGAATATCGCAAATTTAAAAATCAAATTTAAAAATTGGCACTGCGCTAAAACCAAGCGTCCCACGAAGTTGGGCATGCACAAAAAAGTGACCGCAGCCACATGTTACACCCCTATACGCTCACTTTTAGGGCGAATATCGCAAATTTAAAAATCAAATTTAAAAATTGGCACTGCGCTAAAACCAAGCGTCCCACGAAGTTGGGCATGCACAAAAAAGTGACCGCAGCCACATGTTACACCCTATACGCTCACTTTTAGGGCGAATATCGCAAATTTAAAAATCAAATTTAAAAATTGGCACTGCGCTAAAACCAAGCGTCCCACGAAGTTGGGCATGCACAAAAAA
>JBAIAA010001332.1:0-67764 GCA_037893245.1 Crossaster papposus
AAAGGGAAAGAAGTGTGCATAAGAAATATGTAAAGGGAAAGAAGTGTGCATAAGAAATATGTAAAGGGAAAGAAGTGTGCATAAGAAATATGTAAAGGGAAAGAAGTGTGCATAAGAAATATGTAAAGGGAAAGAAGTGTGCATAAGAAATATGTAAAGGGAAAGAAGTGTGCATAAGAAATATGTAAAGGGAAAGAAGTGTGCATAAGAAATATGTAAAGGGAAAGAAGTGTGCATAAGAAATATGTAAAGGGAAAGAAGTGTGCATAAGAAATATGTAAAGGGAAAGAAGTGTGCATAAGAAATATGTAAAGGGAAAGAAGTGTGCATAAGAAATATGTAAAGGGAAAGAAGTGTGCATAAGAAATATGTAAAGGGAAAGAAGTGTGCATAAGAAATATGTAAAGGGAAAGAAGTGTGCATAAGAAATATGTAAAGGGAAAGAAGTGTGCATAAGAAATATGTAAAGGGAAAGAAGTGTGCATAAGAAATATGTAAAGGGAAAGAAGTGTGCATAAGAAATATGTAAAGGGAAAGAAGTGTGCATAAGAAATATGTAAAGGGAAAGAAGTGTGCATAAGAAATATGTAAAGGGAAAGAAGTGTGCATAAGAAATATGTAAAGGGAAAGAAGTGTGCATAAGAAATATGTAAAGGGAAAGAAGTGTGCATAAGAAATATGTAAAGGGAAAGAAGTGTGCATAAGAAATATGTAAATGGAAAGAAGTGTGCATAAGAAATATGTAAAGGGAAAGAAGTGTGCATAAGAAATATGTAAAGGGATAGAAGTGTGCATAAGAAATAAACACATGATGTGGGAACAAGCCCTCGAGTTAAATATGTAAAGGGAAAGAAGTGTGCATAAGAAATATGTAAAGGGAAAGAAGTGTGCATAAGAAATATGTAAAGGGAAAGAAGTGTGCATAAGAAATATGTAAAGGGAAAGAAGTGTGCATAAGAAATATGTAAAGGGAAAGAAGTGTGCATAAGAAATATGTAAAGGGAAAGAAGTGTGCATAAGAAATATGTAAAGGGAAAGAAGTGTGCATAAGAAATATGTAAAGGGAAAGAAGTGTGCATAAGAAATATGTAAAGGGAAAGAAGTGTGCATAAGAAATATGTAAAAGGAAAGAAGTGTGCATAAGAAATATGTAAAGGGAAAGAAGTGTGCATAAGAAATATGTAAAGGGAAAGAAGTGTGCATAAGAAATATGTAAAGGGAAAGAAGTGTGCATACGAAATATGTAAAGGGAAAGAAGTGTGCATAAGAAATATGTAAAGGGAAAGAAGTGTGCACAAGAAATATGTAAAGGGAAAGAAGTGTGCATAAGAAATATGTAAAGGGAAAGAAGTGTGCATAAGAAATATGTAAAGGGAAAGAAGTGTGCATAAGAAATATGTAAAGGGAAAGAAGTGTGCATAAGAAATATGTAAAGGGAAAGAAGTGTGCATAAGAAATATGTAAAGGGAAAGAAGTGTGCATAAGAAATATGTAAAGGGAAAGAAGTGTGCATAAGAAATATGTAAAAGGAAAGAAGTGTGCATAAGAAATATGTAAAGGGAAAGAAGTGTGCATAAGAAATATGTAAAGGGAAAGAAGTGTGCATAAGAAATATGTAAAGGGAAAGAAGTGTGCATACGAAATATGTAAAGGGAAAGAAGTGTGCATAAGAAATATGTAAAGGGAAAGAAGTGTGCACAAGAAATATGTAAAGGGAAAGAAGTGTGCATAAGAAATATGTAAAGGGAAAGAAGTGTGCATAAGAAATATGTAAAGGGAAAGAAGTGTGCATAAGAAATATGTAAAGGGAAAGAAGTGTGCATAAGAAATATGTAAAGG
Organism: Crossaster papposus; assembly: GCA_037893245.1. Lineage (NCBI taxonomy): Eukaryota > Metazoa > Echinodermata > Asteroidea > Velatida > Solasteridae > Crossaster > Crossaster papposus. The sequence continues at coordinate 1,840 of JBAIAA010001332.1, forward strand.
GAAAGAAGTGTGCATAAGAAATATGTAAAGGGAAAGAAGTGTGCATAAGAAATATGTAAAGGGAAAGAAGTGTGCATAAGAAATATGTAAAGGGAAAGAAGTGTGCATAAGAAATATGTAAAGGGAAAGAAGTGTGCATAAGAAATATGTAAAGGGAAAGAAGTGTGCATAAGAAATATGTAAATGGAAAGAAGTGTGCATAAGAAATATGTAAAGGGAAAGAAGTGTGCATAAGAAATATGTAAAGGGAAAGAAGTGTGCATAAGAAATATGTAAAGGGAAAGAAGTGTGCATAAGAAATATGTAAAGGGAAAGAAGTGTGCATAAGAAATATGTAAAGGGAAAGAAGTGTGCATAAGAAATATGTAAAGGGAAAGAAGTGTGCATAAGAAATATGTAAATGGAAAGAAGTGTGCATAAGAAATATGTAAAGGGAAAGAAGTGTGCATAAGAAATATGTAAATGGAAAGAAGTGTGCATAAGAAATATGTAAAGGGAAAGAAGTGTGCATAAGAAATATGTAAAGGGAAAGAAGTGTGCATAAGAAATATGTAAAGGGAAAGAAGTGTGCATAAGAAATATGTAAAGGGAAAGAAGTGTGCATAAGAAATATGTAAAGGGAAAGAAGTGTGCATAAGAAATATGTAAAGGGAAAGAAGTGTGCATAAGAAATATGTAAAGGGAAAGAAGTGTGCATAAGAAATATGTAAAGGGAAAGAAGTGTGCATAAGAAATATGTAAAGGGAAAGAAGTGTGCATAAGAAATATGTAAAGGGAAAGAAGTGTGCATAAGAAATATGTAAAGGGAAAGAAGTGTGCATAAGAAATATGTAAAGGGAAAAAAGTGTGCATAAGAAATATGTAAAGGGCAAGAAGTGTGCATAAGAAATATGTAAAGGGAAAGAAGTGTGCATAAGAAATATGTAAGGGAAAGAAGTGTGCATAAGAAATATGTAAAGGGAAAGAAGTGTGCATAAGAAATATGTAAAGGGAAAGAAGTGTGCATAAGAAATATGTAAAGGGAAAGAAGTGTGCATAAGAAATATGTAAAGGGAAAGAAGTGTGCATAAGAAATATGTAAAGGGAAAGAAGTGTGCATAAGAAATAAACACGTGATGTGGGAACAAGCCCTCGAGTTAAATATGTAAAGGGAAAGAAGTGTGCATAAGAAATATGTAAAGGGAAAGAAGTGTGCATAAGAAATATGTAAAGGGAAAGAAGTGTGCATAAGAAATATGTAAAGGGAAAGAAGTGTGCATAAGAAATATGTAAAGGGAAAGAAGTGTGCATAAGAAATATGTAAAGGGAAAGAAGTGTGCATAAGAAATATGTAAAGGGAAAGAAGTGTGCATAAGAAATAAGTAAAGGGAAAGAAGTGTGCATAAGAAATATGTAAAGGGAAAGAAGTGTGCATAAGAAATATGTAAAGGGAAAGAAGTGTGCATAAGAAATATGTAAAGGGAAAGAAGTGTGCATAAGAAATATGTAAAGGGAAAGAAGTGTGCATAAGAAATATGTAAAGGGAAAGAAGTGTGCATAAGAAATATGTAAATGGAAAGAAGTGTGCATAAGAAATATGTAAAGGGAAAGAAGTGTGCATAAGAAATATGTAAAGGGATAGAAGTGTGCATAAGAAATAAACACATGATGTGGGAACAAGCCCTCGAGTTAAATATGTAAAGGGAAAGAAGTGTGCATAAGAAATATGTAAAGGGAAAGAAGTGTGCATAAGAAATATGTAAAGGGAAAGAAGTGTGCATAAGAAATATGTAAAGGGAAAGAAGTGTGCATAAGAAATATGTAAAGGGAAAGAAGTGTGCATAAGAAATATGTAAAGGGAAAGAAGTGTGCATAAGAAATATGTAAAGGGAAAGAAGTGTGCATAAGAAATATGTAAAGGGAAAGAAGTGTGCATAAGAAATATGTAAAAGGAAAGAAGTGTGCATAAGAAATATGTAAAGGGAAAGAAGTGTGCATAAGAAATATGTAAAGGGAAAGAAGTGTGCATAAGAAATATGTAAAGGGAAAGAAGTGTGCATAAGAAATATGTAAAGGGAAAGAAGTGTGCATAAGAAATATGTAAATGGAAAGAAGTGTGCATAAGAAATATGTAAAGGGAAAGAAGTGTGCATAAGAAATATGTAAAGGGAAAGAAGTGTGCATAAGAAATATGTAAAGGGAAAGAAGTGTGCATAAGAAATATGTAAAGGGAAAGAAGTGTGCATAAGAAATATGTAAAGGGAAAGAAGTGTGCATAAGAAATATGTAAAGGGAAAGAAGTGTGCATAAGAAATATGTAAAGGGAAAGAAGTGTGCATAAGAAATATGTAAAGGGAAAGAAGTGTGCATAAGAAATATGTAAAGGGAAAGAAGTGTGCATAAGAAATATGTAAAGGGAAAGAAGTGTGCATAAGAAATATGTAAAGGGAAAGAAGTGTGCATAAGAAATATGTAAAGGGAAAAAAGTGTGCATAAGAAATATGTAAAGGGCAAGAAGTGTGCATAAGAAATATGTAAAGGGAAAGAAGTGTGCATAAGAAATATGTAAGGGAAAGAAGTGTGCATAAGAAATATGTAAAGGGAAAGAAGTGTGCATAAGAAATATGTAAAGGGAAAGAAGTGTGCATAAGAAATATGTAAAGGGAAAGAAGTGTGCATAAGAAATATGTAAAGGGAAAGAAGTGTGCATAAGAAATATGTAAAGGGAAAGAAGTGTGCATAAGAAATAAACACATGATGTGGGAACAAGCCCTCGAGTTAAATATGTAAAGGGAAAGAAGTGTGCATAAGAAATATGTAAAGGGAAAGAAGTGTGCATAAGAAATATGTAAAGGGAAAGAAGTGTGCATAAGAAATATGTAAAGGGAAAGAAGTGTGCATAAGAAATATGTAAAGGGAAAGAAGTGTGCATAAGAAATATGTAAAGGGAAAGAAGTGTGCATAAGAAATATGTAAAGGGAAAGAAGTGTGCATAAGAAATATGTAAAGGGAAAGAAGTGTGCATAAGAAATATGTAAAAGGAAAGAAGTGTGCATAAGAAATATGTAAAGGGAAAGAAGTGTGCATAAGAAATATGTAAAAGGAAAGAAGTGTGCATAAGAAATATGTAAAGGGAAAGAAGTGTGCATAAGAAATATGTAAAGGGAAAGAAGTGTGCATACGAAATATGTAAAGGGAAAGAAGTGTGCATAATAAATATGTAAAGGGAAAGAAGTGTGCATAATAAATATGTAAAGGGAAAGAAGTGTGCATAATAAATATGTAAAGGGAAAGAAGTGTGCATAAGAAATATGTAAAGGGAAAGAAGTGTGCATAAGAAATATGTAAAGGGAAAGAAGTGTGCATCAGAAATATGTAAAGGGAAAGAAGTGTGCATAAGAAATATGTAAAGGGAAAGAAGTGTGCATAAGAAATATGTAAAGGGAAAGAAGTGTGCATAAGAAATATGTAAAGGGAAATAAGTGTGCATAAGAAATATGTAAAGGGAAAGAAGTGTGCATAAGAAATATGTAAAGGGAAAGAAGTGTGCATAAGAAATATGTAAAGGGAAAGAAGTGTGCATAAGAAATATGTAAAGGGAAAGAAGTGTGCATAAGAAATATGTAAAGGGAAAGAAGTGTGCATAAGAAATATGTAAAGGGAAAGAAGTGTGCATAAGAAATATGTAAAGGGAAAGAAGTGTGCATAAGAAATATGTAAAGGGAAAGAAGTGTGCATAAGAAATATGTAAAGGGAAAGAAGTGTGCATAAGAAATATGTAATGGGAAAGAAGTGTGCATAAGAAATATGTAAAGGGAAAGAAGTGTGCATAAGAAATATGTAAAGGGAAAGAAGTGTGCATAAGAAATATGTAAAGGGAAAGAAGTGTGCATAAGAAATATGTAAAGGGAAAAAAGTGTGCATAAGAAATATGTAAAGGGAAAGAAGTGTGCATAAGAAATATGTAAAGGGAAAGAAGTGTGCATAAGAAATATGTAAAGGGAAAGAAGTGTGCATAAGAAATATGTAAAGGGAAAGAAGTGTGCATAAGAAATATGTGAAGGGAAAGAAGTGTGCATAAGAAATATGTAAAGGGAAAGAAGTGTGCATAAGAAATATGTAAAGGGAAAGAAGTGTGCATAAGAAATATGTAAAGGGAAAGAAGTGTGCATAAGAAATATGTAAAGGGAAAGAAGTGTGCATACGAAATATGTAAAGGGAAAGAAGTGTGCATAATAAATATGTAAAGGGAAAGAAGTGTGCATAATAAATATGTAAAGGGAAAGAAGTGTGCATAATAAATATGTAAAGGGAAAGAAGTGTGCATAAGAAATATGTAAAGGGAAAGAAGTGTGCATAAGAAATATGTAAAGGGAAAGAAGTGTGCATCAGAAATATGTAAAGGGAAAGAAGTGTGCATAAGAAATATGTAAAGGGAAAGAAGTGTGCATAAGAAATATGTAAAGGGAAAGAAGTGTGCATAAGAAATATGTAAAGGGAAATAAGTGTGCATAAGAAATATGTAAAGGGAAAGAAGTGTGCATAAGAAATATGTAAAGGGAAAGAAGTGTGCATAAGAAATATGTAAAGGGAAAGAAGTGTGCATAAGAAATATGTAAAGGGAAAGAAGTGTGCATAAGAAATATGTAAAGGGAAAGAAGTGTGCATAAGAAATATGTAAAGGGAAAGAAGTGTGCATAAGAAATATGTAAAGGGAAAGAAGTGTGCATAAGAAATATGTAAAGGGAAAGAAGTGTGCATAAGAAATATGTAAAGGGAAAGAAGTGTGCATAAGAAATATGTAATGGGAAAGAAGTGTGCATAAGAAATATGTAAAGGGAAAGAAGTGTGCATAAGAAATATGTAAAGGGAAAGAAGTGTGCATAAGAAATATGTAAAGGGAAAGAAGTGTGCATAAGAAATATGTAAAGGGAAAAAAGTGTGCATAAGAAATATGTAAAGGGAAAGAAGTGTGCATAAGAAATATGTAAAGGGAAAGAAGTGTGCATAAGAAATATGTAAAGGGAAAGAAGTGTGCATAAGAAATATGTAAAGGGAAAGAAGTGTGCATAAGAAATATGTGAAGGGAAAGAAGTGTGCATAAGAAATATGTAAAGGGAAAGAAGTGTGCATAAGAAATATGTAAAGGGAAAGAAGTGTGCATCAAAAATATGTAAAGGGAAAGAAGTGTGCATAAGAAATATGTAAAGGGAAAGAAGTGTGCATAAGAAATATGTAAAGGGAAAGAAGTGTGCATAAGAAATATGTAAAGGGAAATAAGTGTGCATAAGAAATAAACACATGATGTGGGAACAAGCCCTCGAGTTAAATATGTAAAGCGAAAGAAGTGTGCATAAGAAATATGTAAAGGGAAAGAAGTGTGCATAAGAAATATGTAAAGGGAAAGAAGTGTGCATAAGAAATAAACACATGATGTGGGAACAAGCCCTCGAGTTAAATATGTAAAGGGAAAGAAGTGTGCATAAGAAATATGTAAAGGGAAAGAAGTGTGCATAAGAAATATGTAAAGGGAAAGAAGTGTGCATAAGAAATATGTAAAGGGAAAGAAGTGTGCATAAGAAATATGTAAAGGGAAAGAAGTGTGCATAAGAAATATGTAAAGTGAAAGAAGTGTGCATAAGAAATATGTAAAGGGAAAGAAGTGTGCATAAGAAATATGTAAAGGGAAAGAAGTGTGCATAAGAAATAATAAAGGGAAAGAAGTGTGCATAAGAAATATGTAAAGGGAAAGAAGTGTGCATAAGAAATATGTAAAGGGAAAGAAGTGTGCATAAGAAATATGTAAAGGAAAAGAAGTGTGCATAATAAATATGTAAAGGGAAAGAAGTGTGCATAATAAATATGTAAAGGGAAAGAAGTGTGCATAAGAAATATGTAAAGGGAAAGAAGTGTGCATAAGAAATATGTAAAGGGAAAGAAGTGTGCATAAGAAATATGTAAAGGGAAAGAAGTGTGCATAAGAAATATGTAAAGGGAAAGAAGTGTGCATAAGAAATATGTAAAGGGAAAGAAGTGTGCATAATACATATGTAAAGGGAAAGAAGTGTGCATAAGAAATATGTAAAGGGAAAGAAGTGTGCATACGAAATATGTAAAGGGAAAGAAGTGTGCATAAGAAATATGTAAAGGGAAAGAAGTGTGCATAAGAAATATGTAAAGGGAAAGAAGTGTGCATAAGAAATATGTAAAGGGAAAGAAGTGTGCATAAGAAATAAACACATGATGTGGGAACAAGCCCTCGAGTTAAATATGTAAAGCGAAAGAAGTGTGCATAAGAAATATGTAAAGGGAAAGAAGTGTACATAAGAAATATGTAAAGGGAACGAAGTGTGCATAAGAAATATGTAAAGGGAAAGAAGTGTGCATAAGAAATATGTAAAGGGAAAGAAGTGTGCATACGAAATATGTAAAGGGAAAGAAGTGTGCATAAGAAATATGTAAAGGGAAAGAAGTGTGCATAAGAAATATGTAAAGGGAAAGAAGTGTGCATAAGAAATATGTAAAGGGAAAGAAGTGTGCATAAGAAATATGTAAAGGGAAAGAAGTGTGCATAAGAAATAAACACATGATGTGGGAACAAGCCCTCGAGTTAAATATGTAAAGGGAAAGAAGTGTGCATAAGAAATATGTAAAGGGAAAGAAGTGTGCATAAGAAATATGTAAAGGGAAAGAAGTGTGCATAAGAAATATGTAAAGGGAAAGAAGTGTGCATAAGAAATATGTAAAGGGAAAGAAGTGTGCATAAGAAATATATAAAGGGAAAGAAGTGTGCATAAGAAATATGTAAAGGGAAAGAAGTGTGCATAAGAAATATGTAAAGGGAAAGAAGTGTGCATAAGAAATATGTAAAGGGAAAGAAGTGTGCATAAGAAATATGTAAAGGGAAAGAAGTGTGCATAAGAAATAATAAAGGGAAAGAAGTGTGCATAAGAAATATGTAAAGGGAAAGAAGTGTGCATAAGAAATATGTAAAGGGAAAGAAGTGTGCATAAGAAATATGTAAAGGAAAAGAAGTGTGCATAAGAAATATGTAAAGGGAAAGAAGTGTGCATAAGAAATATGTAAAGGGAAAGAAGTGTGCATAAGAAATATGTAAAGGGAAAGAAGTGTGCATAAGAAATATGTAAAGGGAAATAAGTGTGCATAAGAAATATGTAAAGGGTAAGAAGTGTGCATAAGAAATATGTAAAGGGAAAGAAGTGTGCATAGGAAATATGTAAAGGGAAAGAAGTGTGCATAAGAAAATGTAAAGGGAAAGAAGTGTGCATAAGAAATATGTAAAGGGAAAGAAGTGTGCATAAGAAATATGTAAAGGGAAAGAAGTGTGCATAAGAAATATGTAAAGGGAAAGAAGTGTGCATAAGAAATATGTAAAGGGAAAGAAGTGTGCATAAGAAATATGTAAAGGGAAAGAAGTGTGCATAAGAAATATGTAAAGGAAAAGAAGTGTGCATAAGAAATATGTAAAGGGAAAGAAGTGTGCATAAGAAATATGTAAAGGGAAAGAAGTGTGCATAAGAAATATGTAAAGGGAAAGAAGTGTGCATAAGAAATATGTAAAGGGAAAGAAGTGTGCATAAGAAATATGTAAAGGGAAAGAAGTGTGCATAAGAAATATGTAAAGGGAAAGAAGTGTGCATAAGAAATATGTGAAGGGAAAGAAGTGTGCATAAGAAATATGTAAAGGGAAAGAAGTGTGCATAAGAAATATGTAAAGGGAAAGAAGTGTGCATAAAAAATATGTAAAGGGAAAGAAGTGTGCATAAGAAATATGTAAAGGGAAAGGAGTGTGCATAAGAAATATGTAAAGGGAAAGAAGTGTGCATAAGAAATATGTAAAGGGAAAGAAGTGTGCATAAGAAATAAACACATGATGTGGGAACAAGCCCTCGAGTTAAATATGTAAAGCGAAAGAAGTGTGCATAATAATTATGTAAAGGGAAAGAAGTGTGCATAAGAAATATGTAAAGGGAAAGAAGTGTGCATAAGAAATAAACACATGGTGTGGGAACAAGCCCTCGAGTTAAATATGTAAAGGGAAAGAAGTGTGCATAAGAAATATGTAAAGGGAAAGAAGTGTGCATAAGAAATATGTAAAGGGAAAGAAGTGTGCATAAGAAATATGTAAAGGGAAAGAAGTGTGCATAAGAAATATGTAAAGGGAAAGAAGTGTGCATAAGAAATATGTAAAGGGAAAGAAGTGTGCATAAGAAATATGTAAAGGGAAAGAAGTGTGCATAAGAAATATGTAAAGGGAAAGAAGTGTGCTTAAGAAATATGTAAAGGGAAAGAAGTGTGCATAAGAAATATGTAAAGGGAAAGAAGTGTGCATAAGAAATACGTAAAGGGAAAGAAGTGTGCATAAGAAATATGTAAAGGGAAAGAAGTGTGCATAAGAAATATGTAAAGGGAAAGAAGTGTGCATAAGAAATATGTAAAGGGAAAGAAGTGTGCATAAGAAATATGTAAAGGGAAAGAAGTGTGCATAAGAAATATGTAAAGGGAAAGAAGTGTGCATAAGAAATATGTAAAGGGAAAGAAGTGTGCATAAGAAATATGTAAAGGGAAAGAAGTGTGCATAAGAAATATGTGAAGGGAAAGAAGTGTGCATAAGAAATATGTAAAGGGAAAGAAGTGTGCATAAGAAATATGTAAAGGGAAAGAAGTGTGCATCAAAAATATGTAAAGGGAAAGAAGTGTGCATAAGAAATATGTAAAGGGAAAGAAGTGTGCATAAGAAATATGTAAAGGGAAAGAAGTGTGCATAAGAAATATGTAAAGGGAAATAAGTGTGCATAAGAAATAAACACATGATGTGGGAACAAGCCCTCGAGTTAAATATGTAAAGCGAAAGAAGTGTGCATAAGAAATATGTAAAGGGAAAGAAGTGTGCATAAGAAATATATAAAGGGAAAGAAGTGTGCATAAGAAATAAACACATGATGTGGGAACAAGCCCTCGAGTTAAATATGTAAAGGGAAAGAAGTGTGCATAAGAAATATGTAAAGGGAAAGAAGTGTGCATAAGAAATATGTAAAGGGAAAGAAGTGTGCATAAGAAATATGTAAAGGGAAAGAAGTGTGCATAAGAAATATGTAAAGGGAAAGAAGTGTGCATAAGAAATATGTAAAGGGAAAGAAGTGTGCATAAGAAATATGTAAAGGGAAAGAAGTGTGCATAAGAAATATGTAAAGGGAAAGAAGTGTGCATAAGAAATAATAAAGGGAAAGAAGTGTGCATAAGAAATATGTAAAGGGAAAGAAGTGTGCATAAGAAATATGTAAAGGGAAAGAAGTGTGCATAAGAAATATGTAAAGGAAAAGAAGTGTGCATAATAAATATGTAAAGGGAAAGAAGTGTGCATAATAAATATGTAAAGGGAAAGAAGTGTGCATAAGAAATATGTAAAGGGAAAGAAGTGTGCATAAGAAATATGTAAAGGGAAAGAAGTGTGCATAAGAAATATGTAAAGGGAAAGAAGTGTGCATAAGAAATATGTAAAGGGAAAGAAGTGTGCATAAGAAATATGTAAAGGGAAAGAAGTGTGCATAATACATATGTAAAGGGAAAGAAGTGTGCATAAGAAATATGTAAAGGGAAAGAAGTGTGCATACGAAATATGTAAAGGGAAAGAAGTGTGCATAAGAAATATGTAAAGGGAAAGAAGTGTGCATAAGAAATATGTAAAGGGAAAGAAGTGTGCATAAGAAATATGTAAAGGGAAAGAAGTGTGCATAAGAAATAAACACATGATGTGGGAACAAGCCCTCGAGTTAAATATGTAAAGCGAAAGAAGTGTGCATAAGAAATATGTAAAGGGAAAGAAGTGTACATAAGAAATATGTAAAGGGAACGAAGTGTGCATAAGAAATATGTAAAGGGAAAGAAGTGTGCATAAGAAATATGTAAAGGGAAAGAAGTGTGCATACGAAATATGTAAAGGGAAAGAAGTGTGCATAAGAAATATGTAAAGGGAAAGAAGTGTGCATAAGAAATATGTAAAGGGAAAGAAGTGTGCATAAGAAATATGTAAAGGGAAAGAAGTGTGCATAAGAAATATGTAAAGGGAAAGAAGTGTGCATAAGAAATAAACACATGATGTGGGAACAAGCCCTCGAGTTAAATATGTAAAGGGAAAGAAGTGTGCATAAGAAATATGTAAAGGGAAAGAAGTGTGCATAAGAAATATGTAAAGGGAAAGAAGTGTGCATAAGAAATATGTAAAGGGAAAGAAGTGTGCATAAGAAATATGTAAAGGGAAAGAAGTGTGCATAAGAAATATATAAAGGGAAAGAAGTGTGCATAAGAAATATGTAAAGGGAAAGAAGTGTGCATAAGAAATATGTAAAGGGAAAGAAGTGTGCATAAGAAATATGTAAAGGGAAAGAAGTGTGCATAAGAAATATGTAAAGAGAAAGAAGTGTGCATAAGAAATAATAAAGGGAAAGAAGTGTGCATAAGAAATATGTAAAGGGAAAGAAGTGTGCATAAGAAATATGTAAAGGGAAAGAAGTGTGCATAAGAAATATGTAAAGGAAAAGAAGTGTGCATAAGAAATATGTAAAGGGAAAGAAGTGTGCATAAGAAATATGTAAAGGGAAAGAAGTGTGCATAAGAAATATGTAAAGGGAAAGAAGTGTGCATAAGAAATATGTAAAGGGAAATAAGTGTGCATAAGAAATATGTAAAGGGTAAGAAGTGTGCATAAGAAATATGTAAAGGGAAAGAAGTGTGCATAGGAAATATGTAAAGGGAAAGAAGTGTGCATAAGAAAATGTAAAGGGAAAGAAGTGTGCATAAGAAATATGTAAAGGGAAAGAAGTGTGCATAAGAAATATGTAAAGGGAAAGAAGTGTGCATAAGAAATATGTAAAGGGAAAGAAGTGTGCATAAGAAATATGTAAAGGGAAAGAAGTGTGCATAAGAAATATGTAAAGGGAAAGAAGTGTGCATAAGAAATATGTAAAGGAAAAGAAGTGTGCATAAGAAATATGTAAAGGGAAAGAAGTGTGCATAAGAAATATGTAAAGGGAAAGAAGTGTGCATAAGAAATATGTAAAGGGAAAGAAGTGTGCATAAGAAATATGTAAAGGGAAAGAAGTGTGCATAAGAAATATGTAAAGGGAAAGAAGTGTGCATAAGAAATATGTAAAGGGAAAGAAGTGTGCATAAGAAATATGTGAAGGGAAAGAAGTGTGCATAAGAAATATGTAAAGGGAAAGAAGTGTGCATAAGAAATATGTAAAGGGAAAGAAGTGTGCATAAAAAATATGTAAAGGGAAAGAAGTGTGCATAAGAAATATGTAAAGGGAAAGGAGTGTGCATAAGAAATATGTAAAGGGAAAGAAGTGTGCATAAGAAATATGTAAAGGGAAAGAAGTGTGCATAAGAAATAAACACATGATGTGGGAACAAGCCCTCGAGTTAAATATGTAAAGCGAAAGAAGTGTGCATAAGAATTATGTAAAGGGAAAGAAGTGTGCATAAGAAATATGTAAAGGGAAAGAAGTGTGCATAAGAAATAAACACATGGTGTGGGAACAAGCCCTCGAGTTAAATATGTAAAGGGAAAGAAGTGTGCATAAGAAATATGTAAAGGGAAAGAAGTGTGCATAAGAAATATGTAAAGGGAAAGAAGTGTGCATAAGAAATATGTAAAGGGAAAGAAGTGTGCATAAGAAATATGTAAAGGGAAAGAAGTGTGCATAAGAAATATGTAAAGGGAAAGAAGTGTGCATAAGAAATATGTAAAGGGAAAGAAGTGTGCATAAGAAATATGTAAAGGGAAAGAAGTGTGCTTAAGAAATATGTAAAGGGAAAGAAGTGTGCATAAGAAATATGTAAAGGGAAAGAAGTGTGCATAAGAAATACGTAAAGGGAAAGAAGTGTGCATAAGAAATATGTAAAGGGAAAGAAGTGTGCATAAGAAATATGTAAAGGGAAAGAAGTGTGCATAAGAAATATGCAAAGGGAAAGAAGTGTGCATAAGAAATATGTAAAGGGAAAGAAGTGTGCATAAGAAATATGTAAAGGGAAAGAAGTGTGCATAAGAAATATGTAAAGGGAAAGAAGTGTGCATACGAAATATGTAAAGGGAAAGAAGTGTGCATAAGAAATATGTAAAGGGAAAGAAGTGTGCATAAGAAATATGTAAAGGGAAAGAAGTGTGCATAAGAAATATGTAAAGGGAAAGAAGTGTGCATAAGAAATATGTAAAGGGAAAGAAGTGTGCATAAGAAATATGTAAAGGGAAAGAAGTGTGCATAAGAAATATGTAAAGGGAAATAAGTGTGCATAAGAAATATGTAAAGGGAAAGAAGTGTGCATAAGAAATATGTAAAGGGAAAGAAGTGTGCATAAGAAATATGTAAAGGGAAAGAAGTGTGCATAAGAAATATGTAAAGGGAAAGAAGTGTGCATAAGAAATATGTAAAAGGAAAGAAGTGTGCATAAGAAATATGTAAAGGGAAAGAAGTGTGCATAAGAAATATGTAAAGGGAAAGAAGTGTGCATAAGAAATATGTAAAGGGAAAGAAGTGTGCATAAGAAATATGTAAAGGGAAAGAAGTGTGCATAAGAAATATGTAAAGGGAAAGAAGTGTGCATAAGAAATATGTAAAGGGAAAGAAGTGTGCATAAGAAATATGTAAAGGGAAAGAAGTGTGCATAAGAAATATGTAAAGGGAAAGAAGTGTGCATAAGAAATATGTAAAGGGAAAGAAGTGTGCATAAGAAATATGTAAAGGGAAAGAAGTGTGCATAAGAAATATGTAAAGGGAAAGAAGTGTGCATAAGAAATATGTAAAGGGAAAGAAGTGTGCATAAGAAATATGTAAAGGGAAAGAAGTGTGCATAAGAAATATGTAAAGGGAAAGAAGTGTGCATAAGAAATATGTAAAGGGAAAGAAGTGTGCATAAGAAATATGTAAAGGGAAAGAAGTGTGCATAAGAAATATGTAAAGGGAAAGAAGTGTGCATAAGAAATATGTAAAGGGAAAGAAGTTTGCATAAGAAATATGTAAAGGGAAAGAAGTGTGCATAAGAAATATGTAAAGGGAAAGAAGTGTGCATAAGAAATATGTAAAGGGAAATAAGTGTGCATAAGAAATATGTAAAGGGAAAGAAGTGTGCATAAGAAATATGTAAAGGGAAAGAAGTGTGCATAAGAAATATGTAAAGGGAAATAAGTGTGCATAAGAAATATGTAAAGGGAAAGAAGTGTGCATAAGAAATATGTAAAGGGAAAGAAGTGTGCATAAGAAATATGTAAAGGGAAAGAAGTGTGCATAAGAAATATGTAAAGGGAAAGAAGTGTGCATAAGAAATATGTAAAGGGAAAGAAGTGTGCATAAGAAATATGTAAAGGGAAAGAAGTGTGCATAAGAAATATGTAAAGGGAAAGAAGTGTGCATAAGAAATATGTAAAGGGAAATAAGTGTGCATAAGAAATATGTAAAGGGAAAGAAGTGTGCATAAGAAATATGTAAAGGGAAAAAAGTGTGCATAAGAAATATGTAAAGGGAAAGAAGTGTGCATAAGAAATATGTAAAGGGAAAGAAGTGTGCATAAGAAATATGTAAAGGGAAAGAAGTGTGCATAAGAAATAATAAAGGGAAAGAAGTGTGCATAAGAAATATGTAAAGGGAAAGAAGTGTGCATAAGAAATATGTAAAGGGAAAGAAGTGTGCATAAGAAATATGTAAAGGGAAAGAAGTGTGCATAAGAAATATGTAAAGGGAAAGAAGTGTGCATAAGAAATATGTAAAGGGAAAGAAGTGTGCATAAGAAATATGTAAAGGGAAAGAAGTGTGCATAAGAAATATGTAAAGGGAAAGAAGTGTGCATAAGAAATATGTAAAGGGAAAGAAGTGTGCATAAGAAATATGTAAAGGGAAAGAAGTGTGCATAAGAAATATGTAAAGGGAAAGAAGTGTGCATAAGAAATATGTAAAGGGAAAGAAGTGTGCATAAGAAATATGTAAAGGGAAAGAAGTGTGCATAAGAAAAAAGGGAAAGAAGTGTGCATAAGAAATATGTAAAGGGAAAGAAGTGTGCATAAGAAATATGTAAAGGGAAAGAAGTGTGCATAAGAAATATGTAAAGGGAAAGAAGTGTGCATAAGAAATATGTAAAGGGAAAGAAGTGTGCATAAGAAATATGTAAAGGGAAAGAAGTGTGCATAAGAAATATGTAAAGGGAAAGAAGTGTGCATAAGAAATATGTAAAGGGAAAGAAGTGTGCATAAGAAATATGTAAAGGGAAAGAAGTGTGCATAAGAAATATGTAAAGGGAAAGAAGTGTGCATAAGAAATATGTAAAGGGAAAGAAGTGTGCATAAGAAATATGTAAAGGGAAAGAAGTGTGCATAAGAAATATGTAAAGGGAAAGAAGTGTGCATAAGAAATATGTAAAGGGAAAGAAGTGTGCATAAGAAATATGTAAAGGGAAAGAAGTGTGCATAAGAAATATGTAAAGGGAAAGAAGTGTGCATAAGAAATATGTAAAGGGAAAGAAGTGTGCATAAGAAATATGTAAAGGGAAAGAAGTGTGCATAAGAAATATGTAAAGGGAAAGAAGTGTGCATAAGAAATATGTAAAGGGAAAGAAGTGTGCATAAGAAATATGTAAAGGGAAAGAAGTGTGCATAAGAAATATGTAAAGGGAAAGAAGTGTGCATAAGAAATATGTAAAGGGAAAGAAGTGTGCATAAGAAATATGTAAAGGGAAAGAAGTGTGCATAAGAAATATGTAAAGGGAAAGAAGTGTGCATAAGAAATATGTAAAGGGAAAGAAGTGTGCATAAGAAATATGTAAAGGGAAAGAAGTGTGCATAAGAAATATGTAAAGGGAAAGAAGTGTGCATAAGAAATATGTAAAGGGAAAGAAGTGTGCATAAGAAATATGTAAAGGGAAAGAAGTGTGCATAAGAAATATGTAAAGGGAAAGAAGTGTGCATAAGAAATATGTAAAGGGAAAGAAGTGTGCATAAGAAATATGTAAAGGGAAAGAAGTGTGCATAAGAAATATGTAAAGGGAAAGAAGTGTGCATAAGAAATATGTAAAGGGAAAGAAGTGTGCATAAGAAATATGTAAAGGGAAAGAAGTGTGCATAAGAAATATGTAAAGGGAAAGAAGTGTGCATAAGAAATATGTAAAGGGAAAGAAGTGTGCATAAGAAATATGTAAAGGGAAAGAAGTGTGCATAAGAAATATGTAAAGGGAAAGAAGTGTGCATAAGAAATATGTAAAGGGAAAGAAGTGTGCATAAGAAATATGTAAAGGGAAAGAAGTGTGCATAAGAAATATGTAAAGGGAAAGAAGTGTGCATAAGAAATATGTAAAGGGAAAGAAGTGTGCATAAGAAATATGTAAAGGGAAAGAAGTGTGCATAAGAAATATGTAAAGGGAAAGAAGTGTGCATAAGAAATATGTAAAGGGAAAGAAGTGTGCATAAGAAATATGTAAAGGGAAAGAAGTGTGCATAAGAAATATGTAAAGGGAAAGAAGTGTGCATAAGAAATATGTAAAGGGAAAGAAGTGTGCATAAGAAATATGTAAAGGGAAAGAAGTGTGCATAAGAAATATGTAAAGGGAAAGAAGTGTGCATAAGAAATATGTAAAGGGAAAGAAGTGTGCATAAGAAATATGTAAAGGGAAAGAAGTGTGCATAAGAAATATGTAAAGGGAAAGAAGTGTGCATAAGAAATATGTAAAGGGAAAGAAGTGTGCATAAGAAATATGTAAAGGGAAAGAAGTGTGCATAAGAAATATGTAAAGGGAAGAAGATAGAAGTGTGCATAAGAAATATGTAAAGGGAAAGAAGTGTGCATAAGAAATATGTAAAGGGAAAGAAGTGTGCATAAGAAATATGTAAAGGGAAAGAAGTGTGCATAAGAAATATGTAAAGGGAAAGAAGTGTGCATAAGAAATATGTAAAGGGAAAGAAGTGTGCATAAGAAATATGTAAAGGGAAAGAAGTGTGCATAAGAAATATGTAAAGGGAAAGAAGTGTGCATAAGAAATATGTAAAGGGAAAGAAGTGTGCATAAGAAATATGTAAAGGGAAAGAAGTGTGCATAAGAAATATGTAAAGGGAAAGAAGTGTGCATAAGAAATATGTAAAGGGAAAGAAGTGTGCATAAGAAATATGTAAAGGGAAAGAAGTGTGCATAAGAAATATGTAAAGGGAAAGAAGTGTGCATAAGAAATATGTAAAGGGAAAGAAGTGTGCATAAGAAATATGTAAAGGGAAAGAAGTGTGCATAAGAAATATGTAAAGGGAAAGAAGTGTGCATAAGAAATATGTAAAGGGAAAGAAGTGTGCATAAGAAATATGTAAAGGGAAAGAAGTGTGCATAAGAAATATGTAAAGGGAAAGAAGTGTGCATAAGAAATATGTAAAGGGAAAGAAGTGTGCATAAGAAATATGTAAAGGGAAAGAAGTGTGCATAAGAAATATGTAAAGGGAAAGAAGTGTGCATAAGAAATATGTAAAGGGAAAGAAGTGTGCATAAGAAATATGTAAAGGGAAAGAAGTGTGCATAAGAAATATGTAAAGGGAAAGAAGTGTGCATAAGAAATATGTAAAGGGAAAGAAGTGTGCATAAGAAATATGTAAAGGGAAAGAAGTGTGCATAAGAAATATGTAAAGGGAAAGAAGTGTGCATAAGAAATATGTAAAGGGAAAGAAGTGTGCATAAGAAATATGTAAAGGGAAAGAAGTGTGCATAAGAAATATGTAAAGGGAAAGAAGTGTGCATAAGAAATATGTAAAGGGAAAGAAGTGTGCATAAGAAATATGTAAAGGGAAAGAAGTGTGCATAAGAAATATGTAAAGGGAAAGAAGTGTGCATAAGAAATATGTAAAGGGAAAGAAGTGTGCATAAGAAATATGTAAAGGGAAAGAAGTGTGCATAAGAAATATGTAAAGGGAAAGAAGTGTGCATAAGAAATATGTAAAGGGAAAGAAGTGTGCATAAGAAATATGTAAAGGGAAAGAAGTGTGCATAAGAAATATGTAAAGGGAAAGAAGTGTGCATAAGAAATATGTAAAGGGAAAGAAGTGTGCATAAGAAATATGTAAAGGGAAAGAAGTGTGCATAAGAAATATGTAAAGGGAAAGAAGTGTGCATAAGAAATATGTAAAGGGAAAGAAGTGTGCATAAGAAATATGTAAAGGGAAAGAAGTGTGCATAAGAAATATGTAAAGGGAAAGAAGTGTGCATAAGAAATATGTAAAGGGAAAGAAGTGTGCATAAGAAATATGTAAAGGGAAAGAAGTGTGCATAAGAAATATGTAAAGGGAAAGAAGTGTGCATAAGAAATATGTAAAGGGAAAGAAGTGTGCATAAGAAATATGTAAAGGGAAAGAAGTGTGCATAAGAAATATGTAAAGGGAAAGAAGTGTGCATAAGAAATATGTAAAGGGAAAGAAGTGTGCATAAGAAATATGTAAAGGGAAAGAAGTGTGCATAAGAAATATGTAAAGGGAAAGAAGTGTGCATAAGAAATATGTAAAGGGAAAGAAGTGTGCATAAGAAATATGTAAAGGGAAAGAAGTGTGCATAAGAAATATGTAAAGGGAAAGAAGTGTGCATAAGAAATATGTAAAGGGAAAGAAGTGTGCATAAGAAATATGTAAAGGGAAAGAAGTGTGCATAAGAAATATGTAAAGGGAAAGAAGTGTGCATAAGAAATATGTAAAGGGAAAGAAGTGTGCATAAGAAATATGTAAAGGGAAAGAAGTGTGCATAAGAAATATGTAAAGGGAAAGAAGTGTGCATAAGAAATATGTAAAGGGAAAGAAGTGTGCATAAGAAATATGTAAAGGGAAAGAAGTGTGCATAAGAAATATGTAAAGGGAAAGAAGTGTGCATAAGAAATATGTAAAGGGAAAGAAGTGTGCATAAGAAATATGTAAAGGGAAAGAAGTGTGCATAAGAAATATGTAAAGGGAAAGAAGTGTGCATAAGAAATATGTAAAGGGAAAGAAGTGTGCATAAGAAATATGTAAAGGGAAAGAAGTGTGCATAAGAAATATGTAAAGGGAAAGAAGTGTGCATAAGAAATATGTAAAGGGAAAGAAGTGTGCATAAGAAATATGTAAAGGGAAAGAAGTGTGCATAAGAAATATGTAAAGGGAAAGAAGTGTGCATAAGAAATATGTAAAGGGAAAGAAGTGTGCATAAGAAATATGTAAAGGGAAAGAAGTGTGCATAAGAAATATGTAAAGGGAAAGAAGTGTGCATAAGAAATATGTAAAGGGAAAGAAGTGTGCATAAGAAATATGTAAAGGGAAAGAAGTGTGCATAAGAAATATGTAAAGGGAAAGAAGTGTGCATAAGAAATATGTAAAGGGAAAGAAGTGTGCATAAGAAATATGTAAAGGGAAAGAAGTGTGCATAAGAAATATGTAAAGGGAAAGAAGTGTGCATAAGAAATATGTAAAGGGAAAGAAGTGTGCATAAGAAATATGTAAAGGGAAAGAAGTGTGCATAAGAAATATGTAAAGGGAAAGAAGTGTGCATAAGAAATATGTAAAGGGAAAGAAGTGTGCATAAGAAATATGTAAAGGGAAAGAAGTGTGCATAAGAAATATGTAAAGGGAAAGAAGTGTGCATAAGAAATATGTAAAGGGAAAGAAGTGTGCATAAGAAATATGTAAAGGGAAAGAAGTGTGCATAAGAAATATGTAAAGGGAAAGAAGTGTGCATAAGAAATATGTAAAGGGAAAGAAGTGTGCATAAGAAATATGTAAAGGGAAAGAAGTGTGCATAAGAAATATGTAAAGGGAAAGAAGTGTGCATAAGAAATATGTAAAGGGAAAGAAGTGTGCATAAGAAATATGTAAAGGGAAAGAAGTGTGCATAAGAAATATGTAAAGGGAAAGAAGTGTGCATAAGAAATATGTAAAGGGAAAGAAGTGTGCATAAGAAATATGTAAAGGGAAAGAAGTGTGCATAAGAAATATGTAAAGGGAAAGAAGTGTGCATAAGAAATATGTAAAGGGAAAGAAGTGTGCATAAGAAATATGTAAAGGGAAAGAAGTGTGCATAAGAAATATGTAAAGGGAAAGAAGTGTGCATAAGAAATATGTAAAGGGAAAGAAGTGTGCATAAGAAATATGTAAAGGGAAAGAAGTGTGCATAAGAAATATGTAAAGGGAAAGAAGTGTGCATAAGAAATATGTAAAGGGAAAGAAGTGTGCATAAGAAATATGTAAAGGGAAAGAAGTGTGCATAAGAAATATGTAAAGGGAAAGAAGTGTGCATAAGAAATATGTAAAGGGAAAGAAGTGTGCATAAGAAATATGTAAAGGGAAAGAAGTGTGCATAAGAAATATGTAAAGGGAAAGAAGTGTGCATAAGAAATATGTAAAGGGAAAGAAGTGTGCATAAGAAATATGTAAAGGGAAAGAAGTGTGCATAAGAAATATGTAAAGGGAAAGAAGTGTGCATAAGAAATATGTAAAGGGAAAGAAGTGTGCATAAGAAATATGTAAAGGGAAAGAAGTGTGCATAAGAAATATGTAAAGGGAAAGAAGTGTGCATAAGAAATATGTAAAGGGAAAGAAGTGTGCATAAGAAATATGTAAAGGGAAAGAAGTGTGCATAAGAAATATGTAAAGGGAAAGAAGTGTGCATAAGAAATATGTAAAGGGAAAGAAGTGTGCATAAGAAATATGTAAAGGGAAAGAAGTGTGCATAAGAAATATGTAAAGGGAAAGAAGTGTGCATAAGAAATATGTAAAGGGAAAGAAGTGTGCATAAGAAATATGTAAAGGGAAAGAAGTGTGCATAAGAAATATGTAAAGGGAAAGAAGTGTGCATAAGAAATATGTAAAGGGAAAGAAGTGTGCATAAGAAATATGTAAAGGGAAAGAAGTGTGCATAAGAAATATGTAAAGGGAAAGAAGTGTGCATAAGAAATATGTAAAGGGAAAGAAGTGTGCATAAGAAATATGTAAAGGGAAAGAAGTGTGCATAAGAAATATGTAAAGGGAAAGAAGTGTGCATAAGAAATATGTAAAGGGAAAGAAGTGTGCATAAGAAATATGTAAAGGGAAAGAAGTGTGCATAAGAAATATGTAAAGGGAAAGAAGTGTGCATAAGAAATATGTAAAGGGAAAGAAGTGTGCATAAGAAATATGTAAAGGGAAAGAAGTGTGCATAAGAAATATGTAAAGGGAAAGAAGTGTGCATAAGAAATATGTAAAGGGAAAGAAGTGTGCATAAGAAATATGTAAAGGGAAAGAAGTGTGCATAAGAAATATGTAAAGGGAAAGAAGTGTGCATAAGAAATATGTAAAGGGAAAGAAGTGTGCATAAGAAATATGTAAAGGGAAAGAAGTGTGCATAAGAAATATGTAAAGGGAAAGAAGTGTGCATAAGAAATATGTAAAGGGAAAGAAGTGTGCATAAGAAATATGTAAAGGGAAAGAAGTGTGCATAAGAAATATGTAAAGGGAAAGAAGTGTGCATAAGAAATATGTAAAGGGAAAGAAGTGTGCATAAGAAATATGTAAAGGGAAAGAAGTGTGCATAAGAAATATGTAAAGGGAAAGAAGTGTGCATAAGAAATATGTAAAGGGAAAGAAGTGTGCATAAGAAATATGTAAAGGGAAAGAAGTGTGCATAAGAAATATGTAAAGGGAAAGAAGTGTGCATAAGAAATATGTAAAGGGAAAGAAGTGTGCATAAGAAATATGTAAAGGGAAAGAAGTGTGCATAAGAAATATGTAAAGGGAAAGAAGTGTGCATAAGAAATATGTAAAGGGAAAGAAGTGTGCATAAGAAATATGTAAAGGGAAAGAAGTGTGCATAAGAAATATGTAAAGGGAAAGAAGTGTGCATAAGAAATATGTAAAGGGAAAGAAGTGTGCATAAGAAATATGTAAAGGGAAAGAAGTGTGCATAAGAAATATGTAAAGGGAAAGAAGTGTGCATAAGAAATATGTAAAGGGAAAGAAGTGTGCATAAGAAATATGTAAAGGGAAAGAAGTGTGCATAAGAAATATGTAAAGGGAAAGAAGTGTGCATAAGAAATATGTAAAGGGAAAGAAGTGTGCATAAGAAATATGTAAAGGGAAAGAAGTGTGCATAAGAAATATGTAAAGGGAAAGAAGTGTGCATAAGAAATATGTAAAGGGAAAGAAGTGTGCATAAGAAATATGTAAAGGGAAAGAAGTGTGCATAAGAAATATGTAAAGGGAAAGAAGTGTGCATAAGAAATATGTAAAGGGAAAGAAGTGTGCATAAGAAATATGTAAAGGGAAAGAAGTGTGCATAAGACATATGTAAAGGGAAAGAAGTGTGCATAAGACATATGTAAAGGGAAAGAAGTGTGCATAAGAAATATGTAAAGGGAAAGAAGTGTGCATAGGAAATATGTAAAGGGAAAGAAGTGTGCATAAGAAATATGTACAGGAAAGAAGTGTGCATAAGAAATATGTAAAGGGAAAGAAGTGTGCATAAGAAATATGTAAAGGGAAAGAAGTGTGCATAAGAAATATGTAAAGGGAAAGAAGTGTGCATAAGAAATATGTAAAGGGAAAGAAGTGTGCATAAGAAATATGTAAAGGGAAAGAAGTGTGCATAAGAAATATGTAAAGGGAAAGAAGTGTGCATAAGAAATATGTAAAGGGAAAGAAGTGTGCATAAGAAATATGTAAAGGGAAAGAAGTGTGCATAAGAAATATGTAAAGGGAAAGAAGTGTGCATAAGAAATATGTAAAAGGAAAGAAGTGTGCATAAGAAATATGTAAAGGGAAAGAAGTGTGCATAAGAAATATGTAAAGGGAAAGAAGTGTGCATAAGAAATATGTAAAGGGAAAGAAGTGTGCATAAGAAATATGTAAAGGGAAAGAAGTGTGCATAAGAAATATGTAAAGGGAAAGAAGTGTGCATAAGAAATATGTAAAGGGAAAGAAGTGTGCATAAGAAATATGTAAAGGGAAAGAAGTGTGCATAAGAAATATGTAAAGGGAAAGAAGTGTGCATAAGAAATATGTAAAGGGAAAGAAGTGTGCATAAGAAATATGTAAAGGGAAAGAAGTGTGCATAAGAAATATGTAAAGGGAAAGAAGTGTGCATAAGAAATATGTAAAGGGAAAGAAGTGTGCATAAGACATATGTAAAGGGAAAGAAGTGTGCATAAGACATATGTAAAGGGAAAGAAGTGTGCATAAGAAATATGTAAAGGGAAAGAAGTGTGCATAAGAAATATGTAAAGGGAAAGAAGTGTGCATAAGAAATATGTAAAGGGAAAGAAGTGTGCATAAGAAATATGTAAAGGGAAAGAAGTGTGCATAAGAAATATGTAAAGGGAAAGAAGTGTGCATAAGAAATATGTAAAGGGAAAGAAGTGTGCATAAGAAATATGTAAAGGGAAAGAAGTGTGCATAAGAAATATGTAAAGGGAAAGAAGTGTGCATAAGAAATATGTAAAGGGAAAGAAGTGTGCATAAGAAATATGTAAAGGGAAAGAAGTGTGCATAAGAAATATGTAAAGGGAAAGAAGTGTGCATAAGAAATATGTAAAGGGAAAGAAGTGTGCATAAGAAATATGTAAAGGGAAAGAAGTGTGCATAAGAAATATGTAAAGGGAAAGAAGTGTGCATAAGAAATATGTAAAGGGAAGAGGTGTGCATAAGAAATATGTAAAGGGAAAGAAGTGTGCATAAGAAATATGTAAAGGGAAAGAAGTGTGCATAAGAAATATGTAAAGGGAAAGAAGTGTGCATAAGAAATATGTAAAGGGAAAGAGGTGTGCATAAGAAATATGTAAAGGGAAAGAGGTGTGCATAAGAAATATGTAAAGGGAAAGAAGTGTGCATAAGAAATATGTAAAGGGAAAGAGGTGTGCATACGAAATATGTAAAGGGAAAGAAGGTGCATAAGAAATATGTAAAGGGAAAGAAGTGTGCATAAGAAATATGTAAAGGGAAAGAAGTGTGCATACGAAATATGTAAAGGGAAAGAAGTGTGCATAAGAAATATGTAAAGGGAAAGAAGTGTGCATAAGAAATATGTAAAGGGAAAGAAGTGTGCATACGAAATATGTAAAGGGAAAGAAGTGTGCATAAGAAATATGTAAAGGGAAAGAAGTGTGCATAAGAAATATGTAAAGGGAAAGAAGTGTGCATAAGAAATATGTAAAGGGAAAAGAAGTGTGCATAAGAAAAATGTAAAGGGAAAGAAGTGTGCATAAGAAATATGTAAAGGGAAAGAAGTGTGCATAAGAAATATGTAAAGGGAAAGAAGTGTGCATAAGAAATATGTAAAGGGAAAGAAGTGTGCATAAGAAATATGTAAAGGGAAAGAAGTGTGCATAAGAAATATGTAAAGGGAAAGAAGTGTGCATAAGAAATATGTAAAGGAAAGAAGTGTGCATAAGAAATATGTAAAGGGAAAGAAGTGTGCATAAGAAATATGTAAAGGGAAAGAAGTGTGAATAAGAAATATGTAAAGGGGAAAGAAGTGTGCATAAGAAATATGTAAAGGGAAAGAAGTGTGCATAAGAAATATGTAAAGGGAAAGAAGTGTGCATAAGAAATATGTAAAGGGAAAGAAGTGTGCATAAGAAATATGTAAAGGGAAAGAAGTGTGCATAAGAAATATGTAAAGGGAAAGAAGTGTGCATAAGAAATATGTAAAGGGAAAGAAGTGTGCATAAGAAATATGTAAAGGGGAAGAAGTGTGCATAAGAAATATGTAAAGGGAAAGAAGTGTGCATAATAAATATGTAAAGGGGAAGAAGTGTGCATAATAAATATGTAAAGGGAAAGAAGTGTGCATAAGAAATATGTAAAGGGAAAGAAGTGTGCATAAGAAATATGTAAAGGGAAAGAAGTGTGCATAAGAAATATGTAAAGGGAAAGAAGTGTGCATAAGAAATATGTAAAGGGAAAAGAAGTGTGCATAAGAAATATGTAAAGGGAAAAAAGTGTGCATAAGAAATATGTAAAGGGAAAGAAGTGTGCATAAGAAATATGTAAAGGAAAAGAAGTGTGCATAAGAAATATGTAAAGGGAAAGAAGTGTGCATAAGAAATATGTAAAGGGAAAGAAGTGTGCATAAGAAATATGTAAAGGGAAAGAAGTGTGCATAAGAAATATGTAAAGGGAAAGAAGTGTGCATAAGAAATATGTAAAGGGAAAGAAGTGTGCATAAGAAATATGTAAAGGGAAAGAAGTGTGCATAAGAAATATGTAAAGGGAAAGAAGTGTGCATAAGAAATATGTAAAGGGAAAGAAGTGTGAATAAGAAATATGTAAAGGGAAAGAAGTGTGCATAAGAAATATGTAAAGGGAAAGAAGTGTGCATAAGAAATATGTAAAGGGAAAGAAGTGTGCATAAGAAATATGTAAAGGAAAGAAGTGTGCATAAGAAATATGTAAAGGGAAAGAAGTGTGCATAAGAAATATGTAAAGGGAAAGAAATGTGCATAAGAAATATGTAAAGGGAAAGAAGTGTGCATAAGAAATATGTAAAGGGAAAGAAGTGTGCATAAGAAATATGTAAAGGGAAAGAAGTGTGCATAAGAAATATGTAAAGGGAAAGAAGTGTGCATAAGAAATATGTAAAGGGAAAGAAGTGTGCATAAGAAATATGTAAAGGGAAAGAAGTGTGCATAAGAAATATGTAAAGGGAAAGAAGTGTGCATAAGAAATATGTAAAGGGAAAGAAGTGTGCATAAGAAATATGTAAAGGGAAAGAAGTGTGCATAAGAAATATGTAAAGGGAAAGAAGTGTGCATAAGAAATATGTAAAGGGAAAGAAGTGTGCATAAGAAATATGTAAAGGGAAAGAAGTGTGCATAAGAAATATGTAAAGGGAAAGAAGTGTGCATAAGAAATATGTAAAGGGAAAGAAGTGTGCATAAGAAATATGTAAAGGGAAAGAAGTGTGCATAAATAATATGTAAAGGGAAAGAAGTGTGCATAAGAAATATGTAAAGGGAAAGAAGTGTGCATAAGAAATATGTAAAGGGAAAGAAGTGTGCATAAGAAATATGTAAAGGGAAAGAAGTGTGCATAAGAAATATGTAAAGGGAAAGAAGTGTGCATAAGAAATTTGTAAAGGGAAAGAAGTGTGCATAAGAAATATGTAAAGGGAAAGAAGTGTGCATAAGAAATATGTAAAGGGAAAGAAGTGTGCATAAGAAATATGTAAAGGGAAAGAAGTGTGCATAAGAAATATGTAAAGGGAAAGAAGTGTGCATAAGAAATGTGTAAAGGGAAAGAAGTGTGCATAAGAAATATGTAAAGGGAAAGAAGTGTGCATAAGAAATATGTAAAGGGAAAGAAGTGTGCATAAGAAATATGTAAAGGGAAAGAAGTGTGCATAAGAAATATGTAAAGGGAAAGAAGTGTGCATAAGAAATATGTAAAGGGAAAGAAGTGTGCATAAGAAATATGTAAAGGGAAAGAAGTGTGCATAAGAAATATGTAAAGGGAAAGAAGTGTGCATAAGAAATATGTAAAGGGAAAGAAGTGTGCATAAGAAATATGTAAAGGGAAAGAAGTGTGCATAAGAAATATGTAAAGGGAAAGAAGTGTGCATAAGAAATATGTAAAGGGAAAGAAGTGTGCATAAGAAATATGTTAAGGGAAAGAAGTGTGCATAAGAAATATGTTAAGGGAAAGAAGTGTGCATAAGAAATATGTAAAGGGAAAGAAGTGTGCATAAGAAATATGTAAAGGGAAAGAAGTGTGCATAAGAAATATGTAAAGGAAAGAAGTGTGCATAAGAAATATGTAAAGGGAAAGAAGTGTGCATAAGAAATATGTAAAGGGAAAGAAGTGTGCATAAGAAATATGTAAAGGGGAAAGAAGTGTGCATAAGAAATATGTAAAGGGAAAGAAGTGTGCATAAGAAATATGTAAAGGGAAAGAAGTGTGCATAATAAATATGTAAAGGGAAAGAAGTGTGCATAATAAATATGTAAAGGGAAAGAAGTGTGCATAATAAATATGTAAAGGGAAAGAAGTGTGCATAAGAAATATGTAAAGGGAAAGAAGTGTGCATAAGAAATATGTAAAGGGAAAGAAGTGTGCATAAGAAATATGTAAAGGGAAAGAAGTGTGCATAAGAAATATGTAAAGGGAAAGAAGTGTGCATACGAAATATGTAAAGGGAAAGAAGTGTGCATAAGACATATGTAAAGGGAAAGATGTGTGCATAAGAAATATGTAAAGGGAAAGAAGTGTGCATAAGAAATATGTAAAGGGAAAGAAGTGTGCATAAGAAATATGTAAAGGGAAAGATGTGTGCATAAGAAATATGTAAAGGGAAAGAAGTGTGCATAAGAAATATGTAAAGGGAAAGAAGTGTGCATAAGAAATATGTAAAGGGAAAGAAGTGTGCATAAGAAATATGTAAAGGGAAAGAAGTGTGCATAAGAAATATGTAAAGGGAAAGAAGTGTGCATAAGAAATATGTAAAGGGAAAGAAGTGTGCATAAGAAATATGTAAAGGGAAAGAAGTGTGCATAAGAAATATGTAAAGGGAAAGAAGTGTGCATAAGAAATATGTAAAGGGAAAGAAGTGTGCATAAGAAATATGTAAAGGAAAGAAGTGTGCATAAGAAATATGTAAAGGGAAAGAAGTGTGCATAAGAAATATGTAAAGGGAAAGAAGTGTGCATAAGAAATATGTAAAGGGAAAGAAGTGTGCATAAGAAATATGTAAAGGGAAAGAAGTGTGCATAAGAAATATGTAAAGGAAAGAAGTGTGCATAAGAAATATGTAAAGGGAAAGAAGTGTGCATAAGAAATATGTAAAGGGAAAGAAGTGTGCATAAGAAATATGTAAAGGGAAAGAAGTGTGCATAAGAAATATGTAAAGGGAAAGAAGTGTGCATAAGAAATATGTAAAGGGAAAGAAGTGTGCATAAGAAATATGTAAAGGGAAAAAAGTGTGCATAAGAAATATGTAAAGGGAAAGAAGTGTGCATAAGAAATATGTAAAGGGAAAGAAGTGTGCATAAGAAATATGTAAAGGGAAAGAAGTGTGCATAAGAAATATGTAAAGGGAAAGAAGTGTGCATAAGAAATATGTAAAGGAAAGAAGTGTGCATAATAAATATGTAAAGGGAAAGAAGTGTGCATAATAAATATGTAAAGGGAAAGAAGTGTGCATAATAAATATGTAAAGGGAAAGAAGTGTGCATAATAAATATGTAAAGGGAAAGAAGTGTGCATAATAAATATGTAAAGGGAAAGAAGTGTGCATAAGAAATATGTAAAGGGAAAGAAGTGTGCATAAGAAATATGTAAAGGGAAAGAAGTGTGCATAAGAAATATGTAAAGGGAAAGAAGTGTGCATAAGAAATATGTAAAGGGAAAGAAGTGTGCATAAGAAATATGTAAAGGGAAAGAAGTGTGCATAAGAAATATGTAAAGGGAAAGAAGTGTGCATAAGAAATATGTAAAGGGAAAGAAGTGTGCATAAGAACATATGTAAAGGGAAAGATGTGTGCATAAGAAATATGTAAAGGGAAAGAAGTGTGCATAAGAAATATGTAAAGGGAAAGAAGTGTGCATAAGAAATATGTAAAGGGAAAGAAGTGTGCATAAGAAATATGTAAAGGGAAAGAAGTGTGCATAAGAAATATGTAAAGGGAAAGAAGTGTGCATAAGAAATATGTAAAGGGAAAGAAGTGTGCATAAGAAATATGTAAAGGGAAAGAAGTGTGCATAAGAAATATGTAAAGGGAAAAAAGTGTGCATAAGAAATATGTAAAGGTAAAGAAGTGTGCATAAGAAATATGTAAAGGGAAAGAAGTGTGCATAAGAAATATGTAAAGGGAAAGAAGTGTGCATAAGAAATATGTAAAGGGAAAGAAGTGTGCATAAGAAATATGTAAAGGGAAAGAAGTGTGCATAATAAATATGTAAAGGGAAAGAAGTGTGCATAATAAATATGTAAAGGGAAAGAAGTGTGCATAATAAATATGTAAAGGGAAAGAAGTGTGCATAATAAATATGTAAAGGGAAAGAAGTGTGCATAAGAAATATGTAAAGGGAAAGAAGTGTGCATAAGAAATATGTAAAGGGAAAGAAGTGTGCATAAGAAATATGTAAAGGGAAAGAAGTGTGCATAAGAAATATGTAAAGGGAAAGAAGTGTGCATAAGAAATATGTAAAGGGAAAGAAGTGTGCATAAGAAATATGTAAAGGGAAAGAAGTGTGAATAAGAAATATGTAAAGGGAAAGAAGTGTGCATAAGAAATATGTAAAGGGAAGAAGTGTGCATAAGAAATATGTAAAGGGAAAGATGTGTGCATAAGACATATGTAAAGGGAAAGATGTGTGCATAAGAAATATGTAAAGGGAAAGAAGTGTGCATAAGAAATATGTAAAGGAAAGAAGTGTGCATAAGAAATATGTAAAGGGAAAGAAGTGTGCATAAGAAATATGTAAAGGGAAAGAAGTGTGCATAAGAAATGTGTAAAGGGAAAGAAGTGTGCATAAGAAATATGTAAAGGGAAAGAAGTGTGCATAAGAAATATGTAAAGGGAAAGAAGTGTGCATAAGAAATATGTAAAGGGAAAGAAGTGTGCATAAGAAATATGTAAAGGGAAAGAAGTGTGCATAAGAAATATGTAAAGGGAAAGAAGTGTGCATAAGAAATATGTAAAGGGAAAGAAGTGTGCATACGAAATATGTAAAGGGAAAGAAGTGTGCATAAGAAATATGTAAAGGGAAAGAAGTGTGCATAAGAAATATGTAAAGGGAAAGAAGTGTGCATAAGAAATATGTAAAGGGAAAGAAGTGTGCATAAGAAATATGTAAAGGGAAAGAAGTGTGCATAAGAAATATGTAAAGGGAAAGAAGTGTGCATAAGAAATATGTAAAAGGAAAGAAGTGTGCATAAGAAATATGTAAAGGGAAAGAAGTCTGCATAAGAAATATGTAAAGGGAAAGAAGTGTGCATAAGAAATATGTAAAGGGAAAGAAGTGTGCATAAGAAATATGTAAAGGGAAAGAAGTGTGCATAAGAAATATGTAAAGGGAAAGAAGTGTGCATAAGAAATATGTAAAGGGAAAAAAGTGTGCATAAGAAATATGTAAAGGGAAAGAAGTGTGCATAAGAAATATGTAAAGGGAAAGAAGTGTGCATAAGAAATATGTAAAGGGAAAGAAGTGTGCATAAGAAATATGTAAAGGGAAAGAAGTGTGCATAAGAAATATGTAAAGGGAAAGAAGTGTGCATAAGAAATATGTAAAGGGAAAGAAGTGTGCATAATAAATATGTAAAGGAAAAGAAGTGTGCATAATAAATATGTAAAGGGAAAGAAGTGTGCATAATAAATATGTAAAGGGAAAGAAGTGTGCATAAGAAATATGTAAAGGGAAAGAAGTGTGCATAATGAAATATGTAAAGGGAAAGAAGTGTGCATAAGAAATATGTAAAGGGAAAGAAGTGTGCATAAGAAATATGTAAAGGGAAAGAAGTGTGCATAAGAAATTATGTAAAGGGAAAGAAGTGTGCATAAGAAATATGTAAAGGGAAAGAAGTGTGCATAAGAAATATGTAAAGGGAAAGAAGTGTGCATAAGAAATATGTAAAGGGAAAGAAGTGTGCATAAGACATATGTAAAGGGAAAGATGTGTGCATAAGAAATATGTAAAGGGAAAGAAGTGTGCATAAGAAATATGTAAAGGGAAAGAAGTGTGCATAAGAAATATGTAAAGGGAAAGAAGTGTGCATAAGAAATATGTAAAGGGAAAGAAGTGTGCATAAGAAATATGTAAAGGGAAAGAAGTGTGCATAAGAAATATGTAAAGGGAAAGAAGTGTGCATAAGAAATATGTAAAGGGAAAGAAGTGTGCATAAGAAATATGTAAAGGGAAAGAAGTGTGCATAAGAAATATGTAAAGGGAAAGAAGTGTGCATAAGAAATATGTAAAGGGAAAGAAGTGTGCATAAGAAATATGTAAAGGGAAAGAAGTGTGCATAAGAAATATGTAAAGGGAAAGAAGTGTGCATAAGAAATATGTAAAGGGAAAGAAGTGTGCATAAGAAATATGTAAAGGGAAAGAAGTGTGCATAAGAAATATGTAAAGGGAAAGAAGTGTGCATAAGAAATATGTAAAGGGAAAGAAGTGTGCATAAGAAATATGTAAAGGGAAAGAAGTGTGCATAAGAAATATGTAAAGGGAAAGAAGTGTGCATAAGAAATATGTAAAGGGAAAGAAGTGTGCATAAGAAATATGTAAAGGGAAAGAAGTGTGCATAAGAAATATGTAAAGGGAAAGAAGTGTGCATAAGAAATATGTAAAGGGAAAGAAGTGTGCATAAGAAATATGTAAAGGGAAAGAAGTGTGCATAAGAAATATGTAAAGGGAAAGAAGTGTGCATAAGAAATATGTAAAGGGAAAGAAGTGTGCATAAGAAATATGTAAAGGGAAAGAAGTGTGCATAAGAAATATGTAAAGGGAAAGAAGTGTGCATAAGAAATATGTAAAGGGAAAGAAGTGTGCATAAGAAATATGTAAAGGGAAAGAAGTGTGCATAAGAAATATGTAAAGGGAAAGAAGTGTGCATAAGAAATATGTAAAGGGAAAGAAGTGTGCATAAGAAATATGTAAAGGGAAAGAAGTGTGCATAAGAAATATGTAAAGGGAAAGAAGTGTGCATAAGAAATATGTAAAGGGAAAGAAGTGTGCATAAGAAATATGTAAAGGGAAAGAAGTGTGCATAAGAAATATGTAAAGGGAAAGAAGTGTGCATAAGAAATATGTAAAGGGAAAGAAGTGTGCATAAGAAATATGTAAAGGGAAAGAAGTGTGCATAAGAAATATGTAAAGGGAAAGAAGTGTGCATAAGAAATATGTAAAGGGAAAGAAGTGTGCATAAGAAATATGTAAAGGGAAAGAAGTGTGCATAAGAAATATGTAAAGGGAAAGAAGTGTGCATAAGAAATATGTAAAGGGAAAGAAGTGTGCATAAGAAATATGTAAAGGGAAAGAAGTGTGCATAAGAAATATGTAAAGGGAAAGAAGTGTGCATAAGAAATATGTAAAGGGAAAGAAGTGTGCATAAGAAATATGTAAAGGGAAAGAAGTGTGCATAAGAAATATGTAAAGGGAAAGAAGTGTGCATAAGAAATATGTAAAGGGAAAGAAGTGTGCATAAGAAATATGTAAAGGGAAAGAAGTGTGCATAAGAAATATGTAAAGGGAAAGAAGTGTGCATAAGAAATATGTAAAGGGAAAGAAGTGTGCATAAGAAATATGTAAAGGGAAAGAAGTGTGCATAAGAAATATGTAAAGGGAAAGAAGTGTGCATAAGAAATATGTAAAGGGAAAGAAGTGTGCATAAGAAATATGTAAAGGGAAAGAAGTGTGCATAAGAAATATGTAAAGGGAAAGAAGTGTGCATAAGAAATATGTAAAGGGAAAGAAGTGTGCATAAGAAATATGTAAAGGGAAAGAAGTGTGCATAAGAAATATGTAAAGGGAAAGAAGTGTGCATAAGAAATATGTAAAGGGAAAGAAGTGTGCATAAGAAATATGTAAAGGGAAAGAAGTGTGCATAAGAAATATGTAAAGGGAAAGAAGTGTGCATAAGAAATATGTAAAGGGAAAGAAGTGTGCATAAGAAATATGTAAAGGGAAAGAAGTGTGCATAAGAAATATGTAAAGGGAAAGAAGTGTGCATAAGAAATATGTAAAGGGAAAGAAGTGTGCATAAGAAATATGTAAAGGGAAAGAAGTGTGCATAAGAAATATGTAAAGGGAAAGAAGTGTGCATAAGAAATATGTAAAGGGAAAGAAGTGTGCATAAGAAATATGTAAAGGGAAAGAAGTGTGCATAAGAAATATGTAAAGGGAAAGAAGTGTGCATAAGAAATATGTAAAGGGAAAGAAGTGTGCATAAGAAATATGTAAAGGGAAAGAAGTGTGCATAAGAAATATGTAAAGGGAAAGAAGTGTGCATAAGAAATATGTAAAGGGAAAGAAGTGTGCATAAGAAATATGTAAAGGGAAAGAAGTGTGCATAAGAAATATGTAAAGGGAAAGAAGTGTGCATAAGAAATATGTAAAGGGAAAGAAGTGTGCATAAGAAATATGTAAAGGGAAAGAAGTGTGCATAAGAAATATGTAAAGGGAAAGAAGTGTGCATAAGAAATATGTAAAGGGAAAGAAGTGTGCATAAGAAATATGTAAAGGGAAAGAAGTGTGCATAAGAAATATGTAAAGGGAAAGAAGTGTGCATAAGAAATATGTAAAGGGAAAGAAGTGTGCATAAGAAATATGTAAAGGGAAAGAAGTGTGCATAAGAAATATGTAAAGGGAAAGAAGTGTGCATAAGAAATATGTAAAGGGAAAGAAGTGTGCATAAGAAATATGTAAAGGGAAAGAAGTGTGCATAAGAAATATGTAAAGGGAAAGAAGTGTGCATAAGAAATATGTAAAGGGAAAGAAGTGTGCATAAGAAATATGTAAAGGGAAAGAAGTGTGCATAAGAAATATGTAAAGGGAAAGAAGTGTGCATAAGAAATATGTAAAGGGAAAGAAGTGTGCATAAGAAATATGTAAAGGGAAAGAAGTGTGCATAAGAAATATGTAAAGGGAAAGAAGTGTGCATAAGAAATATGTAAAGGGAAAGAAGTGTGCATAAGAAATATGTAAAGGGAAAGAAGTGTGCATAAGAAATATGTAAAGGGAAAGAAGTGTGCATAAGAAATATGTAAAGGGAAAGAAGTGTGCATAAGAAATATGTAAAGGGAAAGAAGTGTGCATAAGAAATATGTAAAGGGAAAGAAGTGTGCATAAGAAATATGTAAAGGGAAAGAAGTGTGCATAAGAAATATGTAAAGGGAAAGAAGTGTGCATAAGAAATATGTAAAGGGAAAGAAGTGTGCATAAGAAATATGTAAAGGGAAAGAAGTGTGCATAAGAAATATGTAAAGGGAAAGAAGTGTGCATAAGAAATATGTAAAGGGAAAGAAGTGTGCATAAGAAATATGTAAAGGGAAAGAAGTGTGCATAAGAAATATGTAAAGGGAAAGAAGTGTGCATAAGAAATATGTAAAGGGAAAGAAGTGTGCATAAGAAATATGTAAAGGGAAAGAAGTGTGCATAAGAAATATGTAAAGGGAAAGAAGTGTGCATAAGAAATATGTAAAGGGAAAGAAGTGTGCATAAGAAATATGTAAAGGGAAAGAAGTGTGCATAAGAAATATGTAAAGGGAAAGAAGTGTGCATAAGAAATATGTAAAGGGAAAGAAGTGTGCATAAGAAATATGTAAAGGGAAAGAAGTGTGCATAAGAAATATGTAAAGGGAAAGAAGTGTGCATAAGAAATATGTAAAGGGAAAGAAGTGTGCATAAGAAATATGTAAAGGGAAAGAAGTGTGCATAAGAAATATGTAAAGGGAAAGAAGTGTGCATAAGAAATATGTAAAGGGAAAGAAGTGTGCATAAGAAATATGTAAAGGGAAAGAAGTGTGCATAAGAAATATGTAAAGGGAAAGAAGTGTGCATAAGAAATATGTAAAGGGAAAGAAGTGTGCATAAGAAATATGTAAAGGGAAAGAAGTGTGCATAAGAAATATGTAAAGGGAAAGAAGTGTGCATAAGAAATATGTAAAGGGAAAGAAGTGTGCATAAGAAATATGTAAAGGGAAAGAAGTGTGCATAAGAAATATGTAAAGGGAAAGAAGTGTGCATAAGAAATATGTAAAGGGAAAGAAGTGTGCATAAGAAATATGTAAAGGGAAAGAAGTGTGCATAAGAAATATGTAAAGGGAAAGAAGTGTGCATAAGAAATATGTAAAGGGAAAGAAGTGTGCATAAGAAATATGTAAAGGGAAAGAAGTGTGCATAAGAAATATGTAAAGGGAAAGAAGTGTGCATAAGAAATATGTAAAGGGAAAGAAGTGTGCATAAGAAATATGTAAAGGGAAAGAAGTGTGCATAAGAAATATGTAAAGGGAAAGAAGTGTGCATAAGAAATATGTAAAGGGAAAGAAGTGTGCATAAGAAATATGTAAAGGGAAAGAAGTGTGCATAAGAAATATGTAAAGGGAAAGAAGTGTGCATAAGAAATATGTAAAGGGAAAGAAGTGTGCATAAGAAATATGTAAAGGGAAAGAAGTGTGCATAAGAAATATGTAAAGGGAAAGAAGTGTGCATAAGAAATATGTAAAGGGAAAGAAGTGTGCATAAGAAATATGTAAAGGGAAAGAAGTGTGCATAAGAAATATGTAAAGGGAAAGAAGTGTGCATAAGAAATATGTAAAGGGAAAGAAGTGTGCATAAGAAATATGTAAAGGGAAAGAAGTGTGCATAAGAAATATGTAAAGGGAAAGAAGTGTGCATAAGAAATATGTAAAGGGAAAGAAGTGTGCATAAGAAATATGTAAAGGGAAAGAAGTGTGTAAGAAATATGTAAAGGGAAAGAAGTGTGCATAAGAAATATGTAAAGGGAAAGAAGTGTGCATAAGAAATATGTAAAGGGAAAGAAGTGTGCATAAGAAATATGTAAAGGGAAAGAAGTGTGCATAAGAAATATGTAAAGGGAAAGAAGTGTGCATAAGAAATATGTAAAGGGAAAGAAGTGTGCATAAGAAATATGTAAAGGGAAAGAAGTGTGCATAAGAAATATGTAAAGGGAAAGAAGTGTGCATAAGAAATATGTAAAGGGAAAGAAGTGTGCATAAGAAATATGTAAAGGGAAAGAAGTGTGCATAAGAAATATGTAAAGGGAAAGAAGTGTGCATAAGAAATATGTAAAGGGAAAGAAGTGTGCATAAGAAATATGTAAAGGGAAAGAAGTGTGCATAAGAAATATGTAAAGGGAAAGAAGTGTGCATAAGAAATATGTAAAGGGAAAGAAGTGTGCATAAGAAATATGTAAAGGGAAAGAAGTGTGCATAAGAAATATGTAAAGGGAAAGAAGTGTGCATAAGAAATATGTAAAGGGAAAGAAGTGTGCATAAGAAATATGTAAAGGGAAAGAAGTGTGCATAAGAAATATGTAAAGGGAAAGAAGTGTGCATAAGAAATATGTAAAGGGAAAGAAGTGTGCATAAGAAATATGTAAAGGGAAAGAAGTGTGCATAAGAAATATGTAAAGGGAAAGAAGTGTGCATAAGAAATATGTAAAGGGAAAGAAGTGTGCATAAGAAATATGTAAAGGGAAAGAAGTGTGCATAAGAAATATGTAAAGGGAAAGAAGTGTGCATAAGAAATATGTAAGGGAAAGAAGTGCATAAATATGTAAAGGGAAAGAAGTGTGCATAAGAAATATGTAAAGGGAAAGAAGTGTGCATAAGAAATATGTAAAGGGAAAGAAGTGTGCATAAGAAATATGTAAAGGGAAAGAAGTGTGCATAAGAAATATGTAAAGGGAAAGAAGTGTGCATAAGAAATATGTAAAGGGAAAGAAGTGTGCATAAGAAATATGTAAAGGGAAAGAAGTGTGCATAAGAAATATGTAAAGGGAAAGAAGTGTGCATAAGAAATATGTAAAGGGAAAGAAGTGTGCATAAGAAATATGTAAAGGGAAAGAAGTGTGCATAAGAAATATGTAAAGGGAAAGAAGTGTGCATAAGAAATATGTAAAGGGAAAGAAGTGTGCATAAGAAATATGTAAAGGGAAAGAAGTGTGCATAAGAAATATGTAAAGGGAAAGAAGTGTGCATAAGAAATATGTAAAGGGAAAGAAGTGTGCATAAGAAATATGTAAAGGGAAAGAAGTGTGCATAAGAAATATGTAAAGGGAAAGAAGTGTGCATAAGAAATATGTAAAGGGAAAGAAGTGTGCATAAGAAATATGTAAAGGGAAAGAAGTGTGCATAAGAAATATGTAAAGGGAAAGAAGTGTGCATAAGAAATATGTAAAGGGAAAGAAGTGTGCATAAGAAATATGTAAAGGGAAAGAAGTGTGCATAAGAAATATGTAAAGGGAAAGAAGTGTGCATAAGAAATATGTAAAGGGAAAGAAGTGTGCATAAGAAATATGTAAAGGGAAAGAAGTGTGCATAAGAAATATGTAAAGGGAAAGAAGTGTGCATAAGAAATATGTAAAGGGAAAGAAGTGTGCATAAGAAATATGTAAAGGGAAAGAAGTGTGCATAAGAAATATGTAAAGGGAAAGAAGTGTGCATAAGAAATATGTAAAGGGAAAGAAGTGTGCATAAGAAATATGTAAAGGGAAAGAAGTGTGCATAAGAAATATGTAAAGGGAAAGAAGTGTGCATAAGAAATATGTAAAGGGAAAGAAGTGTGCATAAGAAATATGTAAAGGAAAGAAGTGTGCATAAGAAATATGTAAAGGGAAAGAAGTGTGCATAAGAAATATGTAAAGGGAAAGAAGTGTGCATAAGAAATATGTAAAGGGAAAGAAGTGTGCATAAGAAATATGTAAAGGGAAAGAAGTGTGCATAAGAAATATGTAAAGGGAAAGAAGTGTGCATAAGAAATATGTAAAGGGAAAGAAGTGTGCATCAGAAATATGTAAAGGGAAAGAAGTGTGCATAAGAAATATGTAAAGGGAAAGAAGTGTGCATAAGAAATATGTAAAGGGAAAGAAGTGTGCATAAGAAATATGTAAAGGGAAAGAAGTGTGCATAAGAAATATGTAAAGGGAAAGAAGTGTGCATAAGAAATATGTAAAGGGAAAGAAGTGTGCATAAGAAATATGTAAAGGGAAAGAAGTGTGCATAAGAAATATGTAAAGGGAAAGAAGTGTGCATAAGAAATATGTAAAGGGAAAGAAGTGTGCATAAGAAATATGTAAAGGGAAAGAAGTGTGCATAAGAAATATGTAAAGGGAAAGAAGTGTGCATAAGAAATATGTAAAGGGAAAGAAGTGTGCATAAGAAATATGTAAAGGGAAAGAAGTGTGCATAAGAAATATGTAAAGGGAAAGAAGTGTGCATAAGAAATATGTAAAGGGAAAGAAGTGTGCATAAGAAATATGTAAAGGGAAAGAAGTGTGCATAAGAAATATGTAAAGGGAAAGAAGTGTGCATAATAAATATGTAAAGGGAAAGAAGTGTGCATAAGAAATATGTAAAGGGAAAGAAGTGTGCATAAGAAATATGTAAAGGGAAAGAAGTGTGCATAAGAAATATGTAAAGGGAAAGAAGTGTGCATACAAAATAAACACATGATGTCGGGACAAGCCCTCGAGTTAAATATGTAAAGGGAAAGAAGTGTGCATAAGAAATATGTAAAGGGAAAGGAGTGTGCATAAGAAATATGTAAAGGGAAAGAAGTGTGCATAAGAAATATGTAAAGGGAAAGAAGTGTGCATAAGAAATATGTAAAGGGAAAGAAGTGTGCATAAGAAATAAACACATGATGTCGGGACAAGCCCTCGAGTTAAATATGTAAAGGGAAAGAAGTGTGCATAAGAAATATGTAAAGGGAAAGAAGTGTGCATAAGAAATATGTAAAGGGAAAGAAGTGTGCATACGAAATATGTAAAGGGAAAGAAGTGTGCATAAGAAATATGTAAAGGGAAAGAAGTGTGCATAAGAAATATGTAAAGGGAAAGAAGTGTGCATAAGAAATATGTAAAGGGAAAGAAGTGTGCATAATAAATATGTAAAGGGAAAGAAGTGTGCATAAGAAATATGTAAAGGGAAAGAAGTGTGCATAAGAAATATGTAAAGGGAAAGAAGTGTGCATAAGAAATATGTAAAGGGAAAGAAGTGTGCATACAAAATAAACACATGATGTCGGGACAAGCCCTCGAGTTAAATATGTAAAGGGAAAGAAGTGTGCATAAGAAATTTGTAAAGGGAAAGAAGTGTGCATAAGAAATATGTAAAGGGAAAGAAGTGTGCATAAGAAATATGTAAAGGGAAAGAAGTGTGCATAAGAAATATGTAAAGGGAAAGAAGTGTACATAAGAAATAAACACATGATGTCGGGACAAGCCCTCGAGTTAAATATGTAAAGGGAAAGAAGTGTGCATAAGAAATATGTAAAGGGAAAGAAGTGTGCATAAGAAATATGTAAAGGGAAAGAAGTGTGCATAAGAAATATGTAAAGGGAAAGAAGTGTGCATAAGAAATATGTAAAGGGTAAGAAGTGTGCATAAGAAATATGTAAAGGGAAAGAAGTGTGCATAAGAAATATGTAAAGGGAAAGAAGTGTGCATAAGAAATATGTAAAGGGAAAGAAGTGTGCATAAGAAATATGTAAAGGGAAAGAAGTGTGCATAAGAAATATGTAAAGGGAAAGAAGTGTGCATAAGAAATATGTAAAGGGAAAGAAGTGTGCATAAGAAA
Organism: Crossaster papposus; assembly: GCA_037893245.1. Classification (NCBI taxonomy): domain Eukaryota; kingdom Metazoa; phylum Echinodermata; class Asteroidea; order Velatida; family Solasteridae; genus Crossaster; species Crossaster papposus. The sequence continues at coordinate 40,096 of JBAIAA010001332.1, forward strand.
TATGTAAAGGGAAAGAAGTGTGCATCAGAAATATGTAAAGGGAAAGAAGTGTGCATAAGAAATATGTAAAGGGAAAGAAGTGTGCATAAGAAATATGTAAAGGGAAAGAAGTGTGCATAAGAAATATGTAAAGGGAAAGAAGTGTGCATAAGAAATATGTAAAGGGAAAGAAGTGTGCATAAGAAATATGTAAAGGGAAAGAAGTGTGCATAAGAAATATGTAAAGGGAAAGAAGTGTGCATAAGAAATATGTAAAGGGAAAGAAGTGTGCATAAGAAATATGTAAAGGGAAAAAAGTGTGCATAAGAAATATGTAAAGGGAAAGAAGTGTGCATAAGAAATATGTAAAGGGAAAGAAGTGTGCATAAGAAATATGTAAAGGGAAAGAAGTGTGCATAAGAAATATGTAAAGGGAAAGAAGTGTGCATAAGAAATATGTAAAGGGAAAGAAGTGTGCATAAGAAATATGTAAAGGGAAAGAAGTGTGCATAAGAAATATGTAAAGGGAAAGAAGTGTGCATAAGAAATATGTAAAGGGAAAGAAGTGTGCATAATAAATATGTAAAGGGAAAGAAGTGTGCATAAGAAATATGTAAAGGGAAAGAAGTGTGCATAAGAAATATGTAAAGGGAAAGAAGTGTGCATAAGAAATATGTAAAGGGAAAGAAGTGTGCATACAAAATAAACACATGATGTCGGGACAAGCCCTCGAGTTAAATATGTAAAGGGAAAGAAGTGTGCATAAGAAATATGTAAAGGGAAAGAAGTGTGCATAAGAAATATGTAAAGGGAAAGAAGTGTGCATAAGAAATATGTAAAGGGAAAGAAGTGTGCATAAGAAATATGTAAAGGGAAAGAAGTGTGCATAAGAAATAAACACATGATGTCGGGACAAGCCCTCGAGTTAAATATGTAAAGGGAAAGAAGTGTGCATAAGAAATATGTAAAGGGAAAGAAGTGTGCATAAGAAATATGTAAAGGGAAAGAAGTGTGCATAAGAAATATGTAAAGGGAAAGAAGTGTGCATAAGAAATATGTAAAGGGAAAGAAGTGTGCATAAGAAATATGTAAAGGGAAAGAAGTGTGCATAAGAAATATGTAAAGGGAAAGAAGTGTGCATAATAAATATGTAAAGGGAAAGAAGTGTGCATAAGAAATATGTAAAGGGAAAGAAGTGTGCATAAGAAATATGTAAAGGGAAAGAAGTGTGCATAAGAAATATGTAAAGGGAAAGAAGTGTGCATACAAAATAAACACATGATGTCGGGACAAGCCCTCGAGTTAAATATGTAAAGGGAAAGAAGTGTGCATAAGAAATATGTAAAGGGAAAGAAGTGTGCATAAGAAATATGTAAAGGGAAAGAAGTGTGCATAAGAAATATGTAAAGGGAAAGAAGTGTGCATAAGAAATATGTAAAGGGAAAGAAGTGTACATAAGAAATAAACACATGATGTCGGGACAAGCCCTCGAGTTAAATATGTAAAGGGAAAGAAGTGTGCATAAGAAATATGTAAAGGGAAAGAAGTGTGCATAAGAAATATGTAAAGGGAAAGAAGTGTGCATAAGAAATATGTAAAGGGAAAGAAGTGTGCATAAGAAATATGTAAAGGGAAAGAAGTGTGCATAAGAAATATGTAAAGGGAAAGAAGTGTGCATAAGAAATATGTAAAGGGAAAGAAGTGTGCATAAGAAATATGTAAAGGGAAAGAAGTGTGCATAAGAAATATGTAAAGGGAAAGAAGTGTGCATAAGAAATATGTAAAGGGAAAGAAGTGTGCATAAGAAATATGTAAAGGGAAAGAAGTGTGCATAAGAAATATGTAAAGGAAAAGAAGTGTGCATAAGAAATATGTAAATGGAAAGAAGTGTGCATAAGAAATATGTAAAGGAAAAGAAGTGTGCATAAGAAATATGGGAAAGAAGTGTGCATAAGAAATATGTAAAGGGAAAGAAGTGTGCATAAGAAATATGTAAAGGGAAAGAAGTGTGCATAAGAAATAAACACATGATAAGGGAACAAGCCATCGAGTTAAATATGTAAAGGGAAAGAAGTGTGCATAAGAAATATGTAAAGGGAAAGAAGTGTGCATAAGAAATATGTAAAGGGAAAGAAGTGTGCATAAGAAATATGTAAAGGGAAAAATGTGTGCATAAGAAATATGTAAAGGGAAAGAAGTGTGCATAAGAAATATGTAAAGGGAAAGAAGTGTGCATAAGAAATATGTAAAGGGAAAGAAGTGTGCATAAGAAATATGTAAAGGGAAAGAAGTGTGCATAAGAAATATGTAAAGGGAAAGAAGTGTGCATAAGAAATATGTAAAGGGAAATAAGTGTGCATAAGAAATATGTAAAGGGAAAGAAGTGTGCATAAGAAATATGTAAAGGGAAAGAAGTGTGCATAAGAAATATGTAAAGGGAAAGAAGTGTGCATAAGAAATATGTAAAGGGAAATAAGTGTGCATAAGAAATATGTAAAGGGAAAGAAGTGTGCATACAAAATAAACACATGATGTCGGGACAAGCCCTCGAGTTAAATATGTAAAGGGAAAGAAGTGTGCATAAGAAATATGTAAAGGGAAAGAAGTGTGCATAAGAAATATGTAAAGGGAAAGAAGTGTGCATAAGAAATATGTAAAGGGAAAGAAGTGTGCATAAGAAATATGTAAAGGGAAAGAAGTGTGCATAAGAAATAAACACATGATGTCGGGACAAGCCCTCGAGTTAAATATGTAAAGGGAAAGAAGTGTGCATAAGAAATATGTAAAGGGAAAGAAGTGTGCATAAGAAATATGTAAAGGGAAAGAAGTGTGCATAAGAAATATGTAAAGGGAAAGAAGTGTGCATAAGAAATATGTAAAGGGAAAGAAGTGTGCATAAGAAATATGTAAAGGGAAAGAAGTGTGCATAAGAAATATGTAAAGGGAAAGAAGTGTGCATAATAAATATGTAAAGGGAAAGAAGTGTGCATAAGAAATATGTAAAGGGAAAGAAGTGTGCATAAGAAATATGTAAAGGGAAAGAAGTGTGCATAAGAAATATGTAAAGGGAAAGAAGTGTGCATACAAAATAAACACATGATGTCGGGACAAGCCCTCGAGTTAAATATGTAAAGGGAAAGAAGTGTGCATAAGAAATATGTAAAGGGAAAGAAGTGTGCATAAGAAATATGTAAAGGGAAAGAAGTGTGCATAAGAAATATGTAAAGGGAAAGAAGTGTGCATAAGAAATATGTAAAGGGAAAGAAGTGTACATAAGAAATAAACACATGATGTCGGGACAAGCCCTCGAGTTAAATATGTAAAGGGAAAGAAGTGTGCATAAGAAATATGTAAAGGGAAAGAAGTGTGCATAAGAAATATGTAAAGGGAAAGAAGTGTGCATAAGAAATATGTAAAGGGAAAGAAGTGTGCATAAGAAATATGTAAAGGGAAAGAAGTGTGCATAAGAAATATGTAAAGGGAAAGAAGTGTGCATAAGAAATATGTAAAGGGAAAGAAGTGTGCATAAGAAATATGTAAAGGGAAAGAAGTGTGCATAAGAAATATGTAAAGGGAAAGAAGTGTGCATAAGAAATATGTAAAGGGAAAGAAGTGTGCATAAGAAATATGTAAAGGGAAAGAAGTGTGCATAAGAAATATGTAAAGGGAAAGAAGTGTGCATAAGAAATATGTAAATGGAAAGAAGTGTGCATAAGAAATATGTAAAGGAAAAGAAGTGTGCATAAGAAATATGTAAAGGGAAAGGAGTGTGCATAAGAAATATGTAAAGGGAAAGAAGTGTGCATAAGAAATATGTAAAGGGAAAGAAGTGTGCATAAGAAATATGTAAAGGGAAAGAAGTGTGCATAATAAATATGTAAAGGGAAAGAAGTGTGCATAAGAAATATGTAAAGGGAAAGAAGTGTGCATAAGAAATATGTAAAGGGAAAGAAGTGTGCATAAGAAATATGTAAAGGGAAAAATGTGTGCATAAGAAATATGTAAAGGGAAAGAAGTGTGCATAAGAAATATGTAAAGGGAAAGAAGTGTGCATAAGAAATATGTAAAGGGAAAGAAGTGTGCATAAGAAATATGTAAAGGGAAAGAAGTGTGCATAAGAAATATGTAAAGGGAAAGAAGTGTGCATAAGAAATATGTAAAGGGAAATAAGTGTGCATAAGAAATATGTAAAGGGAAAGAAGTGTGCATAAGAAATATGTAAAGGGAAAGAAGTGTGCATAAGAAATATGTAAAGGGAAAGAAGTGTGCATAAGAAATATGTAAAGGGAAATAAGTGTGCATAAGAAATATGTAAAGGGAAAGAAGTGTGCATACAAAATAAACACATGATGTCGGGACAAGCCCTCGAGTTAAATATGTAAAGGGAAAGAAGTGTGCATAAGAAATATGTAAAGGGAAAGAAGTGTGCATAAGAAATATGTAAAGGGAAAGAAGTGTGCATAAGAAATATGTAAAGGGAAAGAAGTGTGCATAAGAAATATGTAAAGGGAAAGAAGTGTGCATAAGAAATATGTAAAGGGAAAGAAGTGTGCATAAGAAATATGTAAAGGGAAAGAAGTGTGCATAAGAAATATGTAAAGGGAAAGAAGTGTGCATAAGAAATATGTAAAGGAAAAGAAGTATGCATAAGAAATATGTAAAGGGAAAGAAGTGTGCATAAGAAATATGTAAAGGGAAAGAAGTGTGCATAAGAAATATGTAAAGGGAAAGAAGTGTGCATAAGAAATATGTAAAGGGAAAGAAGTGTGCATAAGAAATATGTAAAGGGAAAGAAGTGTGCATAAGAAATATGTAAAGTGAAAGAAGTGTGCATAAGAAATATGTAAAGGGAAAGAAGTGTGCATAAGAAATATGTAAAGGGAAAGAAGTGTGCATAAGAAATATGTAAAGGGAAAGAAGTGTGCATAAGAAATATGTAAAGGGAAAGAAGTGTGCATAAGAAATATGTAAAGGGAAAGAAGTGTGCATAAGAAATATGTAAAGGGAAAGAAGTGTGCATAAGAAATATGTAAAGGGAAAGAAGTGTGCATAAGAAATATGTAAAGGGAAAGAAGTGTGCATAAGAAATATGTAAAGGGAAAGAAGTGTGCATAAGAAATATGTAAAGGGAAAGAAGTGTGCATAAGAAATATGTAAAGGGAAAGAAGTGTGCATAAGAAATATGTAAAGGGAAAGAAGTGTGCATAAGAAATATGTAAAGGGAAAGAAGTGTGCATAAGAAATATGTAAAGGGAAAGAAGTGTGCATAGGAAATATGTAAAGGGAAAGAAGTGTGCATAAGAAATATGTAAAGGGAAAGAAGTGTGCATAAGAAATATGTAAAGGGAAAGAAGTGTGCATAAGAAATAAACACATGATAAGGGAACAAGCCCTCGAGTTAAATATGTAAAGGGAAAGAAGTGTGCATAAGAAATATGTAAAGGGAAAGAAGTGTGCATAAGAAATATGTAAAGGGAAAGAAGTGTGCATAAGAAATATGTAAAGGGAAAGAAGTGTGCATAAGAAATATGTAAAGGGAAAGAAGTGTGCATAAGAAATATGTAAAGGGAAAGAAGTGTGCATAAGAAATATGTAAAGGGAAAGAAGTGTGCATAAGAAATATGTAAAGTGAAAGAAGTGTGCATAAGAAATATGTAAAGGGAAAGAAGTGTGCATAAGAAATATGTAAAGGGAAAGAAGTGTGCATAAGAAATATGTAAAGGGAAAGAAGTGTGCATAAGAAATATGTAAAGGGAAAGAAGTGTGCATAAGAAATATGTAAAGGGAAAGAAGTGTGCATAAGAAATATGTAAAGGGAAAGAAGTGTGCATAAGAAATATGTAAAGGGAAAGAAGTGTGCATAAGAAATATGTAAAGGGAAAGAAGTGTGCATAAGAAATATGTAAAGGGAAAGAAGTGTGCATAAGAAATATGTAAAGGGAAAGAAGTGTGCATAAGAAATATGTAAAGGGAAAGAAGTGTGCATAAGAAATATGTAAAGGGAAAGAAGTGTGCATAAGAAATATGTAAAGGGAAAGAAGTGTGCATAAGAAATATGTAAAGGGAAAGAAGTGTGCATAGGAAATATGTAAAGGGAAAGAAGTGTGCATAAGAAATATGTAAAGGGAAAGAAGTGTGCATAAGAAATATGTAAAGGGAAAGAAGTGTGCATAAGAAATAAACACATGATAAGGGAACAAGCCATCGAGTTAAATATGTAAAGGGAAAGAAGTGTGCATAAGAAATATGTAAAGGGAAAGAAGTGTGCATAAGAAATATGTAAAGGGAAAGAAGTGTGCATAAGAAATATGTAAAGGGAAAGAAGTGTGCATAAGAAATATGTAAGGGAAAGAAGTGTGCATAAGAAATATGTAAAGGGAAAGAAGTGTGCATAAGAAATATGTAAAGGGAAATAAGTGTGCATAAGAAATATGTAAAGGGAAAGAAGTGTGCATAAGAAATATGTAAAGGGAAAGAAGTGTGCATAAGAAATATGTAAAGGGAAAGAAGTGTGCATAAGAAATATGTAAAGGGAAAGAAGTGTGCATAAGAAATATGTAAAGGGAAAGAAGTGTGCATAAGAAATATGTAAAGGGAAAGAAGTGTGCATAAGAAATATGTAAATGGAAAGAAGTGTGCATAAGAAATATGTAAAGGAAAAGAAGTGTGCATAAGAAATATGTAAAGGGAAAGGAGTGTGCATAAGAAATATGTAAAGGGAAAGAAGTGTGCATAAGAAATATGTAAAGGGAAAGAAGTGTGCATAAGAAATATGTAAAGGGAAAGAAGTGTGCATAATAAATATGTAAAGGGAAAGAAGTGTGCATAAGAAATATGTAAAGGGAAAGAAGTGTGCATAAGAAATATGTAAAGGGAAAGAAGTGTGCATAAGAAATATGTAAAGGGAAAAATGTGTGCATAAGAAATATGTAAAGGGAAAGAAGTGTGCATAAGAAATATGTAAAGGGAAAGAAGTGTGCATAAGAAATATGTAAAGGGAAAGAAGTGTGCATAAGAAATATGTAAAGGGAAAGAAGTGTGCATAAGAAATATGTAAAGGGAAAGAAGTGTGCATAAGAAATATGTAAAGGGAAATAAGTGTGCATAAGAAATATGTAAAGGGAAAGAAGTGTGCATAAGAAATATGTAAAGGGAAAGAAGTGTGCATACAAAATAAACACATGATGTCGGGACAAGCCCTCGAGTTAAATATGTAAAGGGAAAGAAGTGTGCATAAGAAATATGTAAAGGGAAAGAAGTGTGCATAAGAAATATGTAAAGGGAAAGAAGTGTGCATAAGAAATATGTAAAGGGAAATAAGTGTGCATAAGAAATATGTAAAGGGAAAGAAGTGTGCATAAGAAATATGTAAAGGGAAAGAAGTGTGCATAAGAAATATGTAAAGGGAAAGAAGTGTGCATAATAAATATGTAAAGGGAAAGAAGTGTGCATACAAAATAAACACATGATGTCGGGACAAGCCCTCGAGTTAAATATGTAAAGGAAAGAAGTGTGCATAAGAAATATGTAAAGGGAAAGAAGTGTGCATAAGAAATATGTAAAGGGAAAGAAGTGTGCATAAGAAATATGTAAAGGGAAAGAAGTGTGCATAAGAAATATGTAAAGGGAAAGAAGTGTGCATAAGAAATAAACACATGATGTCGGGACAAGCCCTCGAGTTAAATATGTAAAGGGAAAGAAGTGTGCATAAGAAATATGTAAAGGGAAAGAAGTGTGCATAAGAAATATGTAAAGGGAAAGAAGTGTGCATAAGAAATATGTAAAGGGAAAGAAGTGTGCATAAGAAATATGTAAAGGGAAAGAAGTGTGCATAAGAAATATGTAAAGGGAAAGAAGTGTGCATACAAAATAAACACATGATGTCGGGACAAGCCCTCGATTTAAATATGTAAAGGGAAAGAAGTGTGCATAAGAAATATGTAAAGGGAAAGAAGTGTGCATAAGAAATATGTAAAGGGAAAGAAGTGTGCATAAGAAATATGTAAAGGGAAATAAGTGTGCATAAGAAATATGTAAAGGGAAAGAAGTGTGCATAAGAAATATGTAAAGGGAAAGAAGTGTGCATAAGAAATATGTAAAGGGAAAGAAGTGTGCATAAGAAATATGTAAAGGGAAAGAAGTGTGCATACACAATAAACACATGATGTCGGGACAAGCCCTCGAGTTAAATATGTAAAGGAAAGAAGTGTGCATAAGAAATATGTAAAGGGAAAGAAGTGTGCATAAGAAATATGTAAAGGGAAAGAAGTGTGCATAAGAAATATGTAAAGGGAAAGAAGTGTGCATAAGAAATATGTAAAGGGAAAGAAGTGTGCATAAGAAATAAACACATGATGTCGGGACAAGCCCTCGAGTTAAATATGTAAAGGGAAAGAAGTGTGCATAAGAAATATGTAAAGGGAAAGAAGTGTGCATAAGAAATATGTAAAGGGAAAGAAGTGTGCATAAGAAATATGTAAAGGGAAAGAAGTGTGCATAAGAAATATGTAAAGGGAAAGAAGTGTGCATAAGAAATAAACACATGATGTCGGGACAAAGAAGTGTGCATGAGAAATATGTAAAGGGAAAGAAGTGTGCATAAGAAATATGTAAAGGGAAAGAAGTGTGCATAAGAAATATGTAAAGGGAAAGAAGTGTGCATAAGAAATATGTAAAGGGAAAGAAGTGTGCATAAGAAATATGTAAAGGGAAAGAAGTGTGCATAAGAAATATGTAAAGGGAAAGAAGTGTACATAAGAAATATGTAAAGGGAAAGAAGTGTGCATAAGAAATATGTAAAGGGAAAGAAGTGTGCATAAGAAATATGTAAAGGGAAAGAAGTGTGCATAAGAAATATGTAAAGGGAAAGAAGTGTGCATAAGAAATATGTAAAGGGAAAGAAGTGTGCATAAGAAATATGTAAAGGGAAAGAAGTGTGCATAAGAAATATGTAAAGGGAAAGAAGTGTGCATAAGAAATATGTAAAGGGAAAGAAGTGTGCATAAGAAATATGTAAAGGGAAAGAAGTGTGCATAAGAAATAAACACATGATGTGGGAACAAGCCCTCGAGTTAAATATGTAAAGGGAAAGAAGTGTGCATAAGAAATATGTAAAGGGAAAGAAGTGTGCATAAGAAATATGTAAAGGGAAAGAAGTGTGCATAAGAAATATGTAAAGGGAAAGAAGTGTGCATAAGAAATATGTAAAGGGAAAGAAGTGTGCATAAGAAATATGTAAAGGGAAAGAAGTGTGCATAAGAAATATGTAAAGGGAAAGAAGTGTGCATAAGAAATATGTAAAGGGAAAGAAGTGTGCATAAGAAATATGTAAAGGGAAAGAAGTGTGCATAAGAAATATGTAAAGGGAAAAAAGTGTGCATAAGAAATATGTAAAGGGAAAGAAGTGTGCATAAGAAATATGTAAAGGGAAAGAAGTGTGCATAAGAAATATGTAAAGGGAAAGAAGTGTGCATAAGAAATATGTAAAGGGAAAGAAGTGTGCATAAGAAATATGTAAAGGGAAAGAAGTGTGCATAAGAAATATGTAAAGGGAAAGAAGTGTGCATAAGAAATATGTAAAGGGAAAGAAGTGTGCATAAGAAATATGTAAAGGGAAAGAAGTGTGCATAAGAAATATGTAAAGGGAAAGAAGTGTGCATAAGAAATATGTAAAGGGAAAGAAATGTGCATAAGAAATATGTAAAGGGAAAGAAGTGTGCATAAGAAATATGTAAAGGGAAAGAAGTGTGCATAAGAAATATGTAAAGGGAAAGAAGTGTGCATAAGAAATATGTAAAGGGAAAGAAGTGTGCATAAGAAATATGTAAAGGGAAAGAAGTGTGCATAAGAAATATGTAAAGGGAAAGAAGTGTGCATAAGAAATATGTAAAGGGAAAGAAGTGTGCATAATAAATATGTAAAGGGAAAGAAGTGTGCATAAGAAATAAACACATGATGTGGGAACAAGCCCTCGAGTTAAATATGTAAAGGGAAAGAAGTGTGCATAAGAAATATGTAAAGGGAAAGAAGTGTGCATAAGAAATATGTAAAGGGAAAGAAGTGTGCATAAGAAATATGTAAAGGGAAAGAAGTGTGCATAAGAAATATGTAAAGGGAAAGAAGTGTGCATAAGAAATATGTAAAGGGAAAGAAGTGTGCATAAGAAATATGTAAAGGGAAAGAAGTGTGCATAAGAAATATGTAAAGGGAAAGAAGTGTGCATAAGAAATATGTAAAGGGAAAGAAGTGTGCATAAGAAATATGTAAAGTGAAAAAAGTGTGCATAAGAAATATGTAAAGGGAAAGAAGTGTGCATAAGAAATATGTAAAGGGAAAGAAGTGTGCATAAGAAATATGTAAAGGGAAAGAAGTGTGCATAAGAAATATGTAAAGGGAAAGAAGTGTGCATAAGAAATATGTAAAGGGAAAGAAGTGTGCATAAGAAATATGTAAAGGGAAAGAAGTGTGCATAAGAAATATGTAAAGGGAAAGAAGTGTGCATAAGAAATATGTAAAGGGAAAGAAGTGTGCATAAGAAATATGTAAAGGGAAAGATGTGTGCATAAGAAATATGTAAAGGGAAAGAAATGTGCATAAGAAATATGTAAAGGGAAAGAAGTGTGCATAAGAAATATGTAAAGGGAAAGAAGTGTGCATAAGAAATATGTAAAGGGAAAGAAGTGTGCATAAGAAATATGTAAAGGGAAAGAAGTGTGCATAAGAAATATGTAAAGGGAAAGAAGTGTGCATAAGAAATAAACACATGATGTCGGGACAAGCCCTCGAGTTAAATATGTAAAGGGAAAGAAGTGTGCATAAGAAATAATAAAGGGAAAGAAGTGTGCATAATAAATATGTAAAGGGAAAGAAGTGTGCATAAGAAATATGTAAAGGGAAAGAAGTGTGCATAAGAAATATGTAAAGGGAAAGAAGTGTGCATAAGAAATAAACACATGATGTCGGGACAAGCCCTCGAGTTAAATATGTAAAGGGAAAGAAGTGTGCATAAGAAATATGTAAAGGGAAAGAAGTGTGCATACGAAATATGTAAAGGGAAAGAAGTGTGCATAAGAAATATGTAAAGGGAAAGAAGTGTGCATAAGAAATATGTAAAGGGAAAGAAGTGTGCATAAGAAATATGTAAAGGGAAAGAAGTGTGCATAAGAAATATGTAAAGGGAAAGAAGTGTGCATACGAAATATGTAAAGGGAAAGAAGTGTGCATAAGAAATATGTAAAGGGAAAGAAGTGTGCATAAGAAATATGTAAAGGGAAAGAAGTGTGCATAAGAAATATGTAAAGGGAAAGAAGTGTGGATAAGAAATATGTAAAGGGAAAGAAGTGTGCATAAGAAATATGTAAAGGGAAAGAAGTGTGCATAAGAAATATGTAAAGGGAAAGAAGTGTGCATAAGAAATATGTAAAGGGAAAGAAGTGTGCATAAGAAATATGTAAAGGGAAAGAAGTGTGCATAAGAAATATGTAAAGGGAAAGAAGTGTGCATAAGAAATATGTAAAGGGAAAGAAGTGTGCATAAGAAATATGTAAAGGGAAAGAAGTGTGCATAAGAAATATGTAAAGGGAAAGAAGTGTGCATAAGAAATATGTAAAGGGAAAGAAGTGTGCATAAGAAATATGTAAAGGGAAAGAAGTGTGCATAAGAAATATGTAAAGGGAAAGAAGTGTGCATAAGAAATATGTAAAGGGAAAGAAGTGTGCATAAGAAATATGTAAAGGGAAAGAAGTGTGCATAAGAAATATGTAAAGGGAAAGAAGTGTGCATAAGAAATATGTAAAGGAAAAGAAGTGTGCATAAGAAATATGTAAAGGGAAAGAAGTGTGCATAAGAAATATGTAAAGGGAAAGAAGTGTGCATAAGAAATATGTAAAGGGAAAGAAGTGTGCATAAGAAATATGTAAAGGGAAAGAAGTGTGCATAAGAAATATGTAAAGGGAAAGAAGTGTGCATAAGAAATATGTAAAGGGAAAGAAGTGTGCATAAGAAATATGTAAAGGGAAAGAAGTGTGCATAAGAAATATGTAAAGGGAAAGAAGTGTGCATAAGAAATATGTAAAGGGAAAGAAGTGTGCATAAGAAATATGTAAAGGGAAAGAAGTGTGCATAAGAAATATGTAAAGGGAAAGAAGTGTGCATAAGAAATATGTAAAGGGAAAGAAGTGTGCATAAGAAATATGTAAAGGGAAAGAAGTGTGCATAAGAAATATGTAAAGGGAAAGAAGTGTGCATAAGAAATATGTAAAGGGAAAGAAGTGTGCATAAGAAATAAACACATGATGTGGGAACAAGCCCTCGAGTTAAATATGTAAAGGGAAAGAAGTGTGCATAAGAAATATGTAAAGGGAAAGAAGTGTGCATAAGAAATATGTAAAGGGAAAGAAGTGTGCATAAGAAATATGTAAAGGGAAAGAAGTGTGCATAAGAAATATGTAAAGGGAAAGAAGTGTGCATAAGAAATATGTAAAGGGAAAGAAGTGTGCATAAGAAATATGTAAAGGGAAAGAAGTGTGCATAAGAAATATGTAAAGGGAAAGAAGTGTGCATAAGAAATATGTAAAGGGAAAAAAGTGTGCATAAGAAATATGTAAAGGGAAAGAAGTGTGCATAAGAAATATGTAAAGGGAAAGAAGTGTGCATAAGAAATATGTAAAGGGAAAGAAGTGTGCATAAGAAATATGTAAAGGGAAAGAAGTGTGCATAAGAAATATGTAAAGGGAAAGAAGTGTGCATAAGAAATATGTAAAGGGAAAGAAGTGTGCATAAGAAATATGTAAAGGGAAAGAAGTGTGCATAAGAAATATGTAAAGGGAAAGAAATGTGCATAAGAAATATGTAAAGGGAAAGAAGTGTGCATAAGAAATATGTAAAGGGAAAGAAGTGTGCATAAGAAATATGTAAAGGGAAAGAAGTGTGCATAAGAAATATGTAAAGGGAAAGAAGTGTGCATAAGAAATATGTAAAGGGAAAGAAGTGTGCATAAGAAATAAACACATGATGTCGGGACAAGCCCTCGAGTTAAATATGTAAAGGGAAAGAAGTGTGCATAAGAAATAATAAAGGGAAAGAAGTGTGCATAATAAATATGTAAAGGGAAAGAAGTGTGCATAAGAAATATGTAAAGGGAAAGAAGTGTGCATAAGAAATATGTAAAGGGAAAGAAGTGTGCATAAGAAATATGTAAAGGGAAAGAAGTGTGCATAAGAAATAAACACATGATGTCGGGACAAGCCCTCGAGTTAAATATGTAAAGGGAAAGAAGTGTGCATAAGAAATATGTAAAGGGAAAGAAGTGTGCATAAGAAATATGTAAAGGGAAAGAAGTGTGCATAAGAAATATGTAAAGGGAAAGAAGTGTGCATAAGAAATATGTAAAGGGAAAGAAGTGTGCATACGAAATATGTAAAGGGAAAGAAGTGTGCATACGAAATATGTAAAGGGAAAGAAGTGTGCATAAGAAATATGTAAAGGGAAAGAAGTGTGCATAAGAAATATGTAAAGGGAAAGAAGTGTGCATAAGAAATATGTAAAGGGAAAGAAGTGTGCATAAGAAATATGTAAAGGGAAAGAAGTGTGGATAAGAAATATGTAAAGGGAAAGAAGTGTGCATAAGATATATGTAAAGGGAAAGAAGTGTGCATAAGAAATATGTAAAGGGAAAGAAGTGTGCATAAGAAATATGTAAAGGGAAAGAAGTGTGCATAAGAAATATGTAAAGGGAAAGAAGTGTGCATAAGAAATATGTAAAGGGAAAGAAGTGCGCATAAGAAATATGTAAAGGGAAAGAAGTGTGCATAAGAAATATGTAAAGGGAAAGAAGTGCGCATAAGAAATATGTAAAGGGAAAGAAGTGTGCATAAGAAATATGTAAAGGGAAAGAAGTGTGCATAAGAAATATGTAAAGGGAAAGAAGTGTGCATAAGAAATATGTAAAGGGAAAGAAGTGTGCATAAGAAATATGAAAAGGGAAAGAAGTGTGCATAAGAAATATGTAAAGGAAAAGAAGTGTGCATAAGAAATATGTAAAGGAAAAGAAGTGTGCATAAGAAATATGTAAAGGGAAAGAAGTGTGCATAAGAAATATGTAAAGGGAAAGAAGTGTGCATAAGAAATATGTAAAGGGAAAGAAGTGTGCATAAGAAATATGTAAAGGGAAAGAAGTGTGCATAAGAAATATGTAAAGGGAAAGAAGTGTGCATAAGAAATATGTAAAGGGAAAGAAGTGTGCATAAGAAATATGTAAAGGGAAAGAAGTGTGCATAAGAAATATGTAAAGGGAAAGAAGTGTGCATAAGAAATATGTAAAGGGAAAGAAGTGTGCATAAGAAATATGTAAAGGGAAAGAAGTGTGCATAAGAAATATGTAAAGGGAAAGAAGTGTGCATAAGAAATATGTAAAGGGAAAGAAGTGTGCATAAGAAATATGTAAAGGGAAAGAGGTGTGCATAATAAATATGTAAAGGGAAAGAAGTGTGCATAAGAAATATGTAAAGGGAAAGAAGTGTGCATAAGAAATATGTAAAGGGAAAGAAGTGTGCATAAGAAATATGTAAAGGGAAAGAAGTGTGCATAAGAAATATGTAAAGGAAAAGAAGTGTGCATAAGAAATATGTAAAGGAAAAGAAGTGTGCATAAGAAATATGTAAAGGGAAAGAAGTGTGCATAAGAAATATGTAAAGGGAAAGAAGTGTGCATAAGAAATATGTAAAGGGAAAGAAGTGTGCATAAGAAATATGTAAAGGGAAAGAAGTGTGCATAAGAAATATGTAAAGGGAAAGAAGTGTGCATAAGAAATATGTAAAGGGAAAGAAGTGTGCATAAGAAATATGTAAAGGGAAAGAAGTGTGCATAAGAAATATGTAAAGGGAAAGAAGTGTGCATAAGAAATATGTAAAGGGAAAGAAGTGTTCATAAGAAATATGTAAAGGGAAAGAAGTGTGCATAAGAAATATGTAAAGGGAAAGAAGTGTGCATAAGAAATATGTAAAGGGAAAGAAGTGTGCATAAGAAATATGTAAAGGGAAAGAAGTGTGCATAAGAAATATGTAAAGGGAAAGAAGTGTGCATAAGAAATATGTAAAGGGAAAGAAGTGTGCATAAGAAATATGTAAAGGGAAAGAAGTGTGCATAAGAAATATGTAAAGGGAAAGAAGTGTGCATAAGAAATATGTAAAGGGAAAGAAGTGTGCATAAGAAATATGTAAAGGGAAAGAAGTGTGCATAAGAAATATGTAAAGGGAAAGAAGTGTGCATAAGAAATATGTAAAGGGAAAGAAGTGTGCATAAGAAATATGTAAAGGGAAAGAAGTGTGCATAAGAAATATGTAAAGGGAAAGAAGTGTGCATAAGAAATATGTAAAGGGAAAGAAGTGTGCATAAGAAATAAACACATGATGTGGGAACAAGCCCTCGAGTTAAATATGTAAAGGGAAAGAAGTGTGCATAAGAAATATGTAAAGGGAAAGAAGTGTGCATAAGAAATATGTAAAGGGAAAGAAGTGTGCATAAGAAATATGTAAAGGGAAAGAAGTGTGCATAAGAAATATGTAAAGGGAAAGAAGTGTGCATAAGAAATATGTAAAGGGAAAGAAGTGTGCATAAGAAATATGTAAAGGGAAAGAAGGGTGCATAAGAAATATGTAAAGGGAAAGAAGTGTGCATAAGAAATATGTAAAGGGAAAAAAGTGTGCATAAGAAATATGTAAAGGGAAAGAAGTGTGCATAAGAAATATGTAAAGGGAAAGAAGTGTGCATAAGAAATATGTAAAGGGAAAGAAGTGTGCATAAGAAATATGTAAAGGGAAAGAAGTGTGCATAAGAAATATGTAAAGGGAAAGAAGTGTGCATAAGAAATAAACACATGATGTCGGGACAAGCCCTCGAGTTCAATATGTAAAGGGAAAGAAGTGTGCATAAGAAATAATAAAGGGAAAGAAGTGTGCATAATAAATATGTAAAGGGAAAGAAGTGTGCATAAGAAATATGTAAAGGGAAAGAAGTGTGCATAAGAAATATGTAAAGGGAAAGAAGTGTGCATAAGAAATAAACACATGATGTCGGGACAAGCCCTCGAGTTAAATATGTAAAGGGAAAGAAGTGTGCATAAGAAATATGTAAAGGGAAAGAAGTGTGCATAAGAAATATGTAAAGGGAAAGAAGTGTGCATAAGAAATATGTAAAGGGAAAGAAGTGTGCATAAGAAATATGTAAAGGGAAAGAAGTGTGCATAAGAAATATGTAAAGGGAAAGAAGTGTGCATAATAAATATGTAAAGGGAAAGAAGTGTGCATAAGAAATATGTA
This sequence comes from Crossaster papposus, assembly GCA_037893245.1. NCBI lineage: Eukaryota > Metazoa > Echinodermata > Asteroidea > Velatida > Solasteridae > Crossaster > Crossaster papposus. The sequence goes on from JBAIAA010001332.1 coordinate 56,391, forward strand.
AAGGGAAAGAAGTGTGCATAAGAAATATGTAAAGGGAAAGAAGTGTGCATAAGAAATATGTAAAGGGAAAGAAGTGTGCATAAGAAATATGTAAAGGGAAAAGAAGTGTGGATAAGAAATATGTAAAGAGAAAGAAGTGTGCATAAGAAATATGTAAAGGGAAAGAAGAGTGCATAAGAAATATGTAAAGGGAAAGAAGTGTGCATAAGAAATATGTAAAGGGAAAGAAGTGTGCATAAGAAATATGTAAAGGGAAAGAAGTGTGCATAAGAAATATGTAAAGGGAAAGAAGTGTGCATAAGAAATATGTAAAGGGAAAGAAGTGTGCATAAGAAATAAACACATGATGTGGGAACTAGCCCTCGAGTTAAATATGTAAAGGGAAAGAAGTGTGCATAAGAAATATGTAAAGGGAAAGAAGTGTGCATAAGAAATATGTAAAGGGAAAGAAGTGTGCATAAGAAATATGTAAAGGGAAAGAAGTGTGCATAAGAAATATGTAAAGGGAAAGAAGTGTGCATAAGAAATATGTAAAGGGAAAGAAGTGTGCATAAGAAATATGTAAAGGGAAAGAAATGTGCATAAGAAATATGTAAAGGGAAAGAAGTGTGCATAAGAAATATGTAAAGGGAAAGAAGTGTGCATAAGAAATATGTAAAGGGAAAGAAGTGTGCATAAGAAATATGTAAAGGGAAAGAAGTGTGCATAATAAATATGTAAAGGGAAAGAAGTGTGCATAAGAAATAAACACATGATGTCGGGACAAGCCCTCGAGTTAAATATGTAAAGGGAAAGAAGTGTGCATAAGAAATAATAAAGGGAAAGAAGTGTGCATAAGAAATATGTAAAGGGAAAGAAGTGTGCATAAGAAATATGTAAAGGGAAAGAAGTGTGCATAAGAAATATGTAAAGGGAAAGAAGTGTGCATAAGAAATAAACACATGATGTCGGGACAAGCCCTCGAGTTAAATATGTAAAGGGAAAGAAGTGTGCATAAGAAATATGTAAAGGGAAAGAAGTGTGCATAAGAAATATGTAAAGGGAAAGAAGTGTGCATAAGAAATATGTAAAGGGAAAGAACTGTGCATAAGAAATATGTAAAGGGAAAGAAGTGTGCATAAGAAATATGTAAAGGGAAAGATGTGTGCATAAGAAATATGTAAAGGGAAAGAAGTGTGCATAAGAAATATGTAAAGGGAAAGAAGTGTGCATAAGAAATATGTAAAGGGAAAGAAGTGTGCATAAGAAATATGTAAAGGGAAAGAAGTGTGCATAAGAAATATGTAAAGGGAAAGAAGTGTGGATAAGAAATATGTAAAGGGAAAGAAGTGTGCATAAGAAATATGTAAAGGGAAAGAAGTGTGCATAAGAAATATGTAAAGGGAAAGAAGTGTGCATAAGAAATATGTAAAGGGAAAGAAGTGTGCATAAGAAATATGTAAAGGGAAAGAAGTGTGCATAAGAAATATGTAAAGGGAAAGAAGTGTGCATAAGAAATATGTAAAGGGAAAGAAGTGTGCATAAGAAATATGTAAAGGGAAAGAAGTGTGCATAAGAAATATGTAAAGGGAAAGAAGTGTGCATAAGAAATATGTAAAGGGAAAGAAGTGTGCATAAGAAATATGTAAAGGGAAAGAAGTGTGCATAAGAAATATGTAAAGGGAAAGAAGTGTGCATAAGAAATATGTAAAGGGAAAGAAGTGTGCATAAGAAATATGTAAAGGGAAAGAAGTGTGCTTAAGAAATATGTAAAGGGAAAGAAGTGTGCATAAGAAATATGTAAAGGAAAAGAAGTGTGCATAAGAAATATGTAAAGGGAAAGAAGTGTGCATAAGAAATATGTAAAGGGAAAGAAGTGTGCATAAGAAATATGTAAAGGGAAAGAAGTGTGCATAAGAAATATGTAAAGGGAAAGAAGTGTGCATAAGAAATATGTAAAGGGAAAGAAGTGTGCATAAGAAATAAACACATGATGTCGGGACAAGCCCTCGAGTTCAATATGTAAAGGGAAAGAAGTGTGCATAATAAATAATAAAGGGACAGAAGTGTGCATAAGAAATATGTAAAGGGAAAGAAGTGTGCATAAGAAATATGTAAAGGGAAAGAAGTGTGCATAAGAAATATGTAAAGGGAAAGAAGTGTGCATAAGAAATAAACACATGATGTCGGGACAAGCCCTCGAGTTAAATATGTAAAGGGAAAGAAGTGTGCATAAGAAATATGTAAAGGGAAAGAAGTGTGCATAAGAAATATGTAAAGGGAAAGAAGTGTGCATAAGAAATATGTAAAGGGAAAGAAGTGTGCATAAGAAATATGTAAAGGGAAAGAAGTGTGCATAAGAAATATGTAAAGGGAAAGAAGTGTGCATAAGAAATATGTAAAGGGAAAGAAGTGTGCATAAGAAATATGTAAAGGGAAAGAAGTGTGCATAAGAAATATGTAAAGGGAAAGAAGTGTGCATAAGAAATATGTAAAGGGAAAGAAGTGTGCATAAGAAATATGTAAAGGGAAAGAAGTGTGCATAAGAAATATGTAAAGGAAAAGAAGTGTGCATAAGAAATATGTAAAGGGAAAGAAGTGTGCATAAGAAATATGTAAAGGGAAAAAAGTGTGCATAAGAAATATGTAAAGGGAAAGAAGTGTGCATAAGAAATATGTAAAGGGAAAGAAGTGTGCATAAGAAATATGTAAAGGGAAAGAAGTGTGCATAAGAAATATGTAAAGGGAAAGAAGTGTGCATAAGAAATATGTAAAGGGAAAGAAGTGTGCATAAGAAATATGTAAAGGGAAAGAAGTGTGCATAAGAAATATGTAAAGGGAAAGAAGTGTGGATAAGAAATATGTAAAGGGAAAGAAGTGTGCATAAGAAATATGTAAAGGGAAAGAAGTGTGCATAAGAAATATGTAAAGGGAAAGAAGTGTGCATAAGAAATATGTAAAGGGAAAGAAGTGTGCATAAGAAATATGTAAAGGGAAAGAAGTGTGCATAAGAAATATGTAAAGGGAAAGAAGTGTGCATAAGAAATATGTAAAGGGAAAGAAGTGTGCATAAGAAATATGTAAAGGGAAAGAAGTGTGCATAAGAAATATGTAAAGGGAAAGAAGTGTGCATAAGAAATATGTAAAGGGAAAGAAGTGTGCATAAGAAATATGTAAAGGGAAAGAAGTGTGCATAAGAAATATGTAAAGGGAAAGAAGTGTGCATAAGAAATATGTAAAGGGAAAGAAGTGTGCATAAGAAATATGTAAAGGGAAAGAAGTGTGCATAAGAAATATGTAAAGGGAAAGAAGTGTGCATAAGAAATATGTAAAGGGAAAGAAGTGTGCATAAGAAATATGTAAAGGAAAAGAAGTGTGCATAAGAAATATGTAAAGGGAAAGAAGTGTGCATAAGAAATATGTAAAGGGAAAGAAGTGTGCATAAGAAATATGTAAAGGGAAAGAAGTGTGCATAAGAAATATGTAAAGGGAAAGAAGTGTGCATAAGAAATATGTAAAGGGAAAGAAGTGTGCATAAGAAATAAACACATGATGTCGGGACAAGCCCTCGAGTTAAATATGTAAAGGGAAAGAAGTGTGCATAAGAAATATGTAAAGGGAAAGAAGTGTGCATAAGAAATATGTAAAGGGAAAGAAGTGTGCATAAGAAATATGTAAAGGGAAAGAAGTGTGCATAAGAAATATGTAAAGGGAAAGAAGTGTGCATAAGAAATATGTAAAGGGAAAGAAGTGTGCATAAGAAATATGTAAAGGGAAAGAAGTGTGCATAAGAAATATGTAAAGGGAAAGAAGTGTGCATTAGAAATATGTAAAGGGAAAGAAGTGTGCATAAGAAATATGTAAAGGGAAAGAAGTGTGCATAAGAAATATGTAAAGGGAAAGAAGTGTGCATAAGAAATATGTAAAGGAAAAGAAGTGTGCATAAGAAATATGTAAAGGGAAAGAAGTGTGCATAAGAAATATGTAAAGGGAAAAAAGTGTGCATAAGAAATATGTAAAGGGAAAGAAGTGTGCATAAGAAATATGTAAAGGGAAAGAAGTGTGCATAAGAAATATGTAAAGGGAAAGAAGTGTGCATAAGAAATATGTAAAGGGAAAGAAGTGTGCATAAGAAATATGTAAAGGGAAAGAAGTGTGCATAAGAAATATGTAAAGGAAAAGAAGTGTGCATAAGAAGTATGTAAAGGGAAAGAAGTGTGCATAAGAAATATGTAAAGGGAAAGAGGTGTGCATAAGAAATATGTAAAGGGAAAGAAGTGTGCATAAGAAATATGTAAAGGGAAAGAAGTGTGCATAAGAAATATGTAAAGGGAAAGAAGTGTGCATAAGAAATATGTAAAGGGAAAGAAGTGTGCATAAGAAATATGTAAAGGGAAAGAAGTGTGCATAAGAAATATGTAAAGGAAAAGAAGTGTGCATAAGAAATATGTAAAGGGAAAGAAGTGTGCATAAGAAATATGTAAAGGGAAAGAAGTGTGCATAAGAAATATGTAAAGGGAAAGAAGTGTGCATACGAAATATGTAAAGGGAAAGAAGTGTGCATAAGAAATATGTAAAGGGAAAGAAGTGTGCATAAGAAATATGTAAAGGGAAAGAAGTGTGCATAAGAAATATGTAAAGGGAAAGAAGTGTGCATAAGAAATATGTAAAGGGAAAGAAGTGTGGATAAGAAATATGTAAAGGGAAAGAAGTGTGCATAAGAAATATGTAAAGGGAAAGAAGTGTGCATAAGAAATATGTAAAGGGAAAGAAGTGTGCATAAGAAATATGTAAAGGGAAAGAAGTGTGCATAAGAAATATGTAAAGGGAAAGAAGTGTGCATAAGAAATATGTAAAGGGAAAGAAGTGTGCATAAGAAATATGTAAAGGGAAAGAAGTGTGCATAAGAAATATGTAAAGGGAAAGAAGTGTGCATAAGAAATATGTAAAGGGAAAGAAGTGTGCATAAGAAATATGTAAAGGGAAAGAAGTGTGCATAAGAAATATGTAAAGGGAAAGAAGTGTGCATAAGAAATATGTAAAGGGAAAGAAGTGTGCATAAGAAATATGTAAAGGGAAAGAAGTGTGCATAAGAAATATGTAAAGGGAAAGAAGTGTGCATAAGAAATATGTAAAGGAAAAGAAGTGTGCATAAGAAATATGTAAAGGAAAAGAAGTGTGCATAAGAAATATGTAAAGGGAAAGAAGTGTGCATAAAAAATATGTAAAGGGAAAGAAGTGTGCATAAGAAATATGTAAAGGGAAAGAAGTGTGCATACGAAATATGTAAAGGGAAAGAAGTGTGCATAAGAAATATGTAAAGGGAAAGAAGTGTGCATAAGAAATATGTAAAGGGAAAGAAGTGTGCATAAGAAATATGTAAAGGGAAAGAAGTGTGCATAAGAAATATGTAAAGGAAAAGAAGTGTGCATAAGAAGTATGTAAAGGGAAAGAAGTGTGCATAAGAAATATGTAAAGGGAAAGAAGTGTGCATAAGAAATATGTAAAGGGAAAGAAGTGTGCATAAGAAATATGTAAAGGGAAAGAAGTGTGCATAAGAAATATGTAAAGGGAAAGAAGTGTGCATAAGAAATATGTAAAGGGAAAGAAGTGTGCATAAGAAATATGTAAAGGGAAAGAAGTGTGCATACGAAATATGTAAAGGGAAAGAAGTGTGCATAAGAAATATGTAAAGGGAAAGAAGTGTGCATAAGAAATATGTAAAGGGAAAGAAGTGTGCATAAGAAATATGTAAAGGGAAAGAAGTGTGCATAAGAAATATGTAAAGGGAAAGAAGTGTGGATAAGAAATATGTAAAGGGAAAGAAGTGTGCATAAGAAATATGTAAAGGGAAAGAAGTGTGCATAAGAAATATGTAAAGGGAAAGAAGTGTGCATAAGAAATATGTAAAGGGAAAGAAGTGTGCATAAGAAATATGTAAAGGGAAAGAAGTGTGCATAAGAAATATGTAAAGGGAAAGAAGTGTGCATAAGAAATATGTAAAGGGAAAGAAGTGTGCATAAGAAATATGTAAAGGGAAAGAAGTGTGCATAAGAAATATGTAAAGGGAAAGAAGTGTGCATAAGAAATATGTAAAGGGAAAGAAGTGTGCATAAGAAATATGTAAAGGGAAAGAAGTGTGCATAAGAAATATGTAAAGGGAAAGAAGTGTGCATAAGAAATATGTAAAGGGAAAGAAGTGTGCATAAGAAATATGTAAAGGGAAAGAAGTGTGCATAAGAAATATGTAAAGGAAAAGAAGTGTGCATAAGAAATATGTAAAGGAAAAGAAGTGTGCATAAGAAATATGTAAAGGGAAAGAAGTGTGCATAAGAAATATGTAAAGGGAAAGAAGTGTGCATAAGAAATATGTAAAGGGAAAGAAGTGTGCATACGAAATATGTAAAGGGAAAGAAGTGTGCATAAGAAATATGTAAAGGGAAAGAAGTGTGCATAAGAAATATGTAAAGGGAAAGAAGTGTGCATAAGAAATATGTAAAGGGAAAGAAGTGTGCATAAGAAATATGTAAAGGAAAAGAAGTGTGCATAAGAAGTATGTAAAGGGAAAGAAGTGTGCATAAGAAATATGTAAAGGGAAAGAAGTGTGCATAAGAAATATGTAAAGGGAAAGAAGTGTGCATAAGAAATATGTAAAGGGAAAGAAGTGTGCATAAGAAATATGCAAAGGGAAAGAAGTGTGCATAAGAAATATGTAAAGGGAAAGAAGTGTGCATAAGAAATATGTAAAGGGAAAGAAGTGTGCATAAGAAATATGTAAAGGGAAAGAAGTGTGCATAAGAAATATGTAAAGGGAAAGAAGTGTGCATAAGAAATATGTAAAGGGAAAGAAGTGTGCATAAGAAATATGTAAAGGGAAAGAAGTGTGCATAAGAAATAAACACATGATGTGGGAACTAGCCCTCGAGTTAAATATGTAAAGGGAAAGAAGTGTGCATAATAAATATGTAAAGGGAAAGAAGTGTGCATAATAAATATGTAAAGGGAAAGAAGTGTGCATAAGAAATATGTAAAGGGAAAGAAGTGTGCATAAGAAATATGTAAAGGGAAAGAAGTGTGCATAAGAAATATGTAAAGGGAAAGAAGTGTGCATAAGAAATATGTAAAGGGAAAGAAGTGTGCATAAGAAATATGTAAAGGGAAAGAAGTGTGCATAAGAAATATGTAAAGGGAAAGAAGTGTGCATAAGAAATATGTAAAGGGAAAGAAGTGTGCATAAGAAATATGTAAAGGGAAAGAAGTGTGCATAAGAAATATGTAAAGGGAAAGAAGTGTGCATAAGAAATATGTAAAGGGAAAGAAGTGTGCATAAGAAATATGTAAAGGGAAAGAAGTGTGCATAAGAAATATGTAAAGGGAAAGAAGTGTGCATAAGAAATATGTAAAGGAAAAGAAGTGTGCATAAGAAGTATGTAAAGGGAAAGAAGTGTGCATAAGAAATATGTAAAGGGAAAGAAGTGTGCATAAGAAATATGTAAAGGGAAAGAAGTGTGCATAAGAAATATGTAAAGGGAAAGAAGTGTGCATAAGAAATATGTAAAGGGAAAGAAGTGTGCATAAGAAATATGTAAAGGGAAAGAAGTGTGCATAAGAAATATGTAAAGGGAAAGAAGTGTGCATAAGAAATATGTAAAGGGAAAGAAGTGTGCATAAGAAATATGTAAAGGGAAAGAAGTGTGCATAAGAAATATGTAAAGGGAAAGAAGTGTGCATAAGAAATATGTAAAGGGAAAGAAGTGTGCATAAGAAATAAACACATGATGTGGGAACAAGCCCTCGAGTTAAATATGTAAAGGGAAAGAAGTGTGCATAAGAAATATGTAAAGGGAAAGAAGTGTGCATAAGAAATAAACACATGATGTGGGAACAAGCCCTCGAGTTAAATATGTAAAGGGAAAGAAGTGTGCATAAGAAATATGTAAAGGGAAAGAAGTGTGCATAAGAAATATGTAAAGGGAAAGAAGTGTGCATAAGAAATATGTAAAGGGAAAGAAGTGTGCATAAGAAATATGTAAAGGGAAAGAAGTGTGCATAAGAAATATGTAAAGGGAAAGAAGTGTGCATAAGAAATATGTAAAGGGAAAGAAGTGTGCATAAGAAATATGTAAAGGGAAAGAAGTGTGCATAAGAAATATGTAAAGGGAAAGAAGTGTGCATAAGAAATATGTAAAGGGAAAAAAGTGTGCATAAGAAATATGTAAAGGGAAAGAAGTGTGCATAAGAAATATGTAAAGGGAAAGAAGTGTGCATAAGAAATATGTAAAGGGAAAGAAGTGTGCATAAGAAATATGTAAAGGGAAAGAAGTGTGCATAAGAAATATGTAAAGGGAAAGAAGTGTGCATAAGAAATATGTAAAGGGAAAGAAGTGTGCATAAGAAATATGTAAAGGGAAAGAAGTGTGCATAAGAAATATGTAAAGGGAAAGAAGTGTGCATAAGAAATATGTAAAGGGAAAGAAGTGTGCATAAGAAATAAACACATGATGTCGGGACAAGCCCTCGAGTTAAATATGTAAAGGGAAAGAAGTGTGCATAAGAAATATGTAAAGGGAAAGAAGTGTGCATAAGAAATATGTAAAGGGAAAGAAGTGTGCATAAGAAATATGTAAAGGGAAAGAAGTGTGCATAAGAAATATGTAAAGGGAAAGAAGTGTGCATAAGAAATATGTAAAGGGAAAGAAGTGTGCATAAGAAATATGTAAAGGGAAAGAAGTGTGCATAAGAAATATGTAAAGGGAAAGAAGTGTGCATAAGAAATATGTAAAGGGAAAGAAGTGTGGATAAGAAATATGTAAAGGGAAAGAAGTGTGCATAAGAAATATGTAAAGGGAAAGAAGTGTGCATAAGAAATATGTAAAGGGAAAGAAGTGTGCATAAGAAATATGTAAAGGGAAAGAAGTGTGCATAAGAAATATGTAAAGGGAAAGAAGTGTGCATAAGAAATATGTAAAGGGAAAGAAGTGTGCATAAGAAATATGTAAAGGGAAAGAAGTGTGCATAAGAAATATGTAAAGGGAAAGAAGTGTGCATAAGAAATATGTAAAGGGAAAGAAGTGTGCATAAGAAATATGTAAAGGAAAAGAAGTGTGCATAAGAAGTATGTAAAGGGAAAGAAGTGTGCATAAGAAATATGTAAAGGGAAAGAGGTGTGCATAAGAAATATGTAAAGGGAAAGAAGTGTGCATAAGAAATATGTAAAGGGAAAGAAGTGTGCATAAGAAATATGTAAAGGGAAAGAAGTGTGCATAAGAAATATGTAAAGGGAAAGAAGTGTGCATAAGAAATATGTAAAGGGAAAGAAGTGTGCATAAGAAATATGCATAGGGAAAGAAGTGTGCATAAGAAATATGTAAAGGGAAAGAAGTGTGCATAAGAAATATGTAAAGGGAAAGAAGTGTGCATAAGAAATATGTAAAGGGAAAGAAGTGTGCATAAGAAATATGTAAAGGGAAAGAAGTGTGCATAAGAAATATGTAAAGGGAAAGAGGTGTGCATAAGAAATATGTAAAGGGAAATAAGAAATATGTAAAGGGAAAGAAGTGTGCATAAGAAATATGTAAAGGGAAAGAAGTGTGCATAAGAAATATGTAAAGGGAAAGAAGTGTGCATAAGAAATATGTAAAGGGAAAGAAGTGTGCATAAGAAATATGTAAAGGGAAAGAAGTGTGCATAAGAAATATGTAAAGGGAAAGAAGTGTGCATAAGAAATATGTAAAGGGAAAGAGGTGTGCATAAGAAATATGTAAAGGGAAATAAGAAATATGTAAAGGGAAAGAAGTGTGCATAAGAAATATGTAAAGGGAAAGAAGTGTGCATAAGAAATATGTAAAGGGAAAGAAGTGTGCATAAGAAATAAACACATGATGTCGGGACAAGCCCTCGAGTTAAATATGTAAAGGGAAAGAAGTGTGCATAAGAAATAATAAAGGGAAAGAAGTGTGCATAAGAAATATGTAAAGGGAAAGAAGTGTGCATACGAAATATGTAAAGGGAAAGAAGTGTGCATAAGAAATATGTAAAGGGAAAGAAGTGTGCATAATAAATATGTAAAGGGAAAGAAGTGTGCATAAGAAATATGTAAAGGGAAAGAAGTGTGCATAAGAAATATGTAAAGGGAAAGAAGTGTGCATAAGAAATATGTAAAGGGAAAGAAGTGTGCATAAGAAATATGTAAAGGGAAAGAAGTGTGCATAAGAAATATGTAAAGGGAAAGAAGTGTGCATAAGAAATATGTAAAGGGAAATAAGTGTGCATAAGAAATATGTAAAGGGAAAGAAGTGTGCATAAGAAATATGTAAAGGGAAAGAAGTGTGCATAAGAAATATGTAAAGGGAAAGAAGTGTGCATAAGAAATATGTAAAGGGAAAGAAGTGTGCATAAGAAATATGTAAAGGGAAAGAAGTGTGCATAAGAAATATGTAAAGGGAAAGAAGTGTGCATAAGAAATATGTAAAGGGAAAGAAGTGTGCATAAGAAATATGTAAAGGGAAAGAAGTGTGCATAAGAAATATGTAAAGGGAAAGAAGTGTGCATAAGAAATATGTAAAGGGAAAGAAGTGTGCATACGAAATATGTAAAGGGAAAGAAGTGTGCATAAGAAATATGTAAAGGGAAAGAAGTGTGCATAAGAAATATGTAAAGGGAAAGAAGTGTGCATAAGAAATATGTAAAGGGAAAGAAGTGTGCATAAGAAATATGTAAAGGGAAAGAAGTGTGCATAAGAAATATGTAAAGGGAAACAAGTGTGCATAAGAAATATGTAAAGGGAAATAAGTGTGCATAAGAAATATGTAAAGGGAAAGAAGTGTGGATAAGAAATATGTAAAGGGAAAGAAGTGTGCATAAGAAATATGTAAAGGGAAAGAAGTGTGCATAAGAAATATGTAAAGGGAAAGAAGTGTGCATAAGAAATATGTAAAGGGAAAGAAGTGTGCATAAGAAATATGTAAAGGGAAAGAAGTGTGCATAAGAAATATGTAAAGGGAAAGAAGTGTGCATAAGAAATATGTAAAGGGAAAGAAGTGTGCATAAGAAATATGTAAAGGGAAAGAAGTGTGCATAAGAAATATGTAAAGGGAAAGAAGTGTGCATAAGAAATATGTAAAGGGAAAGAAGTGTGCATAAGAAATATGTAAAGGGAAAGAAGTGTGCATAAGAAATATGTAAAGGGAAAGAAGTGTGCATAAGAAATATGTAAAGGGAAATAAGTGTGCATAAGAAATATGTAAAGGGAAAGAAGTGTGCATAAGAAATATGTAAAGGGAAAGAAGTGTGCATAAGAAATATGTAAAGGGAAAGAAGTGTGCATAAGAAATATGTAAAGGGAAAGAAGTGTGCATAAGAAATATGTAAAGGGAAAGAAGTGTGCATAAGAAAT
>JBAIAA010001333.1:0-61569 GCA_037893245.1 Crossaster papposus
AGAAGTGTGCATAAGAAATATGTAAAGGGAAAGAAGTGTGCATAAGAAATATGTAAAGGGAAAGAAGTGTGCATAAAAAATATGTAAAGGGAAAGAAGTGTGCATAAGAAATATGTAAAGGGAAAGAAGTGTGCATAAGAAATATGTAAAGGGAAAGAAGTGTGCATAAGAAATATGTAAAGGGAAAGAAGTGTGCATAAGAAATATGTAAAGGGAAAGAAGTGTACATAAGAAATATGTAAAGGGAAAGAAGTGTGCATAAGAAATATGTAAAGGGAAAGAAGTGTGCATAAGAAATATGTAAAGGGAAAGAAGTGTGCATAAGAAATATGTAAAGGGAAAGAAGTGTGCATAAGAAATATGTAAAGGGAAAGAAGTGTGCATAAGAAATATGTAAAGGGAAAGAAGTGTGCATAAGAAATATGTAAAGGGAAATAAGTGTGCATAAGAAATATGTAAAGGGAAAAAAGTGTGCATAAGAAATATGTAAAGGGAAAGAAGTGTGCATAAGAAATATGTAAAGGGAAAGAAGTGTGCATAAGAAATATGTAAAGGGAAAGAAGTGTGCATAAGAAATATGTAAAGGGAAAGAAGTGTGCATAAGAAATATGTAAAGGGAAAGAAGTGTGCATAAGAAATATGTAAAGGGAAAGAAGTGTGCATAAGAAATATGTAAAGGGAAAGAAGTGTGCATAAAAAATATGTAAAGGGAAAGAAGTGTGCATAAGAAATATGTAAAGGGAAAGAAGTGTGCATAAGAAATATGTAAAGGGAAAGAAGTGTGCATAAGAAATATGTAAAGGGAAAACAGTGTGCATAAGAAATATGTAAAGGGAAAGAAGTGTGCATAAGAAATATGTAAAGGGAAAGAAGTGTGCATAAGAAATATGTAAAGGGAAAGAAGTGTGCATAAGAAATATGTAAAGGGAAAGAAGTGTGCATAAGAAATATGTAAAGGGAAAGAAGTGTGCATAAGAAATATGTAAAGGGAAAGAAGTGTGCATAAGAAATATGTAAAGGGAAAGAAGTGTGCATAAGAAATATGTAAAGGGAAAGAAGTGTGCATAAGAAATATGTAAAGGGAAAGAAGTGTGCATAAGAAATATGTAAAGGGAAGGAAGTGTGCATAAGAAATATGTAAAGGGAAAGAAGTGTGCATAAGAAATATGTAAAGGGAAAGAAGTGTGCATAAGAAATATGTAAAGGGAAAGAAGTGTGCATAAGAAATATGTAAAGGGAAAGAAGTGTGCATAAGAAATATGTAAAGGGAAAGAAGTGTGCATGAGAAATATGTAAAGGGAAAGAAGTGTGCATGAGAAATATCTAAAGGGAAAGAAGTGTGCATAAGAAATATGTAAAGGGAAAGAAGTGTGCATAAGAAATATGTAAAGGGAAAGAAGTGTGCATAAGAAATATGTAAAGGGAAAGAAGTGTGCATAAGAAATATGTAAAGGGAAAGAAGTGTGCATAAGAAATATGTAAAGGGGAAGAAGTGTGCATAAGAAATATGTAAAGGGAAAGAAGTGTGCATAAGAAATATGTAAAGGGAAAGAAGTGTGCATAAGAAATATGTAAAGGGAAAGAAGTGTGCATAAGAAATATGTAAAGGGAAAGAAGTGTGCATAAAAAATATGTAAAGGGAAAGAAGTGTGCATAAGAAATATGTAAAGGGAAAGAAGTGTGCATAAGAAATATGTAAAGGGAAAGAAGTGTGCATAAGAAATATGTAAAGGGAAAGAAGTGTGCATAAGAAATATGTAAAGGGAAAGAAGTGTGCATAAGAAATATGTAAAGGGAAAGAAGTGTGCATAAGAAATATGTAAAGGGAAAGAAGTGTGCATAAGAAATATGTAAAGGGAAAGAAGTGTGCATAAGAAATATGTAAAGGGAAAGAAGTGTGCATAAGAAATATGTAAAGGGAAAGAAGTGTGCATAAAAAATATGTAAAGGGAAAGAAGTGTGCATAAGAAATATGTAAAGGGAAAGAAGTGTGCATAAGAAATATGTAAAGGGAAAGAAGTGTGCATAAGAAATATGTAAAGGGAAAACAGTGTGCATAAGAAATATGTAAAGGGAAAGAAGTGTGCATAAGAAATATGTAAAGGGAAAGAAGTGTGCATAAGAAATATGTAAAGGGAAAGAAGTGTGCATAAGAAATATGTAAAGGGAAAGAAGTGTGCATAAGAAATATGTAAAGGGAAAGAAGTGTGCATAAGAAATATGTAAAGGGAAAGAAGTGTGCATAAGAAATATGTAAAGGGAAAGAAGTGTGCATAAGAAATATGTAAAGGGAAAGAAGTGTGCATAAGAAATATGTAAAGGGAAAGAAGTGTGCATAAGAAATATGTAAAGGGAAGGAAGTGTGCATAAGAAATATGTAAAGGGAAAGAAGTGTGCATAAGAAATATGTAAAGGGAAAGAAGTGTGCATAAGAAATATGTAAAGGGAAAGAAGTGTGCATAAGAAATATGTAAAGGGAAAGAAGTGTGCATAAGAAATATGTAAAGGGAAAGAAGTGTGCATGAGAAATATGTAAAGGGAAAGAAGTGTGCATGAGAAATATGTAAAGGGAAAGAAGTGTGCATAAGAAATATGTAAAGGGAAAGAAGTGTGCATAAGAAATATGTAAAGGGAAAGAAGTGTGCATAAGAAATATGTAAAGGGAAAGAAGTGTGCATAAGAAATATGTAAAGGGAAAGAAGTGTGCATAAGAAATATGTAAAGGGAAAGAAGTGTGCATAAGAAATATGTAAAGGGAAAGAAGTGTGCATAAGAAATATGTAAAGGGAAAGAAGTGTGCATAAGAAATATGTAAAGGGAAAGAAGTGTGCATAAGAAATATGTAAAGGGAAAGAAGTGTGCATAAAAAATATGTAAAGGGAAAGAAGTGTGCATAAGAAATATGTAAAGGGAAAGAAGTGTGCATAAGAAATATGTAAAGGGAAAGAAGTGTGCATAAGAAATATGTAAAGGGAAAGAAGTGTGCATAAGAAATATGTAAAGGGAAAGAAGTGTGCATAAGAAATATGTAAAGGGAAAGAAGTGTGCATAAGAAATATGTAAAGGGAAAGAAGTGTGCATAAGAAATATGTAAAGGGAAAGAAGTGTGCATAAGAAATATGTAAAGGGAAGGAAGTGTGCATAAGAAATATGTAAAGGGAAAGAAGTGTGCATAAGAAATATGTAAAGGGAAAGAAGTGTGCATAAGAAATATGTAAAGGGAAAGAAGTGTGCATAAGAAATATGTAAAGGGAAAGAAGTGTGCATAAGAAATATGTAAAGGGAAAGAAGTGTGCATAAGAAATATGTAAAGGGAAAGAAGTGTGCATAAGAAATATGTAAAGGGAAAGAAGTGTGCATAAGAAATATGTAAAGGGAAAGAAGTGTGCATAAGAAATATGTAAAGGGAAGGAAGTGTGCATAAGAAATATGTAAAGGGAAAGAAGTGTGCATAAGAAATATGTAAAGGGAAAGAAGTGTGCATAAGAAATATGTAAAGGGAAAGAAGTGTGCATAAGAAATATGTAAAGGGAAAGAAGTGTGCATAAGAAATATGTAAAGGGAAAGAAGTGTGCATGAGAAATATGTAAAGGGAAAGAAGTGTGCATGAGAAATATGTAAAGGGAAAGAAGTGTGCATAAGAAATATGTAAAGGGAAAGAAGTGTGCATAAGAAATATGTAAAGGGAAAGAAGTGTGCATAAGAAATATGTAAAGGGAAAGAAGTGTGCATAAGAAATATGTAAAGGGAAAGAAGTGTGCATAAGAAATATGTAAAGGGAAAGAAGTGTGCATAAGAAATATGTAAAGGGAAAGAAGTGTGCATAAGAAATATGTAAAGGGAAAGAAGTGTGCATAAGAAATATGTAAAGGGAAAGAAGTGTGCATAAGAAATATGTAAAGGGAAAGAAGTGTGCATAAGAAATATGTAAAGGGAAAGAAGTGTGCATAAGAAATATGCAAAGGGAAAGAAGTGTGCATAAGAAATATGTAAAGGGAAAGAAGTGTGCATAAGAAATATGTAAAGGGAAAGAAGTGTGCATAAGAAATATGTAAAGGGAAAGAAGTGTGCATAAGAAATATGTAAAGGGAAAGAAGTGTGCATAAGAAATATGTAAAGGGAAAGAAGTGTGCATAAGAAATATGTAAAGGGAAAGAAGTGTGCATAAGAAATATGTAAAGGGAAAGAAGTGTGCATAAGAAATATGTAAAGGGAAAGAAGTGTGCATAAGAAATATGTAAAGGGAAAGAAGTGTGCATAAGAAATAAACACATGATGTGGGAACAAGCCCTCGAGTTAAATATGTAAAGGGAAAGAAGTGTGCATAAGAAATATGTAAAGGGAAAGAAGTGTGCATAAGAAATATGTAAAGGGAAAGAAGTGTGCATAAGAAATATGTAAAGGGAAAGAAGTGTGCATAAGAAATATGTAAAGGGAAAGAAGTGTGCATAAGAAATATGTAAAGGGAAAGAAGTGTGCATAAGAAATATGTAAAGGGAAAGAAGTGTGCATAAGAAATATGTAAAGGGAAAGAAGTGTGCATAAAAAATATGTAAAGGGAAAGAAGTGTGCATAAGAAATATGTAAAGGGAAAGAAGTGTGCATAAGAAATATGTAAAGGGAAATAAGTGTGCATAAGAAATATGTAAAGGGAAAGAAGTGTGCATAAGAAATATGTAAAGGGAAAGAAGTGTGCATAAGAAATATGTAAAGGGAAAGAAGTGTGCATGAGAAATATGTAAAGGGAAAGAAGTGTGCATGAGAAATATGTAAAGGGAAAGAAGTGTGCATAAGAAATATGTAAAGGGAAAGAAGTGTGCATAAGAAATATGTAAAGGGAAAGAAGTGTGCATAAGAAATATGTAAAGGGAAAGAAGTGTGCATAAGAAATATGTAAAGGGAAAGAAGTGTGCATAAGAAATATGTAAAGGGAAAGAAGTGTGCATAAGAAATATGTAAAGGGAAAGAAGTGTGCATAAGAAATATGTAAAGGGAAAGAAGTGTGCATAAGAAATATGTAAAGGGAAAGAAGTGTGCATAAGAAATATGTAAAGGGAAAGAAGTGTGCATAAGAAATATGTAAAGGGAAAGAAGTGTGCATAAGAAATATGTAAAGGGAAAGAAGTGTGCATAAGAAATATGTAAAGGGAAAGAAGTGTGCATAAGAAATATGTAAAGGGAAAGAAGTGTGCATAAGAAATATGTAAAGGGAAAGAAGTGTGCATAAGAAATATGTAAAGGGAAAGAAGTGTGCATAAGAAATATGTAAAGGGAAAGAAGTGTGCATAAGAAATATGTAAAGGGAAAGAAGTGTGCATAAGAAATATGTAAAGGGAAAGAAGTGTGCATAAGAAATATGTAAAGGGAAAGAAGTGTGCATAAGAAATATGTAAAGGGAAAGAAGTGTGCATAAGAAATATGTAAAGGGAAAGAAGTGTGCATAAGAAATATGTAAAGGGAAAGAAGTGTGCATAATAAATATGTAAAGGGAAAGAAGTGTGCATAAGAAATATGTAAAGGGAAGGAAGTGTGCATAAGAAATATGTAAAGGGAAAGAAGTGTGCATAAGAAATATGTAAAGGGAAAGAAGTGTGCATAAGAAATATGTAAAGGGAAAGAAGTGTGCATAAGAAATATGTAAAGGGAAAGAAGTGTGCATAAGAAATATGTAAAGGGAAAGAAGTGTGCATGAGAAATATGTAAAGGGAAAGAAGTGTGCATGAGAAATATGTAAAGGGAAAGAAGTGTGCATAAGAAATATGTAAAGGGAAAGAAGTGTGCATAAGAAATATGTAAAGGGAAAGAAGTGTGCATAAGAAATATGTAAAGGGAAAGAAGTGTGCATAAGAAATATGTAAAGGGAAAGAAGTGTGCATAAGAAATATGTAAAGGGAAAGAAGTGTGCATAAGAAATATGTAAAGGGAAAGAAGTGTGCATAAGAAATATGTAAAGGGAAAGAAGTGTGCATAAGAAATATGTAAAGGGAAAGAAGTGTGCATAAGAAATAAACACATGATGTGGGAACAAGCCCTCGAGTTAAATATGTAAAGGGAAAGAAGTGTGCATAAGAAATATGTAAAGGGAAAGAAGTGTGCATAAGAAATATGTAAAGGGAAAGAAGTGTGCATAAGAAATATGTAAAGGGAAAGAAGTGTGCATAAGAAATATGTAAAGGGAAAGAAGTGTGCATAAGAAATATGTAAAGGGAAAGAAGTGTGCATAAGAAATATGTAAAGGGAAAGAAGTGTGCATAAGAAATATGTAAAGGGAAAGAAGTGTGCATACAAAATATGTAAAGGGAAAGAAGTGTGCATAAGAAATATGTAAAGGGAAAGAAGTGTGCATAAGAAATATGTAAAGGGAAATAAGTGTGCATAAGAAATATGTAAAGGGAAAAAAGTGTGCATAAGAAATATGTAAAGGGAAAGAAGTGTGCATAAGAAATAAACACATGATGTGTGAACCAGCCCTCGAGTTAAATATGTAAAGGGAAAGAAGTGTGCATAAGAAATATGTAAAGGGAAAGAAGTGTGCATAAGAAATATGTAAAGGGAAAGAAGTGTGCATAAGAAATATGTAAAGGGAAAGAAGTGTGCATAAGAAATATGTAAAGGGAAAGAAGTGTGCATAAGAAATATGTAAAGGGAAAGAAGTGTGCATAAGAAATATGTAAAGGGAAAGAAGTGTGCATAAGAAATATGTAAAGGGAAAGAAGTGTGCATAAGAAATATGTAAAGGGAAAGAAGTGTGCATAAGAAATATGTAAAGGGAAAGAAGTGTGCATAAGAAATATGTAAAGGGAAAGAAGTGTGCATAAGAAATATGTAAAGGGAAAGAAGTGTGCATAAGAAATATGTAAAGGGAAAGAAGTGTGCATAAGAAATATGTAAAGAGAAAGAAGTGTGCATAATAAATATGTAAAGGGAAAGAAGTGTGCATAAGAAATATGTAAAGGAAAAGAAGTGTGCATAAGAAATATGTAAAGGGAAAGAAGTGTGCATAAGAAATATGTAAAGGGAAAGAAGTGTGCATAAGAAATATGTAAAGGGAAAGAAGTGTGCATAAGAAATATGTAAAGGGAAAGAAGTGTGCATAAGAAATATGTAAAGGGAAAGAAGTGTGCATAAGAAATATGTAAAGGGAAAGAAGTGTGCATAAGAAATATGTAAAGGGAAAGAAGTGTGCATAAGAAATATGTAAAGGGAAAGAAGTGTGCATAAGAAATATGTAAAGGGAAAGAAGTGTGCATAAAAAATATGTAAAGGGAAAGAAGTGTGCATAAGAAATATGTAAAGGGAAAGAAGTGTGCATAAGAAATATGTAAAGGGAAAGAAGTGTGCATAAGAAATATGTAAAGGGAAAGAAGTGTGCATAAGAAATATGTAAAGGGAAAGAAGTGTGCATAAGAAATATGTAAAGGGAAAGAAGTGTGCATAAGAAATATGTAAAGGGAAAGAAGTGTGCATAAGAAATATGTAAAGGGAAAGAAGTGTGCATAAGAAATATGTAAAGGGAAGGAAGTGTGCATAAGAAATATGTAAAGGGAAAGAAGTGTGCATAAGAAATATGTAAAGGGAAAGAAGTGTGCATAAGAAATATGTAAAGGGAAAGAAGTGTGCATAAGAAATATGTAAAGGGAAAGAAGTGTGCATAAGAAATATGTAAAGGGAAAGAAGTGTGCATAAGAAATATGTAAAGGGAAAGAAGTGTGCATAAGAAATATGTAAAGGGAAAGAAGTGTGCATAAGAAATATGTAAAGGGAAAGAAGTGTGCATAAGAAATATGTAAAGGGAAAGAAGTGTGCATAAGAAATATGTAAAGGGAAAGAAGTGTGCATAAGAAATATGTAAAGGGAAAGAAGTGTGCATAAGAAATATGTAAAGGGAAAGAAGTGTGCATAAGAAATATGTAAAGAGAAAGAAGTGTGCATAATAAATATGTAAAGGGAAAGAAGTGTGCATAAGAAATATGTAAAGGAAAAGAAGTGTGCATAAGAAATATGTAAAGGGAAAGAAGTGTGCATAAGAAATATGTAAAGGGAAAGAAGTGTGCATAAGAAATATGTAAAGGGAAAGAAGTGTGCATAAGAAATATGTAAAGGGAAAGAAGTGTGCATAAGAAATATGTAAAGGGAAAGAAGTGTGCATAAGAAATATGTAAAGGGAAAGAAGTGTGCATAAGAAATATGTAAAGGGAAAGAAGTGTGCATAAGAAATATGTAAAGGGAAAGAAGTGTGCATAAGAAATATGTAAAGGGAAAGAAGTGTGCATAAGAAATATGTAAAGGGAAAGAAGTGTGCATAAAAAATATGTAAAGGGAAAGAAGTGTGCATAAGAAATATGTAAAGGGAAAGAAGTGTGCATAATAAATATGTAAAGGGAAAGAAGTGTGCATAAGAAATATGTAAAGGGAAAGAAGTGTGCATAAGAAATATGTAAAGGGAAAGAAGTGTGCATAAGAAATATGTAAAGGGAAAGAAGTGTGCATAAGAAATATGTAAAGGGAAAGAAGTGTGCATAAGAAATATGTAAAGGGAAAGAAGTGTGCATAAGAAATATGTAAAGGGAAGGAAGTGTGCATAAGAAATATGTAAAGGCAAAGAAGTGTGCATAAGAAATATGTAAAGGGAAAGAAGTGTGCATAAGAAATATGTAAAGGGAAAGAAGTGTGCATAAGAAATATGTAAAGGGAAAGAAGTGTGCATAAGAAATATGTAAAGGGAAAGAAGTGTGCATAAGAAATATGTAAAGGGAAAGAAGTGTGCATAAGAAATATGTAAAGGGAAAGAAGTGTGCATAAGAAATATGTAAAGGGAAAGAAGTGTGCATAAGAAATATGTAAAGGGAAAGAAGTGTGCATAAAAAATATGTAAAGGGAAAGAAGTGTGCATAAAAAATATGTAAAGGGAAAGAAGTGTGCATAAGAAATATGTAAAGGGAAAGAAGTGTGCATAAGAAATATGTAAAGGGAAAGAAGTGTGCATAAGAAATATGTAAAGGGAAAGAAGTGTGCATAAGAAATATGTAAAGGGAAAGAAGTGTGCATAAGAAATATGTAAAGGGAAAGAAGTGTGCATAAGAAATATGTAAAGGGAAAGAAGTGTGCATAAGAAATAAACACATGATGTGGGAACAAGCCCTCGAGTTAAATATGTAAAGGGAAAGAAGTGTGCATAAGAAATATGTAAAGGGAAAGAAGTGTGCATAAGAAATATGTAAAGGGAAAGAAGTGTGCATAAGAAATATGTAAAGGGAAAGAAGTGTGCATAAGAAATATGTAAAGGGAAAGAAGTGTGCATAAAAAATATGTAAAGGGAAAGAAGTGTGCATAAGAAATATGTAAAGGGAAAGAAGTGTGCATAAGAAATATGTAAAGGGAAAGAAGTGTGCATAAGAAATATGTAAAGGGAAAGAAGTGTGCATAAGAAATATGTAAAGGGAAAGAAGTGTGCATAAGAAATATGTAAAGGGAAAGAAGTGTGCATAAGAAATATGTAAAGGGAATGAAGTGTGCATAAGAAATATGTAAAGGGAAAGAAGTGTGCATAAGAAATATGTAAAGGGAAAGAAGTGTGCATAAGAAATATGTAAAGGGAAAGAAGTGTGCATAAGAAATAAACACATGATGTGGGAACAAGCCCTCGAGTTAAATATGTAAAGGGAAAGAAGTGTGCATAAGAAATATGTAAAGGGAAAGAAGTGTGCATAAGAAATAAACACATGATGTGGGAACAAGCCCTCGAGTTAAATATGTAAAGGGAAAGAAGTGTGCATAAGAAATATGTAAAGGGAAAGAAGTGTGCATAAGAAATATGTAAAGGGAAAGAAGTGTGCATAAGAAATATGTAAAGGGAAAGAAGTGTGCATAAGAAATATGTAAAGGGAAAGAAGTGTGCATAAGAAATATGTAAAGGGAAAGAAGTGTGCATAAGAAATATGTAAAGGGAAAGAAGTGTGCATAAGAAATATGTAAAGGGAAAGAAGTGTGCATAAAAAATATGTAAAGGGAAAGAAGTGTGCATAAAAAATATGTAAAGGGAAAGAAGTGTGCATAAGAAATATGTAAAGGGAAAGAAGTGTGCATAAGAAATATGTAAAGGGAAAGAAGTGTGCATAAGAAATATGTAAAGGGAAAGAAGTGTGCATAAGAAATATGTAAAGGGAAAGAAGTGTGCATAAGAAATATGTAAAGGGAAAGAAGTGTGCATAAGAAATATGTAAAGGGAAAGAAGTGTGCATAAGAAATATGTAAAGGGAAAGAAGTGTGCATAAGAAATATGAAAGGGAAAGAAGTGTGCATAAGAAATATGTAAAGGGAAAGAAGTGTGCATAAGAAATATGTAAAGGGAAAGAAGTGTGCATAAGAAATATGTAAAGGGAAAGAAGTGTGCATAAGAAATATGTAAAGGGAAAGAAGTGTGCATAAGAAATATGTAAAGGGAAAGAAGTGTGCATAAGAAATATGTAAAGGGAAAGAAGTGTGCATAAGAAATATGTAAAGGGAAAGAAGTGTGCATAAGAAATATGTAAAGGGAAAGAAGTGTGCATAAGAAATATGTAAAGGGAAAGAAGTGTGCATAAGAAATATGTAAAGGGAAAGAAGTGTGCATAAGAAATATGTAAAGGGAAAGAAGTGTGCATAAGAAATATGTAAAGGGAAAGAAGTGTGCATAAGAAATATGTAAAGGGAAAGAAGTGTGCATAAGAAATATGTAAAGGGAAAGAAGTGTGCATAAGAAATATGTAAAGGGAAAGAAGTGTGCATAAGAAATATGTAAAGGGAAAGAAGTGTGCATAAGAAATATGTAAAGGGAAAGAAGTGTGCATAAGAAATATGTAAAGGGAAAGAAGTGTGCATAAGAAATATGTAAAGGGAAAGAAGTGTGCATAAGAAATATGTAAAGGGAAAGAAGTGTGCATAAGAAATATGTAAAGGGAAAGAAGTGTGCATAAGAAATATGTAAAGGGAAAGAAGTGTGCATAAGAAATATGTAAAGGGAAAGAAGTGTGCATAAGAAATATGTAAAGGGAAAGAAGTGTGCATAAGAAATATGTAAAGGGAAAGAAGTGTGCATAAGAAATATGTAAAGGGAAAGAAGTGTGCATAAGAAATATGTAAAGGGAAAGAAGTGTGCATAAGAAATATGTAAAGGGAAAGAAGTGTGCATAAGAAATATGTAAAGGGAAAGAAGTGTGCATAAGAAATATGTAAAGGGAAAGAAGTGTGCATAAGAAATATGTAAAGGGAAAGAAGTGTGCATAAGAAATATGTAAAGGGAAAGAAGTGTGCATAAGAAATATGTAAAGGGAAAGAAGTGTGCATAAGAAATATGTAAAGGGAAAGAAGTGTGCATAAGAAATATGTAAAGGGAAAGAAGTGTGCATAAGAAATATGTAAAGGGAAAGAAGTGTGCATAAGAAATATGTAAAGGGAAAGAAGTGTGCATAAGAAATATGTAAAGGGAAAGAAGTGTGCATAAGAAATATGTAAAGGGAAAGAAGTGTGCATAAGAAATATGTAAAGGGAAAGAAGTGTGCATAAGAAATATGTAAAGGGAAAGAAGTGTGCATAAGAAATATGTAAAGGGAAAGAAGTGTGCATAAGAAATAACCATGAAGGGAACAAGCCTCGAGTAAATATGTAAAGGGAAAGAAGTGTGCATAAGAAATATGTAAAGGGAAAGAAGTGTGCATAAGAAATATGTAAAGGGAAAGAAGTGTGCATAAGAAATATGTAAAGGGAAAGAAGTGTGCATAAGAAATATGTAAAGGGAAAGAAGTGTGCATAAGAAATATGTAAAGGGAAAGAAGTGTGCATAAGAAATATGTAAAGGGAAAGAAGTGTGCATAAGAAATATGTAAAGGGAAAGAAGTGTGCATAAGAAATATGTAAAGGGAAAGAAGTGTGCATAAGAAATATGTAAAGGGAAAGAAGTGTGCATAAGAAATATGTAAAGGGAAAGAAGTGTGCATAAGAAATATGTAAAGGGAAAGAAGTGTGCATAAGAAATATGTAAAGGGAAAGAAGTGTGCATAAGAAATATGTAAAGGGAAAGAAGTGTGCATAAGAAATATGTAAAGGGAAAGAAGTGTGCATAAGAAATATGTAAAGGGAAAGAAGTGTGCATAAGAAATATGTAAAGGGAAAGAAGTGTGCATAAGAAATATGTAAAGGGAAAGAAGTGTGCATAAGAAATATGTAAAGGGAAAGAAGTGTGCATAAGAAATATGTAAAGGGAAAGAAGTGTGCATAAGAAATATGTAAAGGGAAAGAAGTGTGCATAAGAAATATGTAAAGGGAAAGAAGTGTGCATAAGAAATATGTAAAGGGAAAGAAGTGTGCATAAGAAATATGTAAAGGGAAAGAAGTGTGCATAAGAAATATGTAAAGGGAAAGAAGTGTGCATAAGAAATATGTAAAGGGAAAGAAGTGTGCATAAGAAATATGTAAAGGGAAAGAAGTGTGCATAAGAAATATGTAAAGGGAAAGAAGTGTGCATAAGAAATATGTAAAGGGAAAGAAGTGTGCATAAGAAATATGTAAAGGGAAAGAAGTGTGCATAAGAAATATGTAAAGGGAAAGAAGTGTGCATAAGAAATATGTAAAGGGAAAGAAGTGTGCATAAGAAATATGTAAAGGGAAAGAAGTGTGCATAAGAAATATGTAAAGGGAAAGAAGTGTGCATAAGAAATATGTAAAGGGAAAGAAGTGTGCATAAGAAATATGTAAAGGGAAAGAAGTGTGCATAAGAAATATGTAAAGGGAAAGAAGTGTGCATAAGAAATATGTAAAGGGAAAGAAGTGTGCATAAGAAATATGTAAAGGGAAAGAAGTGTGCATAAGAAATATGTAAAGGGAAAGAAGTGTGCATAAGAAATATGTAAAGGGAAAGAAGTGTGCATAAGAAATATGTAAAGGGAAAGAAGTGTGCATAAGAAATATGTAAAGGGAAAGAAGTGTGCATAAGAAATATGTAAAGGGAAAGAAGTGTGCATAAGAAATATGTAAAGGGAAAGAAGTGTGCATAAGAAATATGTAAAGGGAAAGAAGTGTGCATAAGAAATATGTAAAGGGAAAGAAGTGTGCATAAGAAATATGTAAAGGGAAAGAAGTGTGCATAAGAAATATGTAAAGGGAAAGAAGTGTGCATAAGAAATATGTAAAGGGAAAGAAGTGTGCATAAGAAATATGTAAAGGGAAAGAAGTGTGCATAAGAAATATGTAAAGGGAAAGAAGTGTGCATAAGAAATATGTAAAGGGAAAGAAGTGTGCATAAGAAATATGTAAAGGGAAAGAAGTGTGCATAAGAAATATGTAAAGGGAAAGAAGTGTGCATAAGAAATATGTAAAGGGAAAGAAGTGTGCATAAGAAATATGTAAAGGGAAAGAAGTGTGCATAAGAAATATGTAAAGGGAAAGAAGTGTGCATAAGAAATATGTAAAGGGAAAGAAGTGTGCATAAGAAATATGTAAAGGGAAAGAAGTGTGCATAAGAAATATGTAAAGGGAAAGAAGTGTGCATAAGAAATATGTAAAGGGAAAGAAGTGTGCATAAGAAATATGTAAAGGGAAAGAAGTGTGCATAAGAAATATGTAAAGGGAAAGAAGTGTGCATAAGAAATATGTAAAGGGAAAGAAGTGTGCATAAGAAATATGTAAAGGGAAAGAAGTGTGCATAAGAAATATGTAAAGGGAAAGAAGTGTGCATAAGAAATATGTAAAGGGAAAGAAGTGTGCATAAGAAATATGTAAAGGGAAAGAAGTGTGCATAAGAAATATGTAAAGGGAAAGAAGTGTGCATAAGAAATATGTAAAGGGAAAGAAGTGTGCATAAGAAATATGTAAAGGGAAAGAAGTGTGCATAAGAAATATGTAAAGGGAAAGAAGTGTGCATAAGAAATATGTACAGATGTGGGAACAAGCCCTCGAGTTAAATATGTAAAGGGGAAAGAAGTGTGCATAAGAAATAAAAACACATGATGTGGGAAACAAGCCCTCGAGTTAAATATGTAAAGGGAAAGAAGTGTGCATAAGAAATATGTAAAGGGAAAGAAGTGTGCATAAGAAATATGTAAAGGGAAAGAAGTGTGCATAAGAAATATGTAAAGGGAAAGAAGTGTGCATAAGAAATATGTAAAGGGAAAGAAGTGTGCATAAGAAATATGTAAAGGGAAAGAAGTGTGCATAAGAAATATGTAAAGGGAAAGAAGTGTGCATAAGAAATATGTAAAGGGAAAGAAGTGTGCATAAGAAATATGTAAAGGGAAAGAAGTGTGCATAAGAAATATGTAAAGGGAAAGAAGTGTGCATAAGAAATATGTAAAGGGAAAGAAGTGTGCATAAGAAATATGTAAAGGGAAAGAAGTGTGCATAAGAAATATGTAAAGGGAAAGAAGTGTGCATAAGAAATATGTAAAGGGAAAGAAGTGTGCATAAGAAATATGTAAAGGGAAAGAAGTGTGCATAAGAAATATGTAAAGGGAAAGAAGTGTGCATAAGAAATATGTAAAGGGAAAGAAGTGTGCATAAGAAATATGTAAAGGGAAAGAAGTGTGCATAAGAAATATGTAAAGGGAAAGAAGTGTGCATAAGAAATATGTAAAGGGAAAGAAGTGTGCATAAGAAATATGTAAAGGGAAAGAAGTGTGCATAAGAAATATGTAAAGGGAAAGAAGTGTGCATAAGAAATATGTAAAGGGAAAGAAGTGTGCATAAGAAATATGTAAAGGGAAAGAAGTGTGCATAAGAAATATGTAAAGGGAAAGAAGTGTGCATAAGAAATATGTAAAGGGAAAGAAGTGTGCATAAGAAATATGTAAAGGGAAAGAAGTGTGCATAAGAAATATGTAAAGGGAAAGAAGTGTGCATAAGAAATATGTAAAGGGAAAGAAGTGTGCATAAGAAATATGTAAAGGGAAAGAAGTGTGCATAAGAAATATGTAAAGGGAAAGAAGTGTGCATAAGAAATATGTAAAGGGAAAGAAGTGTGCATAAGAAATATGTAAAGGGAAAGAAGTGTGCATAAGAAATATGTAAAGGGAAAGAAGTGTGCATAAGAAATATGTAAAGGGAAAGAAGTGTGCATAAGAAAATATGTAAAGGGAAAGAAGTGTGCATAAGAAATATGTAAAGTGAAAGAAGTGTGCATAAAGAAATATGTAAAGGGAAAGAAGTGTGCATAAGAAATATGTAAAGGGAAAGAAGTGTGCATAAGAAATATGTAAAGGGAAAGAAGTGTGCATAAGAAATATGTAAAGGGAAAGAAGTGTGCATAAGAAATATGTAAAGGGAAAGAAGTGTGCATAAGAAATATGTAAAGGGAAAGAAGTGTGCATAAGAATTATGTAAAGGGAAAGAAGTGTGCATAAGAAATATGTAAAGGGAAAGAAGTGTACATAAGAAATATGTAAAGGGAAAGAAGTGTGCATAAGAAATATGTAAAGGGAAAGAAGTGTGCATAAGAAATATGTAAAGGGAAAGAAGTGTGCATAAGAAATATGTAAAGGGAAAGAAGTGTGCATAAGAAATATGTAAAGGGAAAGAAGTGTGCATAAGAAATATGTAAAGGGAAAGAAGTGTGCATAAGAAATGTGTAAAGGGAAAGAAGTGTGCATAAGAAATATGTAAAGGGAAAGAAGTGTGCATAAGAAATATGTAAAGGGAAAGAAGTGTGCATAAGAAATATGTAAAGGGAAAGAAGTGTGCATAAGAAATATGTAAAGGGAAAGAAGTGTGCATAAGAAATATGTAAAGGGAAAGAAGTGTGCATAAGAAATATGTAAAGGGAAAGAAGTGTGCATAAGAAATATGTAAAGGGAAAGAAGTGTGCATAAGAAATATGTAAAGGGAAAGAAGTGTGCATAAGAAATATGTAAAGGGAAAGAAGTGTGCATAAGAAATATGTAAAGGGAAAGAAGTGTGCATAAGAAATATGTAAAGGGAAAGAAGTGTGCATAAGAAATATGTAAAGGGAAAGAAGTGTGCATAAGAAATATGTAAAGGGAAAGAAGTGTGCATAAGAAATATGTAAATGGAAAGAAGTGTGCATAAGAAATATGTAAAGGGAAAGAAGTGTGCATAAGAAATATGTAAAGGGAAAGAAGTGTGCATAATAAATATGTAAAGGGAAAGAAGTGTGCATAAGAAATATGTAAAGGGAAAGAAGTGTGCATAATAAATATGTAAAGGGAAAGAAGTGTGCATAAGAAATATGTAAAGGGAAAGAAGTGTGCATAAGAAATATGTAAAGGGAAAGAAGTGTGCATAAGAAATATGTAAAGGGAAAGAAGTGTGCATAAGAAATATGTAAAGGGAAAGAAGTGTGCATAAGAAATATGTAAAGGGAAAGAAGTGTGCATAAGAAATATGTAAAGGGAAAGAAGTGTGCATAAGAAATATGTAAAGGGAAAGAAGTGTGCATAAGAAATATGTAAAGGGAAAGAAGTGTGCATAAGAAATATGTAAAGGGAAAGAAGTGTGCATAAGAAATATGTAAAGGGAAAGAAGTGTGCATAAGAAATAAACACATGATGTGGGAACAAGCCCTCGAGTTAAATATGTAAAGGGAAAGAAGTGTGCATAAGAAATATGTATAGGGAAAGAAGTGTGCATAAGAAATATGTAAAGGGAAAGAAGTGTGCATAAGAAATATGTAAAGGGAAAGAAGTGTGCATAAGAAATATGTAAAGGGAAAGAAGTGTGCATAAGAAATATGTAAAGGGAAAGAAGTGTACATAAGAAATATGTAAAGGGAAAGAAGTGTGCATAAGAAATATGTAAAGGGAAAGAAGTGTGCATAAGAAATATGTAAAGGGAAAGAAGTGTGCATAAGAAA
The DNA here is from genome assembly GCA_037893245.1 of Crossaster papposus. Taxonomy (NCBI): domain Eukaryota; kingdom Metazoa; phylum Echinodermata; class Asteroidea; order Velatida; family Solasteridae; genus Crossaster; species Crossaster papposus. Next base: position 16,838 of record JBAIAA010001333.1, read on the forward strand.
TATGTAAAGAGAAAGAAGTGTGCATAAGAAATATGTAAAGGGAAAGAAGTGTGCATAAGAAATATGTAAAGGGAAAGAAGTGTGCATAAGAAATATGTAAAGGGAAAGAAGTGTGCATAAGAAATGTGTAAAGGGAAAGAAGTGTGCATAAGAAATATGTAAAGGGAAAGAAGTGTGCATAAGAAATATGTAAAGGGAAAGAAGTGTGCATAAGAAATATGTAAAGGGAAAGAAGTGTGCATAAGAAATATGTAAAGGGAAAGAAGTGTGCATAAGAAATATGTAAAGGGAAAGAAGTGTGCATAAGAAATATGTAAAGGGAAAGAAGTGTGCATAAGAAATATGTAAAGGGAAAGAAGTGTGCATAAGAAATATGTAAAGGGAAAGAAGTGTGCATAAGAAATATGTAAAGGGAAAGAAGTGTGCATAAGAAATATGTAAAGGGAAAGAAGTGTGCATAAGAAATATGTAAAGGGAAAGAAGTGTGCATAAGAAATATGTAAAGGGAAAGAAGTGTGCATAAGAAATATGTAAAGGGAAAGAAGTGTGCATAAGAAATATGTAAATGGAAAGAAGTGTGCATAAGAAATATGTAAAGGGAAAGAAGTGTGCATAAGAAATATGTAAAGGGAAAGAAGTGTGCATAATAAATATGTAAAGGGAAAGAAGTGTGCATAAGAAATATGTAAAGGGAAAGAAGTGTGCATAATAAATATGTAAAGGGAAAGAAGTGTGCATAAGAAATATGTAAAGGGAAAGAAGTGTGCATAAGAAATATGTAAAGGGAAAGAAGTGTGCATAAGAAATATGTAAAGGGAAAGAAGTGTGCATAAGAAATATGTAAAGGGAAAGAAGTGTGCATAAGAAATATGTAAAGGGAAAGAAGTGTGCATAAGAAATATGTAAAGGGAAAGAAGTGTGCATAAGAAATATGTAAAGGGAAAGAAGTGTGCATAAGAAATATGTAAAGGGAAAGAAGTGTGCATAAGAAATATGTAAAGGGAAAGAAGTGTGCATAAGAAATAAACACATGATGTGGGAACAAGCCCTCGAGTTAAATATGTAAAGGGAAAGAAGTGTGCATAAGAAATATGTATAGGGAAAGAAGTGTGCATAAGAAATATGTAAAGGGAAAGAAGTGTGCATAAGAAATATGTAAAGGGAAAGAAGTGTGCATAAGAAATATGTAAAGGGAAAGAAGTGTGCATAAGAAATATGTAAAGGGAAAGAAGTGTACATAAGAAATATGTAAAGGGAAAGAAGTGTGCATAAGAAATATGTAAAGGGAAAGAAGTGTGCATAAGAAATATGTAAAGGGAAAGAAGTGTGCATAAGAAATATGTAAAGAGAAAGAAGTGTGCATAAGAAATATGTAAAGGGAAAGAAGTGTGCATAAGAAATATGTAAAGGGAAAGAAGTGTGCATAAGAAATATGTAAAGGGAAAGAAGTGTGCATAAGAAATGTGTAAAGGGAAAGAAGTGTGCATAAGAAATATGTAAAGGGAAAGAAGTGTGCATAAGAAATATGTAAAGGGAAAGAAGTGTGCATAAGAAATATGTAAAGGGAAAGAAGTGTGCATAAGAAATATGTAAAGGGAAAGAAGTGTGCATAAGAAATATGTAAAGGGAAAGAAGTGTGCATAAGAAATATGTAAAGGGAAAGAAGTGTGCATAAGAAATATGTAAAGGGAAAGAAGTGTGCATAAGAAATATGTAAAGGGAAAGAAGTGTGCATAAGAAATATGTAAAGGGAAAGAAGTGTGCATAAGAAATATGTAAAGGGAAAGAAGTGTGCATAAGAAATATGTAAAGGGAAAGAAGTGTGCATAAGAAATATGTAAAGGGAAAGAAGTGTGCATAAGAAATATGTAAAGGGAAAGAAGTGTGCATAAGAAATATGTAAATGGAAAGAAGTGTGCATAAGAAATATGTAAAGGGAAAGAAGTGTGCATAAGAAATATGTAAAGGGAAAGAAGTGTGCATAATAAATATGTAAAGGGAAAGAAGTGTGCATAAGAAATATGTAAAGGGAAAGAAGTGTGCATAATAAATATGTAAAGGGAAAGAAGTGTGCATAAGAAATATGTAAAGGGAAAGAAGTGTGCATAAGAAATATGTAAAGGGAAAGAAGTGTGCATAAGAAATATGTAAAGGGAAAGAAGTGTGCATAAGAAATATGTAAAGGGAAAGAAGTGTGCATAAGAAATATGTAAAGGGAAAGAAGTGTGCATAAGAAATATGTAAAGGGAAAGAAGTGTGCATAAGAAATATGTAAAGGGAAAGAAGTGTGCATAAGAAATATGTAAAGGGAAAGAAGTGTGCATAAGAAATATGTAAAGGGAAAGAAGTGTGCATAAGAAATAAACACATGATGTGGGAACAAGCCCTCGAGTTAAATATGTAAAGGGAAAGAAGTGTGCATAAGAAATATGTATAGGGAAAGAAGTGTGCATAAGAAATATGTAAAGGGAAAGAAGTGTGCATAAGAAATATGTAAAGGGAAAGAAGTGTGCATAAGAAATATGTAAAGGGAAAGAAGTGTGCATAAGAAATATGTAAAGGGAAAGAAGTGTGCATAAGAAATATGTAAAGGGAAAGAAGTGTGCATAAGAAATATGTAAAGGGAAAGAAGTGTGCATAAGAAATATGTAAAAGGAAAGAAGTGTGCATAAGAAATATGTAAAGGGAAAGAAGTGTGCATAAGAAATATGTAAAGGGAAAGAAGTGTGCATAAGAAATATGTAAAGGGAAAGAAGTGTGCATAAGAAATATGTAAAGGGAAAGAAGTGTGCATACGAAATATGTAAAGGGAAAGAAGTGTGCATAAGAAATATGTAAAGGGAAAAAAGTGTGCATAATAAATATGTAAAGGGAAAGAAGTGTGCATAAGAAATATGTAAAGGGAAAGAAGTGTGCATAAGAAATATGTAAAGGGAAAGAAGTGTGCATAAGAAATATGTAAAGGGAAAGAAGTGTGCATAAGAAATATGTAAAGGGAAAGAAGTGTGCATAAGAAATATGTAAAGGGAAAGAAGTGTGCATAAGAAATATGTAAAGGGAAAGAAGTGTGCATAAGAAATATGTAAAGGGAAAGAAGTGTGCATAAGAAATATGTAAAGGGAAAGAAGTGTGCATAAGAAATATGTAAAGGGAAAGAAGTGTGCATAAGAAATATGTAAATGGAAAGAAGTGTGCATAAGAAATAATAAAGGGAAAGAAGTGTGCATAAGAAATATGTAAAGGGAAAGAAGTGTGCATAAGAAATATGTAAAGGGAAATAAGTGTGCATAAGAAATATGTAAAGGGAAAGAAGTGTGCATAAGAAATAAACACATGATGTGGGAACAAGCCCTCGAGTTAAATATGTAAAGGGAAAGAAGTGTGCATAAGAAATATGTAAAGGGAAAGAAGTGTGCATAAGAAATATGTAAAGGGAAAGAAGTGTGCATAAGAAATAAACACATGATGTGGGAACAAGCCCTCGAGTTAAATATGTAAAGGGAAAGAAGTGTGCATAAGAAATAAACACATGATGTGGGAACAAGCCCTCGAGTTAAATATGTAAAGGGAAAGAAGTGTGCATAAGAAATATGTAAAGGGAAAGAAGTGTGCATCAGAAATATATAAAGGGAAAGAAGTGTGCATAAGAAATATGTAAAGGGAAAGAAGTGTGCATAAGAAATATGTAAAGGGAAAGAAGTGTGCATAAGAATTATGTAAAGGTAAAGAAGTGTGCATAAGAAATATGTAAAGGGAAAGAAGTGTGCATAAGAAATAATAAAGGGAAAGAAGTGTGCATAAGAAATATGTAAAGGGAAAGAAGTGTGCATAAGAAATATGTAAAGGGAAAGAAGTGTGCATAAGAAATATGTAAATGGAAAGAAGTGTGCATAAGAAATATGTAAAGGGAAAGAAGTGTGCATAAGAAATAATAAAGGGAAAGAAGTGTGCATAAGAAATATGTAAAGGGAAAGAAGTGTGCATAAGAAATATGTAAAGGGAAAGAAGTGTGCATAATGAATATGTAAAGGGAAAGAAGTGTGCATAAGAAATATGTAAAGGGAAAGAAGTGTGCATAAGAAATATGTAAAGGGAAAGAAGTGTGCATAAGAAATATGTAAAGGGAAAGAAGTGTGCATAATAAATATGTAAAGGGAAAGAAGTGTGCATAAGAAATATGTAAAGGGAAAGAAGTGTGCATAAGAAATATGTAAAGGGAAAGAAGTGTGCATAAGAAATATGTAAAGGGAAAGAAGTGTGCATAAGAAATATGTAAAGGGAAAGAAGTGTGCATAAGAAATATGTAAAGGGAAAGAAGTGTGCATAAGAAATATGTAAAGGGAAAGAAGTGTGTATAAGAAATATGTAAAGGGAAAGATGTGTGCATAAGAAATAAACACATGATGTGGGAACAAGCCCTCGAGTTAAATATGTAAAGGCAAAGAAGTGTGCATAAGAAATATGTAAAGGGAAAGAAGTGTGCATAAGAAATATGTAAAGGGAAAGAAGTGTGCATAAGAAATAAACACATGATGTGGGAACAAGCCCTCGAGTTAAACATGTAAAGGGAAAGAAGTGTGCATAAGAAATATGTAAAGGGAAAGAAGTGTGCATAAGAAATATGTAAAGGGAAAGAAGTGTGCATAAGAAATATGTAAAGGGAAAGAAGTGTGCATAAGAAATATGTAAAGGGAAAGAAGTGTGCATAAGAAATATGTAAAGGGAAAGAAGTGTGCATAAGAAATATGTAAAGGGAAAGAAGTGTGCATAAGAAATATGTAAAGGGAAAGAAGTGTGCATAAGAAATATGTAAAGGGAAAGAAGTGTGCATAAGAAATATGTAAAGGGAAAGAAGTGTGCATAAGAAATATGTAAAGGGAAAGAAGTGTGCATAAGAAATATGTAAAGGGAAAGAAGTGTGCATAAGAAATATGTAAAGGGAAAGAAGTGTGCATAAGAAATATGTAAAGGGAAAGAAGTGTGCATAAGAAATATGTAAAGGGAAAGAAGTGTGCATAAGAAATATGTAAAGGGAAAGAAGTGTGCATAAGAAATATGTAAAGGGAAAGAAGTGTGCATAAGAAATATGTAAAGGGAAAGAAGTGTGCATAAGAAATATGTAAAGGGAAAGAAGTGTGCATAAGAAATAAACACATGATGTCGGGACAAGCCCTCGAGTTAAATATGTAAAGGGAAAGAAGTGTGCATAAGAAATAATAAAGGGAAAGAAGTGTGCATAAGAAATATGTAAAGGGAAAGAAGTGTGCATAAGAAATATGTAAAGGGAAAGAAGTGTGCATAAGAAATATGTAAAGGGAAAGAAGTGTGCCTAAGAAATATGTAAAGGGAAAGAAGTGTGCATAAGAAATATGTAAAGGGAAAGAAGTGTGCATAAGAAATATGTAAAGGGAAAGAAGTGTGCATAAGAAATATGTAAAGGGAAAGTAGTGTGCATAAGAAATATGTAAAGGGAAAGAAGTGTGCATAAGAAATATGTAAAGGGAAAGAAGTGTGCATAAGAAATATGTAAAGGGAAAGAAGTGTGCATAAGAAATATGTAAAGGGAAAGAAGTGTGCATAAGAAATATGTAAAGGGAAAGAAGTGTGCATAAGAAATATGTAAAGGGAAAGAAGTGTGCATAAGAAATATGTAAAGGGAAAGAAGTGTGCATAAGAAATATGTAAAGGGAAAGAAGTGTGCATAAGAAATATGTAAAGGGAAAGAAGTGTGCATAAGAAATATGTAAAGGGAAAGAAGTGTGCATAAGAAATATGTAAAGGGAAAGAAGTGTGCATAAGAAATATGTAAAGGGAAAGAAGTGTGCATAAGAAATATGTAAAGGGAAAGAAGTGTGCATAAGAAATATGTAAAGGGAAAGAAGTGTGCATAAAAAATATGTAAAGGGAAAGAAGTGTGCATAAGAAATATGTAAAGGGAAAGAAGTGTGCATAAGAAATATGTAAAGGGAAAGAAGTGTGCATAAGAAATAAAGACATGATGTGGGAACAAGCCCTCGAGTTAAATATGTAAAGGGAAAGAAGTGTGCATAAAAAATATGTAAAGGGAAAGAAGTGTGCATAAGAAATATGTAAAGGGAAAGAAGTGTGCATAAGAAATAAACACATGATGTGGGAACAAGCCCTCGAGTTAAATATGTAAAGGGAAAGAAGTGTGCATAAGAAATAAACACATGATGTGGGAACAAGCCTTCGAGTTAAATATGTAAAGGGAAAGAAGTGTGCATAAGAAATATGTAAAGGGAAAGAAGTGTGCATAAGAAATATATAAAGGGAAAGAAGTGTGCATAAGAAATATGTAAAGGGAAAGAAGTGTGCATAAGAAATATGTAAAGGGAAAGAAGTGTGCATAAGAAATATGTAAAGGGAAAGAAGTGTGCATAAGAAATATGTAAAGGGAAAGAAGTGTGCATAAGAAATAATAAAGGGAAAGAGGTGTGCATAAGAAATATGTAAAGGGAAAGAAGTGTGCATAAGAAATATGTAAAGGGAAAGAAGTGTGCATAAGAAATATGTAAAGGGAAAGAAGTGTGCATAAGAAATAAACACATGATGTGGGAACAAGCCCTCGAGTTAAATATGTAAAGGGAAAGAAGTGTGCATAAGAAATATGTAAAGGGAAAGAAGTGTGCATAAGAAATATGTAAAGGGAAAGAAGTGTGCATAAGAAATAAACACATGATGTGGGAACAAGCCCTCGAGTTAAATATGTAAAGGGAAAGAAGTGTGCATAAGAAATAAACACATGATGTGGGAACAAGCCCTCGAGTTAAATATGTAAAGGGAAAGAAGTGTGCATAAGAAATATGTAAAGGGAAAGAAGTGTGCATAAGAAATATATAAAGGGAAAGAAGTGTGCATAAGAAATATGTAAAGGGAAAGAAGTGTGCATAAGAAATATGTAAAGGGAAAGAAGTGTGCATAAGAATTATGTAAAGGTAAAGAAGTGTGCATAAGAAATATGTAAAGGGAAAGAAGTGTGCATAAGAAATAATAAAGGGAAAGAAGTGTGCATAAGAAATATGTAAAGGGAAAGAAGTGTGCATAAGAAATATGTAAAGGGAAAGAAGTGTGCATAAGAAATATGTAAATGGAAAGAAGTGTGCATAAGAAATATGTAAAGGGAAAGAAGTGTGCATAAGAAATAATAAAGGGAAAGAAGTGTGCATAAGAAATATGTAAAGGGAAAGAAGTGTGCATAAGAAATATGTAAAGGGAAAGAAGTGTGCATAATGAATATGTAAAGGGAAAGAAGTGTGCATAAGAAATATCTAAAGGGAAAGAAGTGTGCATAAGAAATATGTAAAGGGAAAGAAGTGTGCATAAGAAATATGTAAAGGGAAAGAAGTGTGCATAAGAAATATGTAAAGGGAAAGAAGTGTGCATAAGAAATATGTAAAGGGAAAGAAGTGTGCATAAGAAATATGTAAAGGGAAAGAAGTGTGCATAAGAAATATGTAAAGGGAAAGAAGTGTGCATAAGAAATATGTAAAGGGAAAGAAGTGTGCATAAGAAATATGTAAAGGGAAAGAAGTGTGCATAAGAAATATGTAAAGGGAAAGAAGTGTGCATAAGAAATATGTAAAGGGAAAGAAGTGTGCATAAGAAATAAACACATGATGTGGGAACAAGCCCTCGAGTTAAATATGTAAAGGGAAAGAAGTGTGCATAAGAAATATGTAAAGGGAAAGAAGTGTGCATAAGAAATATGTAAAGGGAAAGAAGTGTGCATAAGAAATAAACACATGATGTGGGAACAAGCCCTCGAGTTAAACATGTAAAGGGAAAGAAGTGTGCATAAGAAATATGTAAAGGGAAAGAAGTGTGCATAAGAAATATGTAAAGGGAAAGAAGTGTGCATAAGAAATATGTAAAGGGAAAGAAGTGTGCATAAGAAATATGTAAAGGGAAAGAAGTGTGCATAAGAAATATGTAAAGGGAAAGAAGTGTGCATAAGAAATATGTAAAGGGAAAGAAGTGTGCATAAGAAATATGTAAAGGGAAAGAAGTGTGCATAAGAAATATGTAAAGGGAAAGAAGTGTGCATAAGAAATATGTTAAGGGAAAGAAGTGTGCATAAGAAATATGTAAAGGGAAAGAAGTGTGCATAAGAAATATGTAAAGGGAAAGAAGTGTGCATAAGAAATATGTAAAGGGAAAGAAGTGTGCATAAGAAATATGTAAAGGGAAAGAAGTGTGCATAAGAAATATGTAAAGGGAAAGAAGTGTGCATAAGAAATATGTAAAGGGAAAGAAGTGTGCATAAGAAATATGTAAAGGGAAAGAAGTGTGCATAAGAAATATGTAAAGGGAAAGAAGTGTGCATAAGAAATATGTAAAGGGAAAGAAGTGTGCATAAGAAATATGTAAAGGGAAAGAAGTGTGCATAAGAAATATGTAAAGGGAAAGAAGTGTGCATAAGAAATAAACACATGATGTCGGGACAAGCCCTCGAGTTAAATATGTAAAGGGAAAGAAGTGTGCATAAGAAATATGTAAAGGGAAAGAAGTGTGCATAAGAAATATGTAAAGGGAAAGAAGTGTGCATAAGAAATATGTAAAGGGAAAGAAGTGTGCCTAAGAAATATGTAAAGGGAAAGAAGTGTGCAAAAGAAATATGTAAAGGGAAAGAAGTGTGCATAAGAAATATGTAAAGGGAAAGAAGTGTGCATAAGAAATATGTAAAGGGAAAGAAGTGTGCATAAGAAATATGTAAAGGGAAAGAAGTGTGCATAAGAAATATGTAAAGGGAAAGAAGTGTGCATAAGAAATATGTAAAGGGAAAGAAGTGTGCATAAGAAATATGTAAAGGGAAAGAAGTGTGCATAAGAAATATGTAAAGGGAAAGAAGTGTGCATAAGAAATATGTAAAGGGAAAGAAGTGTGCATAAGAAATATGTAAAGGGAAAGAAGTGTGCATAAGAAATATGTAAAGGGAAAGAAGTGTGCATAAGAAATATGTAAAGGGAAAGAAGTGTGCATAAGAAATATGTAAAGGGAAAGAAGTGTGCATAAGAAATATGTAAAGGGAAAGAAGTGTGCATAAGACATATGTAAAGGGAAAGAAGTGTGCATAAGAAATATGTAAAGGGAAAGAAGTGTGCATAAAAAATATGTAAAGGGAAAGAAGTGTGCATAAGAAATATGTAAAGGGAAAGAAGTGTGCATAAGAAATATGTAAAGGGAAAGAAGTGTGCATAAGAAATATGTAAAGGGAAAGAAGTGTGCATAAGAAATAAACACATGATGTGGGAACAAGCCCTCGAGTTAAATATGTAAAGGGAAAGAAGTGTGCATAACAAATATGTAAAGGGAAAGAAGTGTGCATAAGAAATATGTAAAGGGAAAGAAGTGTGCATAAGAAATAAACACATGATGTGGGAACAAGCCCTCGAGTTAAATATGTAAAGGGAAAGAAGTGTGCATAAGAAATAAACACATGATGTGGGAACAAGCCGTCGAGTTAAATATGTAAAGGGAAAGAAGTGTGCATAAGAAATATGTAAAGGGAAAGAAGTGTGCATAAGAAATATGTAAAGGGAAAGAAGTGTGCATAAGAAATATGTAAAGGGAAAGAAGTGTGCATAAGAAATATGTAAAGGGAAAGAAGTGTGCATAAGGAATATGTAAAGGGAAAGAAGTGTGCATAAGAAATAATCAAGGGAAAGAAGTGTGCATAAGAAATATGTAAAGGGAAAGAAGTGTGCATAAGAAATATGTAAAGGGAAAGAAGTGTGCATAAGAAATATATAAAGGAAAAGAAGTGTGCATAAGAAATATGTAAAGGGAAAGAAGTGTGCATAAGAAATATGTAAAGGGAAAGAAGTGTGCATAAGAATTATGTAAAGGTAAAGAAGTGTGCATAAGAAATATGTAAAGGGAAAGAAGTGTGCATAAGAAATAATAAAGGGAAAGAAGTGTGCATAAGAAATATGTAAAGGGAAAGAAGTGTGCATAAGAAATATGTAAAGGGAAAGAAGTGTGCATAAGAAATATGTAAATGGAAAGAAGTGTGCATAAGAAATATGTAAAGGGAAAGAAGTGTGCATAAGAAATAATAAAGGGAAAGAAGTGTGCATAAGAAATATGTAAAGGGAAAGAAGTGTGCATAAGAAATATGTAAAGGGAAAGAAGTGTGCATAATGAATATGTAAAGGGAAAGAAGTGTGCATAAGAAATATGTAAAGGGAAAGAAGTGTGCATAAGAAATATGTAAAGGGAAAGAAGTGTGCATAAGAAATATGTAAAGGGAAAGAAGTGTGCATAAGAAATAAACACATGATGTGGGAACAAGCCCTCGAGTTAAATATGTAAAGGGAAAGAAGTGTGCATAAGAAATATGTAAAGGGAAAGAAGTGTGCATAAGAAATATGTAAAGGGAAAGAAGTGTGCATAAGAAATAAACACATGATGTGGGAACAAGCCCTCGAGTTAAACATGTAAAGGGAAAGAAGTGTGCATAAGAAATATGTAAAGGGAAAGAAGTGTGCATAAGAAATATGTAAAGGGAAAGAAGTGTGCATAAGAAATATGTAAAGGGAAAGAAGTGTGCATAAGAAATATGTAAAGGGAAAGAAGTGTGCATAAGAAATATGTAAAGGGAAAGAAGTGTGCATAAGAAATATGTAAAGGGAAAGAAGTGTGCATAAGAAATATGTAAAGGGAAAGAAGTGTGCATAAGAAATATGTAAAGGGAAAGAAGTGTGCATAAGAAATATGTTAAGGGAAAGAAGTGTGCATAAGAAATATGTAAAGGGAAAGAAGTGTGCATAAGAAATATGTAAAGGGAAAGAAGTGTGCATAAGAAATATGTAAAGGGAAAGAAGTGTGCATAAGAAATATGTAAAGGGAAAGAAGTGTGCATAAGAAATATGTAAAGGGAAAGAAGTGTGCATAAGAAATATGTAAAGGGAAAGAAGTGTGCATAAGAAATATGTAAAGGGAAAGAAGTGTGCATAAGAAATATGTAAAGGGAAAGAAGTGTGCATAAGAAATATGTAAAGGGAAAGAAGTGTGCATAAGAAATATGTAAAGGGAAAGAAGTGTGCATAAGAAATATGTAAAGGGAAAGAAGTGTGCATAAGAAATAAACACATGATGTCGGGACAAGCCCTCGAGTTAAATATGTAAAGGGAAAGAAGTGTGCATAAGAAATATGTAAAGGGAAAGAAGTGTGCATAAGAAATATGTAAAGGGAAAGAAGTGTGCATAAGAAATATGTAAAGGGAAAGAAGTGTGCCTAAGAAATATGTAAAGGGAAAGAAGTGTGCAAAAGAAATATGTAAAGGGAAAGAAGTGTGCATAAGAAATATGTAAAGGGAAAGAAGTGTGCATAAGAAATATGTAAAGGGAAAGAAGTGTGCATAAGAAATATGTAAAGGGAAAGAAGTGTGCATAAGAAATATGTAAAGGGAAAGAAGTGTGCATAAGAAATATGTAAAGGGAAAGAAGTGTGCATAAGAAATATGTAAAGGGAAAGAAGTGTGCATAAGAAATATGTAAAGGGAAAGAAGTGTGCATAAGAAATATGTAAAGGGAAAGAAGTGTGCATAAGAAATATGTAAAGGGAAAGAAGTGTGCATAAGAAATATGTAAAGGGAAAGAAGTGTGCATAAGAAATATGTAAAGGGAAAGAAGTGTGCATAAGAAATATGTAAAGGGAAAGAAGTGTGCATAAGAAATATGTAAAGGGAAAGAAGTGTGCATAAGACATATTGTAAAGGGAAAGAAGTGTGCATAAGAAATATGTAAAGGGAAAGAAGTGTGCATAAAAATATGTAAAGGGAAAGAAGTGTGCATAAGAAATATGTAAAGGGAAAGAAGTGTGCATAAGAAATATGTAAAGGGAAAGAAGTGTGCATAAGAAATATGTAAAGGGAAAGAAGTGTGCATAAGAAATAAACAATGATGTGGGAACAAGCCTCGAGTTAAATATGTAAAGGGAAAGAAGTGTGCATAACAAATATGTAAAGGGAAAGAAGTGTGCATAAGAAATATGTAAAGGGAAAGAAGTGTGCATAAGAAATAAACACATGATGTGGGAACAAGCCCTCGAGTTAAATATGTAAAGGGAAAGAAGTGTGCATAAGAAATAAACACATGATGTGGGAACAAGCCGTCGAGTTAAATATGTAAAGGGAAAGAAGTGTGCATAAGAAATATGTAAAGGGAAAGAAGTGTGCATAAGAAATATGTAAAGGGAAAGAAGTGTGCATAAGAAATATGTAAAGGGAAAGAAGTGTGCATAAGAAATATGTAAAGGGAAAGAAGTGTGCATAAGGAATATGTAAAGGGAAAGAAGTGTGCATAAGAAATAATCAAGGGAAAGAAGTGTGCATAAGAAATATGTAAAAGGGAAAGAAGTGTGCATAAGAAATATGTAAAGGGAAAGAAGTGTGCATAAGAAATATGTAAAGGGAAAGAAGTGTGCATAAGAAATATGTAAAGGGAAAGAAGTGTGCATAAGAAATATGTAAAGGGAAAGAAGTGTGCATAAGAAATATGTAAAGGGAAAGAAGTGTGCATAAGAAATATGTAAAGGGAAAGAAGTGTGCATAAGAAATATGTAAAGGGAAAGAAGTGTGCATAAGAAATATGTAAAGGGAAAGAAGTGTGCATAAGAAATATGTAAAGGGAAAGAAGTGTGCATAAGAAATATGTAAAGGGAAAGAAGTGTGCATAAGAAATATGTAAAGGGAAAGAAGTGTGCATAAGAAATATGTAAAGGGAAAGAAGTGTGCATAAGAAATATGTAAAGGGAAAGAAGTGTGCATAAGAAATATGTAAAGGGAAAGAAGTGTGCATAAGAAATATGTAAAGGGAAAGAAGTGTGCATAAGAAATATGTAAAGGGAAAGAAGTGTGCATAAGAAATATGTAAAGGGAAAGAAGTGTGCATAAGAAATATGTAAAGGGAAAGAAGTGTGCATAAGAAATATGTAAAGGGAAAGAAGTGTGCATAAGAAATATGTAAAGGGAAAGAAGTGTGCATAAGAAATATGTAAAGGGAAAGAAGTGTGCATAAGAAATATGTAAAGGGAAAGAAGTGTGCATAAGAAATATGTAAAGGGAAAGAAGTGTGCATAAGAAATATGTAAAGGGAAAGAAGTGTGCATAAGAAATATGTAAAGGGAAAGAAGTGTGCATAAGAAATATGTAAAGGGAAAGAAGTGTGCATAAGAAATATGTAAAGGGAAAGAAGTGTGCATAAGAAATATGTAAAGGGAAAGAAGTGTGCATAAGAAATATGTAAAGGGAAAGAAGTGTGCATAAGAAATATGTAAAGGGAAAGAAGTGTGCATAAGAAATATGTAAAGGGAAAGAAGTGTGCATAAGAAATATGTAAAGGGAAAGAAGTGTGCATAAGAAATATGTAAAGGGAAAGAAGTGTGCATAAGAAATATGTAAAGGGAAAGAAGTGTGCATAAGAAATATGTAAAGGGAAAGAAGTGTGCATAAGAAATATGTAAAGGGAAAGAAGTGTGCATAAGAAATATGTAAAGGGAAAGAAGTGTGCATAAAGGGAAAGAAGTGTGCATAAGCATAATATGTAAAGGGAAAGAAGTGTGCATAAGAAATATGTAAAGGGAAAGAAGTGTGCATAAGAAATATGTAAAGGGAAAGAAGTGTGCATAAGAAATATGTAAAGGGAAAGAAGTGTGCATAAGAAATATGTAAAGGGAAAGAAGTGTGCATAAGAAATATGTAAAGGGAAAGAAGTGTGCATAAGAAATATGTAAAGGGAAAGAAGTGTGCATAAGAAATATGTAAAGGGAAAGAAGTGTGCATAAGAAATATGTAAAGGGAAAGAAGTGTGCATAAGAAATATGTAAAGGGAAAGAAGTGTGCATAAGAAATATGTAAAGGGAAAGAAGTGTGCATAAGAAATATGTAAAGGGAAAGAAGTGTGCATAAGAAATATGTAAAGGGAAAGAAGTGTGCATAAGAAATATGTAAAGGGAAAGAAGTGTGCATAAGAAATATGTAAAGGGAAAGAAGTGTGCATAAGAAATATGTAAAGGGAAAGAAGTGTGCATAAGAAATATGTAAAGGGAAAGAAGTGTGCATAAGAAATATGTAAAGGGAAAGAAGTGTGCATAAGAAATATGTAAAGGGAAAGAAGTGTGCATAAGAAATATGTAAAGGGAAAGAAGTGTGCATAAGAAATATGTAAAGGGAAAGAAGTGTGCATAAGAAATATGTAAAGGGAAAGAAGTGTGCATAAGAAATATGTAAAGGGAAAGAAGTGTGCATAAGAAATATGTAAAGGGAAAGAAGTGTGCATAAGAAATATGTAAAGGGAAAGAAGTGTGCATAAGAAATATGTAAAGGGAAAGAAGTGTGCATAAGAAATATGTAAAGGGAAAGAAGTGTGCATAAGAAATATGTAAAGGGAAAGAAGTGTGCATAAGAAATATGTAAAGGGAAAGAAGTGTGCATAAGAAATATGTAAAGGGAAAGAAGTGTGCATAAGAAATATGTAAAGGGAAAGAAGTGTGCATAAGAAATATGTAAAGGGAAAGAAGTGTGCATAAGAAATATGTAAAGGGAAAGAAGTGTGCATAAGAAATATGTAAAGGGAAAGAAGTGTGCATAAGAAATATGTAAAGGGAAAGAAGTGTGCATAAGAAATATGTAAAGGGAAAGAAGTGTGCATAAGAAATATGTAAAGGGAAAGAAGTGTGCATAAGAAATATGTAAAGGGAAAGAAGTGTGCATAAGAAATATGTAAAGGGAAAGAAGTGTGCATAAGAAATATGTAAAGGGAAAGAAGTGTGCATAAGAAATATGTAAAGGGAAAGAAGTGTGCATAAGAAATATGTAAAGGGAAAGAAGTGTGCATAAGAAATATGTAAAGGGAAAGAAGTGTGCATAAGAAATATGTAAAGGGAAAGAAGTGTGCATAAGAAATATGTAAAGGGAAAGAAGTGTGCATAAGAAATATGTAAAGGGAAAGAAGTGTGCATAAGAAATATGTAAAGGGAAAGAAGTGTGCATAAGAAATATGTAAAGGGAAAGAAGTGTGCATAAGAAATATGTAAAGGGAAAGAAGTGTGCATAAGAAATATGTAAAGGGAAAGAAGTGTGCATAAGAAATATGTAAAGGGAAAGAAGTGTGCATAAGAAATATGTAAAGGGAAAGAAGTGTGCATAAGAAATATGTAAAGGGAAAGAAGTGTGCATAAGAAATATGTAAAGGGAAAGAAGTGTGCATAAGAAATATGTAAAGGGAAAGAAGTGTGCATAAGAAATATGTAAAGGGAAAGAAGTGTGCATAAGAAATATGTAAAGGGAAAGAAGTGTGCATAAGAAATATGTAAAGGGAAAGAAGTGTGCATAAGAAATATGTAAAGGGAAAGAAGTGTGCATAAGAAATATGTAAAGGGAAAGAAGTGTGCATAAGAAATATGTAAAGGGAAAGAAGTGTGCATAAGAAATATGTAAAGGGAAAGAAGTGTGCATAAGAAATATGTAAAGGGAAAGAAGTGTGCATAAGAAATATGTAAAGGGAAAGAAGTGTGCATAAGAAATATGTAAAGGGAAAGAAGTGTGCATAAGAAATATGTAAAGGGAAAGAAGTGTGCATAAGAAATATGTAAAGGGAAAGAAGTGTGCATAAGAAATATGTAAAGGGAAAGAAGTGTGCATAAGAAATATGTAAAGGGAAAGAAGTGTGCATAAGAAATATGTAAAGAGAAAGAAGTGTGCATAAGAAATATGTAAAGGGAAAGAAGTGTGCATAAGAAATATGTAAAGGGAAAGAAGTGTGCATAAGAAATATGTAAAGGGAAAGAAGTGTGCATAAGAAATATGTAAAGGGAAAGAAGTGTGCATAAGAAATATGTAAAGGGAAAGAAGTGTGCATAAGAAATATGTAAAGGGAAAGAAGTGTGCATAAGAAATATGTAAAGGGAAAGAAGTGTGCATAAGAAATATGTAAAGGGAAAGAAGTGTGCATAAGAAATATGTAAAAGGAAAGAAGTGTGCATAAGAAATATGTAAAGGAAAAGAAGTGTGCATAAGAAATATGTAAAGGGAAAGAAGTGTGCATAAGAAATATGTAAAGGGAAAGAAGTGTGCATAAGAAATATGTAAAGGGAAAGAAGTGTGCATAAGAAATATGTAAAGGGAAAGAAGTGTGCATAAGAAATATGTAAAGGGAAAGAAGTGTGCATAAGAAATATGTAAAGGGAAAGAAGTGTGCATAAGAAATATGTAAAGGGAAAGAAGTGTGCATAAGAAATATGTAAAGGGAAAGAAGTGTGCATAAGAAATATGTAAAGGGAAAGAAGTGTGCATAAGAAATATGTAAAGGGAAAGAAGTGTGCATAAGAAATATGTAAAGGGAAAGAAGTGTGCATAAGAAATATGTAAAGGGAAAGAAGTGTGCATAAGAAATATGTAAAGGGAAAGAAGTGTGCATAAGAAATATGTAAAGGGAAAGAAGTGTGCATAAGAAATATGTAAAGGGAAAGAAGTGTGCATAAGAAATATGTAAAGGGAAAGAAGTGTGCATAAGAAATATGTAAAGGGAAAGAAGTCTGCATAAGAAATATGTAAAGGGAAAGAAGTGTGCATAAGAAATATGTAAAGGGAAAGAAGTGTGCATAAGAAATATGTAAAGGGAAAGAAGTGTGCATAAGAAATATGTAAAGGGAAAGAAGTGTGCATAAGAAATATGTAAAGGGAAAGAAGTGTGCATAAGAAATATGTAAAGGGAAAGAAGTGTGCATAAGAAATATGTAAAGGGAAAGAAGTGTGCATAAGAAACATATAAAGGGAAAGAAGTGTGCATAAGAAATATGTAAAGGGAAAGAAGTGTGCATAAGAAATATGTAAAGGGAAAGAAGTGTGCATAAGAAATATGTAAAGGGAAAGAAGTGTGCATAAGAAATATGTAAAGGGAAAGAAGTGTGCATAAGAAATATGTAAAGGGAAAGAAGTGTGCATAAGAAATATGTAAAGGGAAAGAAGTGTGCATAAGAAATATGTAAAGGGAAAGAAGTGTGCATAAGAAATATGTAAAGGGAAAGAAGTGTGCATAAGAAATATGTAAAGGGAAAGAAGTGTGCATAAGAAATAAACACCTGATGTCGGAACAAGCCCTCGAGTTAAATATGTAAAGGGAAAGAAGTGTGCATAAGAAATATGTAAAGGGAAAGAAGTGTGCATAAGAAATATGTAAAGGGAAAGAAGTGTGCATAAGAAATATGTAAAGGGAAAGAAGTGTGCATAAGAAATATGTAAAGGGAAAGAAGTGTGCATAAGAAATATGTAAAGGGAAAGAAGTGTGCATAAGAAATATGTAAAGGGAAAGAAGTGTGCATAAGAAATATGTAAAGGGAAAGAAGTGTGCATAAGAAATATGTAAAGGGAAAGAAGTGTGCATAAGAAATATGTAAAGGGAAAGAAGTGTGCATAAGAAATATGTAAAGGGAAAGAAGTGTGCATAAGAAATAAACACCTGATGTCGGAACAAGCCCTCGAGTTAAATATGTAAAGGGAAAGAAGTGTGCATAAGAAATATGTAAAGGGAAAGAAGTGTGCATAAGAAATATGTAAAGGGAAAGAAGTGTGCATAAGAAATATGTAAAGGGAAAGAAGTGTGCATAAGAAATATGTAAAGGGAAAGAAGTGTGCATAAGAAATATGTAAAGGGAAAGAAGTGTGCATAAGAAATATGTAAAGGGAAAGAAGTGTGCATAAGAAATATGTAAAGGGAAAGAAGTGTGCATAAGAAATATGTAAAGGGAAAGAAGTGTGCATAAGAAATATGTAAAGGGAAAGAAGTGTGCATAAGAAATAAACACCTGATGTCGGAACAAGCCCTCGAGTTAAATATGTAAAGGGAAAGAAGTGTGCATAAGAAATATGTAAAGGGAAAGAAGTGTGCATAAGAAAAATGTAAAGGGAAAGAAGTGTGCATAAGAAATATGTAAAGGGAAAGAAGTGTGTATAAGAAATATGTAAAGGGAAAGAAGTGTGCATAAGAAATATGTAAAGGGAAAGAAGTGTGCATAAGAAATATGTAAAGGGAAAGAAGTGTGCATAAGAAATATGTAAAGGGAAAGAAGTGTGCATAAGAAATATGTAAAGGGAAAGAAGTGTGCATAAGAAATATGTAAAGGGAAAGAAGTGTGCATAAGAAATAAACACCTGATGTCGGAACAAGCCCTCGAGTTAAATATGTAAAGGGAAAGAAGTGTGCATAAGAAATATGTAAAGGGAAAGAAGTGTGCATAAGAAATATGTAAATGGAAAGAAGTGTGCATAAGAAATATGTAAAGGGAAAGAAGTGTGCATAAGAAATATGTAAAGGGAAAGAAGTGTGCATAAGAAATATGTAAAGGGAAAGAAGTGTGCATAAGAAATATGTAAAGGGAAAGAAGTGTGCATAAGAAATATGTAAAGGGAAAGAAGTGTGCATAAGAAATATGTAAAGGGAAAGAAGTGTGCATAAGAAATATGTAAAGGGAAAGAAGTGTGCATAAGAAATATGTAAAGGGAAAGAAGTGTGCATAAGAAATATGTAAAGGGAAAGAAGTGTGCATAAGAAATATGTAAAGGGAAAGAAGTGTGCATAAGAAATAAACACCTGCCGCGGAACAAGCCCTCGAGTTAAATATGTAAAGGGAAAGAAGTGTGCATAAGAAATATGTAAAGGGAAAGAAGTGTGCATAAGAAATATGTAAAGGGAAAGAAGTGTGCATAAGAAATATGTAAAGGGAAAGAAGTGTGCATAAGAAATATGTAAAGGGAAAGAAGTGTGCATAAGAAATATGTAAAGGGAAAGAAGTGTGCATAAGAAATATGTAAAGGGAAAGAAGTGTGCATAAGAAATATGTAAAGGGAAAGAAGTGTGCATAAGAAATATGTAAAGGGAAAGAAGTGTGCATAAGAAATATGTAAAGGGAAAGAAGTGTGCATAAGAAATATGTAAAGGGAAAGAAGTGTGCATAAGAAATAAACACCTGATGTCGGAACAAGCCCTCGAGTTAAATATGTAAAGGGAAAGAAGTGTGCATAAGAAATATGTAAAGGGAAAGAAGTGTGCATAAGAAATATGTAAAGGGAAAGAAGTGTGAATAAGAAATAAACACCTGATGTCGGAACAAGCCCTCGAGTTAAATATGTAAACGGAAAGAAGTGTGCATAAGAAATATGTAAAGGGAAATAAGTGTGCATAAGAAATATGTAAAGGGAAAGAAGTGTGCATAAGAAATAAACACCTGATGTCGGAACAAGCCCTCGAGTTAAATATGTAAAGGGAAAGAAGTGTGCATAAGAAATATGTAAACGGAAAGAAGTGTGCATAAGAAATATGTAAAGGGAAAGAAGTGTGCATAAGAAATATGTAAAGGGAAAGAAGTGTGCATAAGAAATAAACACCTGATGTCGGAACAAGCCCTCGAGTTAAATATGTAAAGGGAAAGAAGTATGCATAAGAAATATGTAAAGGGAAAGAAGTGTGCATAAGAAATATGTAAAGGGAAAGAAGTGTGCATAAGAAATATGTAAAGGGAAAGAAGTGTGCATAAGAAATATGTAAAGGGAAAGAAGTGTGCATAAGAAATATGTAAAGGGAAAGAAGTGTGCATAAGAAATATGTAAAGGGAAAGAAGTGTGCATAAGAAATATGTAAAGGGAAAGAAGTGTGCATAAGAAATAAACACCTGATGTCGGAACAAGCCCACGAGTTAAATATGTAAAGGGAAAGAAGTGTGCATAAGAAATATGTAAAGGGAAAGAAGTGTGCATAAGAAATATGTAAAGGGAAAGAAGTGTGCATAAGAAATATGTAAAGGGAAAGAAGTGTGCATAAGAAATATGTAAAGGGAAAGAAGTGTGCATAAGAAATAAACACCTGATGTCGGAACAAGCCCTCGAGTTAAATATGTAAAGGGAAAGAAGTGTGCATAAGAAATATGTAAAGGGAAAGAAGTGTGCATAAGAAATATGTAAAGGGAAAGAAGTGTGCATAAGAAATATGTAAAGGGAAAGAAGTGTGCATAAGAAATATGTAAAGGGAAAGAAGTGTGCATAAGAAATAAACACCTGATGTCAGAACAAGCCCTCGAGTTAAATATGTAAAGGGAAAGAAGTGTGCATAAGAAATATGTAAAGGGAAAGAAGTGTGCATAAGAAATATGTAAAGGGAAAGAAGTGTGCATAAGAAATATGTAAAGGGAAAGAAGTGTGCATAAGTAATATGTAAAGGGAAAGAAGTGTGCATAAGAAATATGTAAAGGGAAAGAAGTGTGCATAAGAAATATGTAAAGGGAAAGAAGTGTGCATAAGAAATAAACACCTGATGTCGGAACAAGCCCTCGAGTTAAATATGTAAAGGGAAAGAAGTGTGCATAAGAAATATGTAAAGGGAAAGAAGTGTGCATAAGAAATATGTAAAGGGAAAGAAGTGTGCATAAGAAATATGTAAAGGGAAAGAAGTGTGCATAAGAAATATGTAAAGGGAAAGAAGTGTGCATAAGAAATATGTAAAGGGAAAGAAGCGTTTGTATTGACCGGCAATCGTGGTCGTCGGACAAAAGAATTGGGAGTCAAACAATGGGTCCACGATTGACAAAACGTCCACGATCTTTTCCCGTGTACAAATCCTATGGCGATCATCAAAAAACGTTAGAGTATAAACAAAAGAGGGAAGACGGTCGGACAATACCCCGTCCACGATCGAAGGCCTTTACACACTTGTATGTGTGCATAAGAAATATGTAAAGGGAAAGAAGTGTGCATAAGAAATATGTAAAGGGAAAGAAGTGTGCATAAGAAATATGTAAAGGGAAAGAAGTGTGCATAAGAAATATGTAAAGGGAAAGAAGTGTGCATATGAAATATGTAAAGGGAAAGAAGTGTGCATAAGAAATAAACACCTGATGTCGGAACAAGCCCTCGAGTTAAATATGTAAAGGGAAAGAAGTGTGCATAAGAAATATGTAAAGGGAAAGAAGTGTGCATAAGAAATAAACACCTGATGTCGGAACAAGCCCTCGAGTTAAATATGTAAAGGGAAAGAAGTGTGCATAAGAAATATGTAAAGGGAAAGAAGTGTGCATAAGAAATATGTAAAGGGAAAGAAGTGTGCATAAGAAATAAACACCTGATGTCGGAACAAGCCCTCGAGTTAAATATGTAAAGGGAAAGAAGTGTGCATAAGAAATATGTAAAGGCAAAGAAGTGTGCATAAGAAATATGTAAAGGGAAAGAAGTGTGCATAAGAAATAAACACCTGATGTCGGAACAAGCCCTCGAGTTAAATATGTAAAGGGAAAGAAGTGTGCATAAGAAATATGTAAAGGGAAAGAAGTGTGCATAAGAAATAAACACCTGATGTCGGAACAAGCCCTCGAGTTAAATATGTAAAGGGAAAGAAGTGTGCATAAGAAATATGTAAAGGGAAAGAAGTGTGCATAAGAAATATGTAAAGGGAAAGAAGTGTGCATAAGAAATTTGTAAAGGGAAAGAAGTGTGCATAAGAAATATGTAAAGGGAAAGAAGTGTGCATAAGAAATATGTAAAGGGAACGAAGTGTGCATAAGAAATATGTAAAGGGAAAGAAGTGTGCATAAGAAATAAACACCTGATGTCGGAACAAGCCCTCGAGTTAAATATGTAAAGGGAAAGAAGTGTGCATAAGAAATATGTAAAGGGAAAGAAGTGTGCATAAGAAATATGTAAAGGGAAAGAAGTGTGCATAAGAAATATGTAAAGGGAAAGAAGTGTGCATAAGAAATATGTAAAGGGAAAGAAGTGTGCATAAGAAATAAACACCTGATGTCGGAACAAGCCCTCGAGTTAAATATGTAAAGGGAAAGAAGTGTGCATAAGAAATATGTAAAGGGAAAGAAGTGTGCATAAGAAATAAACACCTGATGTCGGAACAAGCCCTCGAGTTAAATATGTAAAGGGAAAGAAGTGTGCATAAGAAATATGTAAAGGGAAAGAAGTGTGCATAAGAAATAAACACCTGATGTCGGAACAAGCCCTCGAGTTAAATATGTAAAGGGAAAGAAGTGTGCATAAGAAATATGTAAAGGGAAAGAAGTGTGCATAAGAAATATGTAAAGGGAAAGAAGTGTGCATAAGAAATAAACACCTGATGTCGGAACAAGCCCTCGAGTTAAATATGTAAAGGGAAAGAAGTGTGCATAAGAAATATGTAAAGGGAAAGAAGTGTGCATAAGAAATATGTAAAGGGAAAGAAGTGTGCATAAGAAATATGTAAAGGGAAAGAAGTGTGCATAAGAAATATGTAAAGGGAAAGAAGTGTGCATAAGAAATAAACACCTGATGTCGGAACAAGCCCTCGAGTTAAATATGTAAAGGGAAAGAAGTGTGCATAAGAAATATGTAAAGGGAAAGAAGTGTGCATAAGAAATATGAAAAGGGAAAGAAGTGTGCATAAGAAATATGTAAAGGGAAAGAAGTGTGCATAAGAAATATGTAAAGGGAAAGAAGTGTGCATAATAAATATGTAAAGGGAAAGAAGTGTGCATAAGAAATAAACACCTGATGTCAGAACAAGCCCTCGAGTTAAATATGTAAAGGGAAAGAAGTGTGCATAAGAAATATGTAAAGGAAAAGAAGTGTGCATAAGAAATATGTAAAGGGAAAGAAGTGTGCATAAGAAATATGTAAAGGGAAAGAAGTGTGCATAAGTAATATGTAAAGGGAAAGAAGTGTGCATAAGAAATATGTAAAGGGAAAGAAGTGTGCATAAGAAATATGTAAAGGGAAAGAAGTGTGCATAAGAAATAAACACCTGATGTCGGAACAAGCCCTCGAGTTAAATATGTAAAGGGAAAGAAGTGTGCATAAGAAATATGTAAAGGGAAAGAAGTGTGCATAAGAAATATGTAAAGGGAAAGAAGTGTGCATAAGAAATATGTAAAGGGAAAGAAGTGTGCATAAGAAATATGTAAAGGGAAAGAAGTGTGCATAAGAAATATGTAAAGGGAAAGAAGTGTGCATAAGAAATATGTAAAGGGAAAGAAGTGTGCATAAGAAATATGTAAAGGGAAAGAAGTGTGCATAAGAAATATGTAAAGGGAAAGAAGTGTGCATAAGAAATATGTAAAGGGAAAGAAGTGTGCATATGAAATATGTAAAGGGAAAGAAGTGTGCATAAGAAATAAACACCTGATGTCGGAACAAGCCCTCGAGTTAAATATGTAAAGGGAAAGAAGTGTGCATAAGAAATATGTAAAGGGAAAGAAGTGTGCATAAGAAATAAACACCTGATGTCGGAACAAGCCCTCGAGTTAAATATGTAAAGGGAAAGAAGTGTGCATAAGAAATATGTAAAGGGAAAGAAGTGTGCATAAGAAATATGTAAAGGGAAAGAAGTGTGCATAAGAAATAAACACCTGATGTCGGAACAAGCCCTCGAGTTAAATATGTAAAGGTAAAGAAGTGTGCATAAGAAATATGTAAAGGCAAAGAAGTGTGCATAAGAAATATGTAAAGGGAAAGAAGTGTGCATAAGAAATAAACACCTGATGTCGGAACAAGCCCTCGAGTTAAATATGTAAAGGGAAAGAAGTGTGCATAAGAAATATGTAAAGGGAAAGAAGTGTGCATAAGAAATATGTAAAGGGAAAGAAGTGTGCATAAGAAATAAACACCTGATGTCGGAACAAGCCCTCGAGTTAAATATGTAAAGGGAAAGAAGTGTGCATAAGAAATATGTAAAGGCAAAGAAGTGTGCATAAGAAATATGTAAAGGGAAAGAAGTGTGCATAAGAAATAAACACCTGATGTCGGAACAAGCCCTCGAGTTAAATATGTAAAGGGAAAGAAGTGTGCATAAGAAATATGTAAAGGGAAAGAAGTGTGCATAAGAAATAAACACCTGATGTCGGAACAAGCCCTCGAGTTAAATATGTAAAGGGAAAGAAGTGTGCATAAGAAATATGTAAAGGGAAAGAAGTGTGCATAAGAAATATGTAAAGGGAAAGAAGTGTGCATAAGAAATTTGTAAAGGGAAAGAAGTGTGCATAAGAAATATGTAAAGGGAAAGAAGTGTGCATAAGAAATATGTAAAGGGAAAGAAGTGTGCATAAGAAATATGTAAAGGGAAAGAAGTGTGCATAAGAAATAAACACCTGATGTCGGAACAAGCCCTCGAGTTAAATATGTAAAGGGAAAGAAGTGTGCATAAGAAATATGTAAAGGGAAAGAAGTGTGCATAAGAAATATGTAAAGGGAAAGAAGTGTGCATAAGAAATATGTAAAGGGAAAGAAGTGTGCATAAGAAATATGTAAAGGGAAAGAAGTGTGCATAAGAAATAAACACCTGATGTCGGAACAAGCCCTCGAGTTAAATATGTAAAGGGAAAGAAGTGTGCATAAGAAATATGTAAAGGGAAAGAAGTGTGCATAAGAAATAAACACCTGATGTCGGAACAAGCCCTCGAGTTAAATATGTAAAGGGAAAGAAGTGTGCATAAGAAATATGTAAAGGGAAAGAAGTGTGCATAAGAAATAAACACCTGATGTCGGAACAAGCCCTCGAGTTAAATATGTAAAGGGAAAGAAGTGTGCATAAGAAATATGTAAAGGGAAAGAAGTGTGCATAAGAAATAAACACCTGATGTCGGAACAAGCCCTCGAGTTAAATATGTAAAGGGAAAGAAGTGTGCATAAGAAATATGTAAAGGGAAAGAAGTGTGCATAAGAAATAAACACCTGATGTCGGAACAAGCCCTCGAGTTAAATATGTAAAGGGAAAGAAGTGTGCATAAGAAATATGTAAAGGGAAAGAAGTGTGCATAAGAAATATGTAAAGGGAAAGAAGTGTGCATAAGAAATAAACACCTGATGTCGGAACAAGCCCTCGAGTTAAATATGTAAAGGGAAAGAAGTGTGCATAAGAAATATGTAAAGGGAAAGAAGTGTGCATAAGAAATATGTAAAGGGAAAGAAGTGTGCATAAGAAATATGTAAAGGGAAAGAAGTGTGCATAAGAAATATGTAAAGGGAAAGAAGTGTGCATAAGAAATAAACACCTGATGTCGGAACAAGCCCTCGAGTTAAATATGTAAAGGGAAAGAAGTGTGCATAAGAAATATGTAAAGGGAAAGAAGTGTGCATAAGAAATATGAAAAGGGAAAGAAGTGTGCATAAGAAATATGTAAAGGGAAAGAAGTGTGCATAAGAAATATGTAAAGGGAAAGAAGTGTGCATAATAAATATGTAAAGGGAAAGAAGTGTGCATAAGAAATAAACACCTGATGTCAGAACAAGCCCTCGAGTTAAATATGTAAAGGGAAAGAAGTGTGCATAAGAAATATGTAAAGGAAAAGAAGTGTGCATAAGAAATATGTAAAGGGAAAGAAGTGTGCATAAGAAATATGTAAAGGGAAAGAAGTGTGCATAAGTAATATGTAAAGGGAAAGAAGTGTACATAAGAAATATGTAAAGGGAAAGAAGTGTGCATAAGAAATATGTAAAGGGAAATAAGTGTGCATAAGAAATAAACACCTGATGTCGGAACAAGCCCTCGAGTTAAATATGTAAAGGGAAAGAAGTGTGCATAAGAAATATGTAAAGGGAAAGAAGTGTGCATAAGAAATATGTAAAGGGAAAGAAGTGTGCATAAGAAATATGTAAAGGGAAAGAAGTGTGCATAAGAAATATGTAAAGGGAAAGAAGTGTGCATAAGAAATATGTAAAGGGAAAGAAGTGTGCATAAGAAATATGTAAAGGGAAAGAAGTGTGCATAAGAAATATGTAAAGGGAAAGAAGTGTGCATAAGAAATATGTAAAGGGAAAGAAGTGTGCATAAGAAATATGTAAAGGGAAAGAAGTGTGCATATGAAATATGTAAAGGGAAAGAAGTGTGCATAAGAAATAAACACCTGATGTCGGAACAAGCCCTCGAGTTAAATATGTAAAGGGAAAGAAGTGTGCATAAGAAATATGTAAAGGGAAAGAAGTGTGCATAAGAAATAAACACCTGATGTCGGAACAAGCCCTCGAGTTAAATATGTAAAGGGAAAGAAGTGTGCATAAGAAATATGTAAAGGGAAAGAAGTGTGCATAAGAAATATGTAAAGGGAAAGAAGTGTGCATAAGAAATAAACACCTGATGTCGGAACAAGCCCTCGAGTTAAATATGTAAAGGGAAAGAAGTGTGCATAAGAAATATGTAAAGGCAAAGAAGTGTGCATAAGAAATATGTAAAGGGAAAGAAGTGTGCATAAGAAATAAACACCTGATGTCGGAACAAGCCCTCGAGTTAAATATGTAAAGGGAAAGAAGTGTGCATAAGAAATATGTAAAGGCAAAGAAGTGTGCATAAGAAATATGTAAAGGGAAAGAAGTGTGCATAAGAAATAAACACCTGATGTCGGAACAAGCCCTCGAGTTAAATATGTAAAGGGAAAGAAGTGTGCATAAGAAATATGTAAAGGGAAAGAAGTGTGCATAAGAAATAAACACCTGATGTCGGAACAAGCCCTCGAGTTAAATATGTAAAGGGAAAGAAGTGTGCATAAGAAATATGTAAAGGGAAAGAAGTGTGCATAAGAAATATGTAAAGGGAAAGAAGTGTGCATAAGAAATTTGTAAAGGGAAAAAAGTGTGCATAAGAAATATGTAAAGGGAAAGAAGTGTGCATAAGAAATATGTAAAGGGAAAGAAGTGTGCATAAGAAATATGTAAAGGGAAAGAAGTGTGCATAAGAAATAAACACCTGATGTCGGAACAAGCCCTCGAGTTAAATATGTAAAGGGAAAGAAGTGTGCATAAGAAATATGTAAAGGGAAAGAAGTGTGCATAAGAAATATGTAAAGGGAAAGAAGTGTGCATAAGAAATATGTAAAGGGAAAGAAGTGTGCATAAGAAATATGTAAAGGGAAAGAAGTGTGCATAAGAAATAAACACCTGATGTCGGAACAAGCCCTCGAGTTAAATATGTAAAGGGAAAGAAGTGTGCATAAGAAATATGTAAAGGGAAAGAAGTGTGCATAAGAAATAAACACCTGATGTCGGAACAAGCCCTCGAGTTAAATATGTAAAGGGAAAGAAGTGTGCATAAGAAATATGTAAAGGGAAAGAAGTGTGCATAAGAAATAAACACCTGATGTCGGAACAAGCCCTCGAGTTAAATATGTAAAGGGAAAGAAGTGTGCATAAGAAATATGTAAAGGGAAAGAAGTGTGCATAAGAAATATGTAAAGGGAAAGAAGTGTGCATAAGAAATATGTAAAGGGAAAGAAGTGTGCATAAGAAATATGTAAAGGGAAAGAAGTGTGCATAAGAAATAAACACCTGATGTCGGAACAAGCCCTCGAGTTAAATATGTAAAGGGAAAGAAGTGTGCATAAGAAATATGTAAAGGGAAAGAAGTGTGCATAAGAAATATGAAAAGGGAAAGAAGTGTGCATAAGAAATATGTAAAGGGAAAGAAGTGTGCATAAGAAATATGTAAAGGGAAAGAAGTGTGCATAATAAATATGTAAAGGGAAAGAAGTGTGCATAAGAAATAAACACCTGATGTCAGAACAAGCCCTCGAGTTAAATATGTAAAGGGAAAGAAGTGTGCATAAGAAATATGTAAAGGAAAAGAAGTGTGCATAAGAAATATGTAAAGGGAAAGAAGTGTGCATAAGAAATATGTAAAGGGAAAGAAGTGTGCATAAGTAATATGTAAAGGGAAAGAAGTGTGCATAAGAAATATGTAAAGGGAAAGAAGTGTGCATAAGAAATATGTAAAGGGAAAGAAGTGTGCATAAGAAATAAACACCTGATGTCGGAACAAGCCCTCGAGTTAAATATGTAAAGGGAAAGAAGTGTGCATAAGAAATATGTAAAGGGAAAGAAGTGTGCATAAGAAATATGTAAAGGGAAAGAAGTGTGCATAAGAAATATGTAAAGGGAAAGAAGTGTGCATAAGAAATATGTAGGAAAGAAGTGTGCATAAGAAATATGTAAAGGGAAAGAAGTGTGCATAAGAAATATGTAAAGGGAAAGAAGTGTGCATAAGAAATATGTAAAGGGAAAGAAAAAGGGAAAGAAGTGTGCATAAGAAATATGTAAAGGGAAAGAAGTGTGCATAAGAAATATGTAAAGGGAAAGAAGTGTGCATATGAAATATGTAAAGGGAAAGAAGTGTGCATAAGAAATAAACACCTGATGTCGGAACAAGCCCTCGAGTTAATATGTAAAGGGAAAGAAGTGTGCATAAGAAATATGTAAAGGGAAAGAAGTGTGCATAAGAAATAAACACCTGATGTCGGAACAAGCCCTCGAGTTAAATATGTAAAGGGAAAGAAGTGTGCATAAGAAATATGTAAAGGGAAAGAGGATAAGAATATGTAAAGGAAGAAGTGTGCATAAGAAATAAACACCTGATGTCGGAACAAGCCCTCGAGTTAAATATGTAAAGGGAAAGAAGTGTGCATAAGAAATATGTAAAGGGAAAGAAGTGTGCATAAGAAATATGTAAAGGGAAAGAAGTGTGCATAAGAAATAAACACCTGATGTCGGAACAAGCCCTCGAGTTAAATATGTAAAGGGAAAGAAGTGTGCATAAGAAATATGTAAAGGGAAAGAAGTGTGCATAAGAAATATGTAAAGGGAAAGAAGTGTGCATAAGAAATAAACACCTGATGTCGGAACAAGCCCTCGAGTTAAATATGTAAAGGGAAAGAAGTGTGCATAAGAAATATGTAAAGGGAAAGAAGTGTGCATAAGAAATATGTAAAGGGAAAGAAGTGTGCATAAGAAATATGTAAAGGGAAAGAAGTGTGCATAAGAAATATGTAAAGGGAAAGAAGTGTGCATAAGAAATATGTAAAGGGAAAGAAGTGTGCATAAGAAATATGTAAAGGGAAAGAAGTGTGCATAAGAAATAAACACCTGATGTCGGAACAAGCCCTCGAGTTAAATATGTAAAGGGAAAGAAGTGTGCATAAGAAATATGTAAAGGGAAAGAAGTGTGCATAAGAAATATGTAAAGGGAAAGAAGTGTGCATAAGAAATATGTAAAGGGAAAGAAGTGTGCATAAGAAATATGTAAAGGGAAAGAAGTGTGCATAAGAAATAAACACCTGATGTCGGAACAAGCCCTCGAGTTAAATATGTAAAGGGAAAGAAGTGTGCATAAGAAATATGTAAAGGGAAAGAAGTGTGCATAAGAAATAAACACCTGATGTCGGAACAAGCCCTCGAGTTAAATATGTAAAGGGAAAGAAGTGTGCATAAGAAATATGTAAAGGGAAAGAAGTGTGCATAAGAAATAAACACCTGATGTCGGAACAAGCCCTCGAGTTAAATATGTAAAGGGAAAGAAGTGTGCATAAGAAATATGTAAAGGGAAAGAAGTGTGCATAAGAAATATGTAAAGGGAAAGAAGTGTGCATAAGAAATAAACACCTGATGTCGGAACAAGCCCTCGAGTTAAATATGTAAAGGGAAAGAAGTGTGCATAAGAAATATGTAAAGGGAAAGAAGTGTGCATAAGAAATATGTAAAGGGAAAGAAGTGTGCATAAGAAATTTGTAAAGGGAAAAAAGTGTGCATAAGAAATATGTAAAGGGAAAGAAGTGTGCATAAGAAATATGTAAAGGGAAAGAAGTGTGCATAAGAAATATGTAAAGGGAAAGAAGTGTGCATAAGAAATAAACACCTGATGTCGGAACAAGCCCTCGAGTTAAATATGTAAAGGGAAAGAAGTGTGCATAAGAAATATGTAAAGGGAAAGAAGTGTGCATAAGAAATATGTAAAGGGAAAGAAGTGTGCATAAGAAATATGTAAAGGGAAAGAAGTGTGCATAAGAAATATGTAAAGGGAAAGAAGTGTGCATAAGAAATAAACACCTGATGTCGGAACAAGCCCTCGAGTTAAATATGTAAAGGGAAAGAAGTGTGCATAAGAAATATGTAAAGGGAAAGAAGTGTGCATAAGAAATAAACACCTGATGTCGGAACAAGCCCTCGAGTTAAATATGTAAAGGGAAAGAAGTGTGCATAAGAAATATGTAAAGGGAAAGAAGTGTGCATAAGAAATAAACACCTGATGTCGGAACAAGCCCTCGAGTTAAATATGTAAAGGGAAAGAAGTGTGCATAAGAAATATGTAAAGGGAAAGAAGTGTGCATAAGAAATATGTAAAGGGAAAGAAGTGTGCATAAGAAATATGTAAAGGGAAAGAAGTGTGCATAAGAAATAAACACCTGATGTCGGAACAAGCCCTCGAGTTAAATATGTAAAGGGAAAGAAGTGTGCATAAGAAATATGTAAAGGGAAAGAAGTGTGCATAAGAAATATGTAAAGGGAAAGAAGTGTGCATAAGAAATATGTAAAGGGAAAGAAGTGTGCATAAGAAATATGTAAAGGGAAAGAAGTGTGCATAAGAAATAAACACCTGATGTCGGAACAAGCCCTCGAGTTAAATATGTAAAGGGAAAGAAGTGTGCATAAGAAATATGTAAAGGGAAAGAAGTGTGCATAAGAAATATGAAAAGGGAAAGAAGTGTGCATAAGAAATATGTAAAGGGAAAGAAGTGTGCATAAGAAATATGTAAAGGGAAAGAAGTGTGCATAATAAATATGTAAAGGGAAAGAAGTGTGCATAAGAAATAAACACCTGATGTCAGAACAAGCCCTCGAGTTAAATATGTAAAGGGAAAGAAGTGTGCATAAGAAATATGTAAAGGAAAAGAAGTGTGCATAAGAAATATGTAAAGGGAAAGAAGTGTGCATAAGAAATATGTAAAGGGAAAGAAGTGTGCATAAGTAATATGTAAAGGGAAAGAAGTGTGCATAAGAAATATGTAAAGGGAAAGAAGTGTGCATAAGAAATATGTAAAGGGAAAGAAGTGTGCATAAGAAATAAACACCTGATGTCGGAACAAGCCCTCGAGTTAAATATGTAAAGGGAAAGAAGTGTGCATAAGAAATATGTAAAGGGAAAGAAGTGTGCATAAGAAATATGTAAAGGGAAAGAAGTGTGCATAAGAAATATGTAAAGGGAAAGAAGTGTGCATAAGAAATATGTAAAGGGAAAGAAGTGTGCATAAGAAATATGTAAAGGGAAAGAAGTGTGCATAAGAAATATGTAAAGGGAAAGAAGTGTGCATAAGAAATATGTAAAGGGAAAGAAGTGTGCATAAGAAATATGTAAAGGGAAAGAAGTGTGCATAAGAAATATGTAAAGGGAAAGAAGTGTGCATATGAAATATGTAAAGGGAAAGAAGTGTGCATAAGAAATAAACACATGATGTCGGAACAAGCCCTCGAGTTAAATATGTAAAGGGAAAGAAGTGTGCATAAGAAATATGTAAAGGGAAATAAGTGTGCATAAGAAATAAACACCTGATGTCGGAACAAGCCCTCGAGTTAAATATGTAAAGGGAAAGAAGTGTGCATAAGAAATATGTAAAGGGAAAGAAGTGTGCATAAGAAATATGTAAAGGGAAAGAAGTGTGCATAAGAAATATGTAAAGGGAAAGAAGTGTGCATAAGAAATATGTAAAGGGAAAGAAGTGTGCATAAGAAATATGTAAAGGGAAAGAAGTGTGCATAAGAAATATGTAAAGGGAAAGAAGTGTGCATAAGAAATATGTAAAGGGAAAGAAGTGTGCATAAGAAATATGTAAAGGGAAAGAAGTGTGCATAAGAAATATGTAAAGGGAAAGAAGTGTGCATATGAAATATGTAAAGGGAAAGAAGTGTGCATAAGAAATAAACACCTGATGTCGGAACAAGCCCTCGAGTTAAATATGTAAAGGGAAAGAAGTGTGCATAAGAAATATGTAAAGGGAAAGAAGTGTGCATAAGAAATAAACACCTGATGTCGGAACAAGCCCTCGAGTTAAATATGTAAAGGGAAAGAAGTGTGCATAAGAAATATGTAAAGGGAAAGAAGTGTGCATAAGAAATATGTAAAGGGAAAGAAGTGTGCATAAGAAATAAACACCTGATGTCGGAACAAGCCCTCGAGTTAAATATGTAAAGGGAAAGAAGTGTGCATAAGAAATATGTAAAGGCAAAGAAGTGTGCATAAGAAATATGTAAAGGGAAAGAAGTGTGCATAAGAAATAAACACCTGATGTCGGAACAAGCCCTCGAGTTAAATATGTAAAGGGAAAGAAGTGTGCATAAGAAATATGTAAAGGCAAAGAAGTGTGCATAAGAAATATGTAAAGGGAAAGAAGTGTGCATAAGAAATAAACACCTGATGTCGGAACAAGCCCTCGAGTTAAATATGTAAAGGGAAAGAAGTGTGCATAAGAAATATGTAAAGGGAAAGAAGTGTGCATAAGAAATAAACACCTGATGTCGGAACAAGCCCTCGAGTTAAATATGTAAAGGGAAAGAAGTGTGCATAAGAAATATGTAAAGGGAAAGAAGTGTGCATAAGAAATATGTAAAGGGAAAGAAGTGTGCATAAGAAATTTGTAAAGGGAAAAAAGTGTGCATAAGAAATATGTAAAGGGAAAGAAGTGTGCATAAGAAATATGTAAAGGGAAAGAAGTGTGCATAAGAAATATGTAAAGGGAAAGAAGTGTGCATAAGAAATAAACACCTGATGTCGGAACAAGCCCTCGAGTTAAATATGTAAAGGGAAAGAAGTGTGCATAAGAAATATGTAAAGGGAAAGAAGTGTGCATAAGAAATATGTAAAGGGAAAGAAGTGTGCATAAGAAATATGTAAAGGGAAAGAAGTGTGCATAAGAAATATGTAAAGGGAAAGAAGTGTGCATAAGAAATAAACACCTGATGTCGGAACAAGCCCTCGAGTTAAATATGTAAAGGGAAAGAAGTGTGCATAAGAAATATGTAAAGGGAAAGAAGTGTGCATAAGAAATAAACACCTGATGTCGGAACAAGCCCTCGAGTTAAATATGTAAAGGGAAAGAAGTGTGCATAAGAAATATGTAAAGGGAAAGAAGTGTGCATAAGAAATAAACACCTGATGTCGGAACAAGCCCTCGAGTTAAATATGTAAAGGGAAAGAAGTGTGCATAAGAAATATGTAAAGGGAAAGAAGTGTGCATAAGAAATATGTAAAGGGAAAGAAGTGTGCATAAGAAATATGTAAAGGGAAAGAAGTGTGCATAAGAAATATGTAAAGGGAAAGAAGTGTGCATAAGAAATAAACACCTGATGTCGGAACAAGCCCTCGAGTTAAATATGTAAAGGGAAAGAAGTGTGCATAAGAAATATGTAAAGGGAAAGAAGTGTGCATAAGAAATATGAAAAGGGAAAGAAGTGTGCATAAGAAATATGTAAAGGGAAAGAAGTGTGCATAAGAAATATGTAAAGGGAAAGAAGTGTGCATAATAAATATGTAAAGGGAAAGAAGTGTGCATAAGAAATAAACACCTGATGTCAGAACAAGCCCTCGAGTTAAATATGTAAAGGGAAAGAAGTGTGCATAAGAAATATGTAAAGGAAAAGAAGTGTGCATAAGAAATATGTAAAGGGAAAGAAGTGTGCATAAGAAATATGTAAAGGGAAAGAAGTGTGCATAAGTAATATGTAAAGGGAAAGAAGTGTGCATAAGAAATATGTAAAGGGAAAGAAGTGTGCATAAGAAATATGTAAAGGGAAAGAAGTGTGCATAAGAAATAAACACCTGATGTCGGAACAAGCCCTCGAGTTAAATATGTAAAGGGAAAGAAGTGTGCATAAGAAATATGTAAAGGGAAAGAAGTGTGCATAAGAAATATGTAAAGGGAAAGAAGTGTGCATAAGAAATATGTAAAGGGAAAGAAGTGTGCATAAGAAATATGTAAAGGGAAAGAAGTGTGCATAAGAAATATGTAAAGGGAAAGAAGTGTGCATAAGAAATATGTAAAGGGAAAGAAGTGTGCATAAGAAATATGTAAAGGGAAAGAAGTGTGCATAAGAAATATGTAAAGGGAAAGAAGTGTGCATAAGAAATATGTAAAGGGAAAGAAGTGTGCATATGAAATATGTAAAGGGAAAGAAGTGTGCATAAGAAATAAACACCTGATGTCGGAACAAGCCCTCGAGTTAAATATGTAAAGGGAAAGAAGTGTGCATAAGAAATATGTAAAGGGAAAGAAGTGTGCATAAGAAATAAACACCTGATGTCGGAACAAGCCCTCGAGTTAAATATGTAAAGGGAAAGAAGTGTGCATAAGAAATATGTAAAGGGAAAGAAGTGTGCATAAGAAATATGTAAAGGGAAAGAAGTGTGCATAAGAAATAAACACCTGATGTCGGAACAAGCCCTCGAGTTAAATATGTAAAGGGAAAGAAGTGTGCATAAGAAATATGTAAAGGCAAAGAAGTGTGCATAAGAAATATGTAAAGGGAAAGAAGTGTGCATAAGAAATAAACACCTGATGTCGGAACAAGCCCTCGAGTTAAATATGTAAAGGGAAAGAAGTGTGCATAAGAAATATGTAAAGGGAAAGAAGTGTGCATAAGAAATATGTAAAGGGAAAGAAGTGTGCATAAGAAATAAACACCTGATGTCGGAACAAGCCCTCGAGTTAAATATGTAAAGGGAAAGAAGTGTGCATAAGAAATATGTAAAGGGAAAGAAGTGTGCATAAGAAATATGTAAAGGGAAAGAAGTGTGCATAAGAAATATGTAAAGGGAAAGAAGTGTGCATAAGAAATATGTAAAGGGAAAGAAGTGTGCATAAGAAATATGTAAAGGGAAAGAAGTGTGCATAAGAAATATGTAAAGGGAAAGAAGTGTGCATAAGAAATAAACACCTGATGTCGGAACAAGCCCTCGAGTTAAATATGTAAAGGGAAAGAAGTGTGCATAAGAAATATGTAAAGGGAAAGAAGTGTGCATAAGAAATATGTAAAGGGAAAGAAGTGTGCATAAGAAATATGTAAAGGGAAAGAAGTGTGCATAAGAAATATGTAAAGGGAAAGAAGTGTGCATAAGAAATAAACACCTGATGTCGGAACAAGCCCTCGAGTTAAATATGTAAAGGGAAAGAAGTGTGCATAAGAAATATGTAAAGGGAAAGAAGTGTGCATAAGAAATAAACACCTGATGTCGGAACAAGCCCTCGAGTTAAATATGTAAAGGGAAAGAAGTGTGCATAAGAAATATGTAAAGGGAAAGAAGTGTGCATAAGAAATAAACACCTGATGTCGGAACAAGCCCTCGAGTTAAATATGTAAAGGGAAAGAAGTGTGCATAAGAAATATGTAAAGGGAAAGAAGTGTGCATAAGAAATATGTAAAGGGAAAGAAGTGTGCATAAGAAATAAACACCTGATGTCGGAACAAGCCCTCGAGTTAAATATGTAAAGGGAAAGAAGTGTGCATAAGAAATATGTAAAGGGAAAGAAGTGTGCATAAGAAATATGTAAAGGGAAAGAAGTGTGCATAAGAAATTTGTAAAGGGAAAAAAGTGTGCATAAGAAATATGTAAAGGGAAAGAAGTGTGCATAAGAAATATGTAAAGGGAAAGAAGTGTGCATAAGAAATATGTAAAGGGAAAGAAGTGTGCATAAGAAATAAACACCTGATGTCGGAACAAGCCCTCGAGTTAAATATGTAAAGGGAAAGAAGTGTGCATAAGAAATATGTAAAGGGAAAGAAGTGTGCATAAGAAATATGTAAAGGGAAAGAAGTGTGCATAAGAAATATGTAAAGGGAAAGAAGTGTGCATAAGAAATATGTAAAGGGAAAGAAGTGTGCATAAGAAATAAACACCTGATGTCGGAACAAGCCCTCGAGTTAAATATGTAAAGGGAAAGAAGTGTGCATAAGAAATATGTAAAGGGAAAGAAGTGTGCATAAGAAATAAACACCTGATGTCGGAACAAGCCCTCGAGTTAAATATGTAAAGGGAAAGAAGTGTGCATAAGAAATATGTAAAGGGAAAGAAGTGTGCATAAGAAATAAACACCTGATGTCGGAACAAGCCCTCGAGTTAAATATGTAAAGGGAAAGAAGTGTGCATAAGAAATATGTAAAGGGAAAGAAGTGTGCATAAGAAATATGTAAAGGGAAAGAAGTGTGCATAAGAAATATGTAAAGGGAAAGAAGTGTGCATAAGAAATAAACACCTGATGTCGGAACAAGCCCTCGAGTTAAATATGTAAAGGGAAAGAAGTGTGCATAAGAAATATGTAAAGGGAAAGAAGTGTGCATAAGAAATATGTAAAGGGAAAGAAGTGTGCATAAGAAATATGTAAAGGGAAAGAAGTGTGCATAAGAAATATGTAAAGGGAAAGAAGTGTGCATAAGAAATAAACACCTGATGTCGGAACAAGCCCTCGAGTTAAATATGTAAAGGGAAAGAAGTGTGCATAAGAAATATGTAAAGGGAAAGAAGTGTGCATAAGAAATATGAAAAGGGAAAGAAGTGTGCATAAGAAATATGTAAAGGGAAAGAAGTGTGCATAAGAAATATGTAAAGGGAAAGAAGTGTGCATAATAAATATGTAAAGGGAAAGAAGTGTGCATAAGAAATAAACACCTGATGTCAGAACAAGCCCTCGAGTTAAATATGTAAAGGGAAAGAAGTGTGCATAAGAAATATGTAAAGGAAAAGAAGTGTGCATAAGAAATATGTAAAGGGAAAGAAGTGTGCATAAGAAATATGTAAAGGGAAAGAAGTGTGCATAAGTAATATGTAAAGGGAAAGAAGTGTGCATAAGAAATATGTAAAGGGAAAGAAGTGTGCATAAGAAATATGTAAAGGGAAAGAAGTGTGCATAAGAAATAAACACCTGATGTCGGAACAAGCCCTCGAGTTAAATATGTAAAGGGAAAGAAGTGTGCATAAGAAATATGTAAAGGGAAAGAAGTGTGCATAAGAAATATGTAAAGGGAAAGAAGTGTGCATAAGTAATATGTAAAGGGAAAGAAGTGTACATAAGAAATATGTAAAGGGAAAGAAGTGTGCATAAGAAATATGTAAAGGGAAATAAGTGTGCATAAGAAATAAACACCTGATGTCGGAACAAGCCCTCGAGTTAAATATGTAAAGGGAAAGAAGTGTGCATAAGAAATATGTAAAGGGAAAGAAGTGTGCATAAGAAATATGTAAAGGGAAAGAAGTGTGCATAAGAAATATGTAAAGGGAAAGAAGTGTGCATAAGAAATATGTAAAGGGAAAGAAGTGTGCATAAGAAATATGTAAAGGGAAAGAAGTGTGCATAAGAAATATGTAAAGGGAAAGAAGTGTGCATAAGAAATATGTAAAGGGAAAGAAGTGTGCATAAGAAATATGTAAAGGGAAAGAAGTGTGCATAAGAAATATGTAAAGGGAAAGAAGTGTGCATATGAAATATGTAAAGGGAAAGAAGTGTGCATAAGAAATAAACACCTGATGTCGGAACAAGCCCTCGAGTTAAATATGTAAAGGGAAAGAAGTGTGCATAAGAAATATGTAAAGGGAAAGAAGTGTGCATAAGAAATAAACACCTGATGTCGGAACAAGCCCTCGAGTTAAATATGTAAAGGGAAAGAAGTGTGCATAAGAAATATGTAAAGGGAAAGAAGTGTGCATAAGAAATATGTAAAGGGAAAGAAGTGTGCATAAGAAATAAACACCTGATGTCGGAACAAGCCCTCGAGTTAAATATGTAAAGGGAAAGAAGTGTGCATAAGAAATATGTAAAGGCAAAGAAGTGTGCATAAGAAATATGTAAAGGGAAAGAAGTGTGCATAAGAAATAAACACCTGATGTCGGAACAAGCCCTCGAGTTAAATATGTAAAGGGA
Source organism: Crossaster papposus (assembly GCA_037893245.1). Lineage (NCBI taxonomy): Eukaryota > Metazoa > Echinodermata > Asteroidea > Velatida > Solasteridae > Crossaster > Crossaster papposus. Next base: position 54,549 of record JBAIAA010001333.1, read on the forward strand.
AAGAAGTGTGCATAAGAAATATGTAAAGGCAAAGAAGTGTGCATAAGAAATATGTAAAGGGAAAGAAGTGTGCATAAGAAATAAACACCTGATGTCGGAACAAGCCCTCGAGTTAAATATGTAAAGGGAAAGAAGTGTGCATAAGAAATATGTAAAGGGAAAGAAGTGTGCATAAGAAATAAACACCTGATGTCGGAACAAGCCCTCGAGTTAAATATGTAAAGGGAAAGAAGTGTGCATAAGAAATATGTAAAGGGAAAGAAGTGTGCATAAGAAATATGTAAAGGGAAAGAAGTGTGCATAAGAAATTTGTAAAGGGAAAAAAGTGTGCATAAGAAATATGTAAAGGGAAAGAAGTGTGCATAAGAAATATGTAAAGGGAAAGAAGTGTGCATAAGAAATATGTAAAGGGAAAGAAGTGTGCATAAGAAATAAACACCTGATGTCGGAACAAGCCCTCGAGTTAAATATGTAAAGGGAAAGAAGTGTGCATAAGAAATATGTAAAGGGAAAGAAGTGTGCATAAGAAATATGTAAAGGGAAAGAAGTGTGCATAAGAAATATGTAAAGGGAAAGAAGTGTGCATAAGAAATATGTAAAGGGAAAGAAGTGTGCATAAGAAATAAACACCTGATGTCGGAACAAGCCCTCGAGTTAAATATGTAAAGGGAAAGAAGTGTGCATAAGAAATATGTAAAGGGAAAGAAGTGTGCATAAGAAATAAACACCTGATGTCGGAACAAGCCCTCGAGTTAAATATGTAAAGGGAAAGAAGTGTGCATAAGAAATATGTAAAGGGAAAGAAGTGTGCATAAGAAATAAACACCTGATGTCGGAACAAGCCCTCGAGTTAAATATGTAAAGGGAAAGAAGTGTGCATAAGAAATATGTAAAGGGAAAGAAGTGTGCATAAGAAATATGTAAAGGGAAAGAAGTGTGCATAAGAAATATGTAAAGGGAAAGAAGTGTGCATAAGAAATATGTAAAGGGAAAGAAGTGTGCATAAGAAATAAACACCTGATGTCGGAACAAGCCCTCGAGTTAAATATGTAAAGGGAAAGAAGTGTGCATAAGAAATATGTAAAGGGAAAGAAGTGTGCATAAGAAATATGAAAAGGGAAAGAAGTGTGCATAAGAAATATGTAAAGGGAAAGAAGTGTGCATAAGAAATATGTAAAGGGAAAGAAGTGTGCATAATAAATATGTAAAGGGAAAGAAGTGTGCATAAGAAATAAACACCTGATGTCAGAACAAGCCCTCGAGTTAAATATGTAAAGGGAAAGAAGTGTGCATAAGAAATATGTAAAGGAAAAGAAGTGTGCATAAGAAATATGTAAAGGGAAAGAAGTGTGCATAAGAAATATGTAAAGGGAAAGAAGTGTGCATAAGTAATATGTAAAGGGAAAGAAGTGTGCATAAGAAATATGTAAAGGGAAAGAAGTGTGCATAAGAAATATGTAAAGGGAAAGAAGTGTGCATAAGAAATAAACACCTGATGTCGGAACAAGCCCTCGAGTTAAATATGTAAAGGGAAAGAAGTGTGCATAAGAAATATGTAAAGGGAAAGAAGTGTGCATAAGAAATATGTAAAGGGAAAGAAGTGTGCATAAGAAATATGTAAAGGGAAAGAAGTGTGCATAAGAAATATGTAAAGGGAAAGAAGTGTGCATAAGAAATATGTAAAGGGAAAGAAGTGTGCATAAGAAATATGTAAAGGGAAAGAAGTGTGCATAAGAAATATGTAAAGGGAAAGAAGTGTGCATAAGAAATATGTAAAGGGAAAGAAGTGTGCATAAGAAATATGTAAAGGGAAAGAAGTGTGCATATGAAATATGTAAAGGGAAAGAAGTGTGCATAAGAAATAAACACCTGATGTCGGAACAAGCCCTCGAGTTAAATATGTAAAGGGAAAGAAGTGTGCATAAGAAATATGTAAAGGGAAAGAAGTGTGCATAAGAAATAAACACCTGATGTCGGAACAAGCCCTCGAGTTAAATATGTAAAGGGAAAGAAGTGTGCATAAGAAATATGTAAAGGGAAAGAAGTGTGCATAAGAAATATGTAAAGGGAAAGAAGTGTGCATAAGAAATAAACACCTGATGTCGGAACAAGCCCTCGAGTTAAATATGTAAAGGGAAAGAAGTGTGCATAAGAAATATGTAAAGGCAAAGAAGTGTGCATAAGAAATATGTAAAGGGAAAGAAGTGTGCATAAGAAATAAACACCTGATGTCGGAACAAGCCCTCGAGTTAAATATGTAAAGGGAAAGAAGTGTGCATAAGAAATATGTAAAGGGAAAGAAGTGTGCATAAGAAATATGTAAAGGGAAAGAAGTGTGCATAAGAAATAAACACCTGATGTCGGAACAAGCCCTCGAGTTAAATATGTAAAGGGAAAGAAGTGTGCATAAGAAATATGTAAAGGGAAAGAAGTGTGCATAAGAAATATGTAAAGGGAAAGAAGTGTGCATAAGAAATATGTAAAGGGAAAGAAGTGTGCATAAGAAATATGTAAAGGGAAAGAAGTGTGCATAAGAAATATGTAAAGGGAAAGAAGTGTGCATAAGAAATATGTAAAGGGAAAGAAGTGTGCATAAGAAATAAACACCTGATGTCGGAACAAGCCCTCGAGTTAAATATGTAAAGGGAAAGAAGTGTGCATAAGAAATATGTAAAGGGAAAGAAGTGTGCATAAGAAATATGTAAAGGGAAAGAAGTGTGCATAAGAAATATGTAAAGGGAAAGAAGTGTGCATAAGAAATATGTAAAGGGAAAGAAGTGTGCATAAGAAATAAACACCTGATGTCGGAACAAGCCCTCGAGTTAAATATGTAAAGGGAAAGAAGTGTGCATAAGAAATATGTAAAGGGAAAGAAGTGTGCATAAGAAATAAACACCTGATGTCGGAACAAGCCCTCGAGTTAAATATGTAAAGGGAAAGAAGTGTGCATAAGAAATATGTAAAGGGAAAGAAGTGTGCATAAGAAATAAACACCTGATGTCGGAACAAGCCCTCGAGTTAAATATGTAAAGGGAAAGAAGTGTGCATAAGAAATATGTAAAGGGAAAGAAGTGTGCATAAGAAATATGTAAAGGGAAAGAAGTGTGCATAAGAAATAAACACCTGATGTCGGAACAAGCCCTCGAGTTAAATATGTAAAGGGAAAGAAGTGTGCATAAGAAATATGTAAAGGGAAAGAAGTGTGCATAAGAAATATGTAAAGGGAAAGAAGTGTGCATAAGAAATTTGTAAAGGGAAAAAAGTGTGCATAAGAAATATGTAAAGGGAAAGAAGTGTGCATAAGAAATATGTAAAGGGAAAGAAGTGTGCATAAGAAATATGTAAAGGGAAAGAAGTGTGCATAAGAAATAAACACCTGATGTCGGAACAAGCCCTCGAGTTAAATATGTAAAGGGAAAGAAGTGTGCATAAGAAATATGTAAAGGGAAAGAAGTGTGCATAAGAAATATGTAAAGGGAAAGAAGTGTGCATAAGAAATATGTAAAGGGAAAGAAGTGTGCATAAGAAATATGTAAAGGGAAAGAAGTGTGCATAAGAAATAAACACCTGATGTCGGAACAAGCCCTCGAGTTAAATATGTAAAGGGAAAGAAGTGTGCATAAGAAATATGTAAAGGGAAAGAAGTGTGCATAAGAAATAAACACCTGATGTCGGAACAAGCCCTCGAGTTAAATATGTAAAGGGAAAGAAGTGTGCATAAGAAATATGTAAAGGGAAAGAAGTGTGCATAAGAAATAAACACCTGATGTCGGAACAAGCCCTCGAGTTAAATATGTAAAGGGAAAGAAGTGTGCATAAGAAATATGTAAAGGGAAAGAAGTGTGCATAAGAAATATGTAAAGGGAAAGAAGTGTGCATAAGAAATATGTAAAGGGAAAGAAGTGTGCATAAGAAATAAACACCTGATGTCGGAACAAGCCCTCGAGTTAAATATGTAAAGGGAAAGAAGTGTGCATAAGAAATATGTAAAGGGAAAGAAGTGTGCATAAGAAATATGTAAAGGGAAAGAAGTGTGCATAAGAAATATGTAAAGGGAAAGAAGTGTGCATAAGAAATATGTAAAGGGAAAGAAGTGTGCATAAGAAATAAACACCTGATGTCGGAACAAGCCCTCGAGTTAAATATGTAAAGGGAAAGAAGTGTGCATAAGAAATATGTAAAGGGAAAGAAGTGTGCATAAGAAATATGAAAAGGGAAAGAAGTGTGCATAAGAAATATGTAAAGGGAAAGAAGTGTGCATAAGAAATATGTAAAGGGAAAGAAGTGTGCATAATAAATATGTAAAGGGAAAGAAGTGTGCATAAGAAATAAACACCTGATGTCAGAACAAGCCCTCGAGTTAAATATGTAAAGGGAAAGAAGTGTGCATAAGAAATATGTAAAGGAAAAGAAGTGTGCATAAGAAATATGTAAAGGGAAAGAAGTGTGCATAAGAAATATGTAAAGGGAAAGAAGTGTGCATAAGTAATATGTAAAGGGAAAGAAGTGTGCATAAGAAATATGTAAAGGGAAAGAAGTGTGCATAAGAAATATGTAAAGGGAAAGAAGTGTGCATAAGAAATAAACACCTGATGTCGGAACAAGCCCTCGAGTTAAATATGTAAAGGGAAAGAAGTGTGCATAAGAAATATGTAAAGGGAAAGAAGTGTGCATAAGAAATATGTAAAGGGAAAGAAGTGTGCATAAGAAATATGTAAAGGGAAAGAAGTGTGCATAAGAAATATGTAAAGGGAAAGAAGTGTGCATAAGAAATATGTAAAGGGAAAGAAGTGTGCATAAGAAATATGTAAAGGGAAAGAAGTGTGCATAAGAAATATGTAAAGGGAAAGAAGTGTGCATAAGAAATATGTAAAGGGAAAGAAGTGTGCATAAGAAATATGTAAAGGGAAAGAAGTGTGCATATGAAATATGTAAAGGGAAAGAAGTGTGCATAAGAAATAAACACATGATGTCGGAACAAGCCCTCGAGTTAAATATGTAAAGGGAAAGAAGTGTGCATAAGAAATATGTAAAGGGAAAGAAGTGTGCATAAGAAATAAACACCTGATGTCGGAACAAGCCCTCGAGTTAAATATGTAAAGGGAAAGAAGTGTGCATAAGAAATATGTAAAGGGAAAGAAGTGTGCATAAGAAATATGTAAAGGGAAAGAAGTGTGCATAAGAAATAAACACCTGATGTCGGAACAAGCCCTCGAGTTAAATATGTAAAGGGAAAGAAGTGTGCATAAGAAATATGTAAAGGCAAAGAAGTGTGCATAAGAAATATGTAAAGGGAAAGAAGTGTGCATAAGAAATAAACACCTGATGTCGGAACAAGCCCTCGAGTTAAATATGTAAAGGGAAAGAAGTGTGCATAAGAAATATGTAAAGGGAAAGAAGTGTGCATAAGAAATATGTAAAGGGAAAGAAGTGTGCATAAGAAATAAACACCTGATGTCGGAACAAGCCCTCGAGTTAAATATGTAAAGGGAAAGAAGTGTGCATAAGAAATATGTAAAGGGAAAGAAGTGTGCATAAGAAATATGTAAAGGGAAAGAAGTGTGCATAAGAAATATGTAAAGGGAAAGAAGTGTGCATAAGAAATATGTAAAGGGAAAGAAGTGTGCATAAGAAATATGTAAAGGGAAAGAAGTGTGCATAAGAAATATGTAAAGGGAAAGAAGTGTGCATAAGAAATAAACACCTGATGTCGGAACAAGCCCTCGAGTTAAATATGTAAAGGGAAAGAAGTGTGCATAAGAAATATGTAAAGGGAAAGAAGTGTGCATAAGAAATATGTAAAGGGAAAGAAGTGTGCATAAGAAATATGTAAAGGGAAAGAAGTGTGCATAAGAAATATGTAAAGGGAAAGAAGTGTGCATAAGAAATAAACACCTGATGTCGGAACAAGCCCTCGAGTTAAATATGTAAAGGGAAAGAAGTGTGCATAAGAAATATGTAAAGGGAAAGAAGTGTGCATAAGAAATAAACACCTGATGTCGGAACAAGCCCTCGAGTTAAATATGTAAAGGGAAAGAAGTGTGCATAAGAAATATGTAAAGGGAAAGAAGTGTGCATAAGAAATAAACACCTGATGTCGGAACAAGCCCTCGAGTTAAATATGTAAAGGGAAAGAAGTGTGCATAAGAAATATGTAAAGGGAAAGAAGTGTGCATAAGAAATATGTAAAGGGAAAGAAGTGTGCATAAGAAATAAACACCTGATGTCGGAACAAGCCCTCGAGTTAAATATGTAAAGGGAAAGAAGTGTGCATAAGAAATATGTAAAGGGAAAGAAGTGTGCATAAGAAATATGTAAAGGGAAAGAAGTGTGCATAAGAAATATGTAAAGGGAAAGAAGTGTGCATAAGAAATATGTAAAGGGAAAGAAGTGTGCATAAGAAATATGTAAAGGGAAAGAAGTGTGCATAAGAAATATGTAAAGGGAAAGAAGTGTGCATAAGAAATATGTAAAGGGAAAGAAGTGTGCATAAGAAATAAACACCTGATGTCGGAACAAGCCCTCGAGTTAAATATGTAAAGGGAAAGAAGTGTGCATAAGAAATATGTAAAGGGAAAGAAGTGTGCATAAGAAATATGTAAAGGGAAAGAAGTGTGCATAAGAAATAAACACCTGATGTCGGAACAAGCCCTCGAGTTAAATATGTAAAGGGAAAGAAGTGTGCATAAGAAATATGTAAAGGGAAAGAAGTGTGCATAAGAAATATGTAAAGGGAAAGAAGTGTGCATACGAAATATGTAAAGGGAAAGAAGTGTGCATAAGAAATAAACACCTGATGTCGGAACAAGCCCTCGAGTTAAATATGTAAAGGGAAAGAAGTGTGCATAAGAAATATGTAAAGGGAAAGAAGTGTGCATAAGAAATATGTAAAGGGAAAGAAGTGTGCATAAGAAATATGTAAAGGGAAAGAAGTGTGCATAAGAAATATGTAAAGGGAAAGAAGTGTGCATAAGAAATATGTAAAGGGAAAGAAGTGTGCATAAGAAATATGTAAAGGGAA
>JBAIAA010001334.1:0-289318 GCA_037893245.1 Crossaster papposus
ACCTCAGGTAAACAAATGTTCATAAAAAAAATTATTTGATTTTTTTACTTGGGAGTGAATTCGTAGCAGTAGTATGTAGGATAATTGCTAACGGTTTTTTTTGTTACTTTTGTTTGTTTGTAACATTTTACTTGTGTGTTACTTTTAATTTTCGTTTCAGTCTTGTCATCTCGCCGTCTTGATTTTTGTCTATGTTTTTTTGTCATATTGTTTTGTCGTTTATAGTTTCGTTTTCGTTTCATTCTTGTCTTTTTATATTTTTTTTTTGTTTTTTTATAAATATACTCAGTGCTCATCGGAAATAAAACTGAGTTAAAATATATTTATTTTTTATTTATTTATTAACCACTTCCAACAGCGGAGGAACCGCCAATTACAGGAATGGGATAAACATACAAACAATATATCTTTATATATATAAAACAAGTATATACACTGTAGATATAAAATATACAAACTGTATTAAATTACTTTGTAAAACAACACAAAAAGTAGGACAAAACAGGGGATGAGGATAGTTTGGGGGTTGATAGGTTGAAGGTGGGGAGGGGTTTGGGGTCAGGGGGTAGGAGGATGTACGTGGTGGGTTGGGCAAGGGGAATAACAGACAAAAACTTGGGTAGTGGTGGGCAAAAAATACAAAGATAGAGATAGAGGAATACGACAGAAAAATAATTATACTGGGCCAAATTAAATACATGTAACTTAATCAATTGATAATTATACAAACCCGTCGGGGGTGTGGGGCTGACAAACTTGGAATGAAATTATCAATTATGAGAAAGTTATTGGCAAGAGGTGAAATGCAACAGAAAAAAAGCTAAACATATACTAAACAGACATGCTTGAAAGGGTACGGGATACCTGTATACGGAAAGCCTTAAGGGAAGGTGCACCGAACACATCACATTTCCCATGGAGCCCATTATAGGTGGAGGAAATCCTAGAGACCAAACCACGCTTCGTCACCTCAATGCGACTCCATGGGACATGGAGGATGTGTTCCGGTGTATGCTGTGTACGTCGTGATGGAGTGTGTAAACTGTTAGGGTTGGCATCTGTAATGTGAAAACAATTATGGAAATAATTATGGAAATTATGGTTTATACAAAAACAAACAATCATTGACATCTCTTCTGTGCTTTAGAGTAGGAAGTCTGTAGAGATCGCATAACTCAAGGTAATCTATATTATTCGTACCGGTAAAATTGTTAAGATTCTTGTACATGAAATTCAGGAAACGATGTTGGACTCTTTCAATCCTATGAGCCTGGTGTGCACAGATATAATTAAACACTACTGTACAATACTCTAGATGGGGCCTAATAAGTGAACAATACATAGTACGCAATATATGTTCATTCTTCAGTGAACGGAAGTTACGCCAAACTAAACTACACATACGATTAACCTTTTTAATTAATGAATTTACATGGGGAACAAAGGTCAGCTTGCTGTCAATAAAAATTCCAAGATCCTTCTGTACACTGAAGTATAAGTGACGCTGATGGGTTTCTTCTTGAGTGACAGGGAAAGAACACTACATTTGTTGAAATTGAGAGATAGCTGCCAAGTAGAAGACCAAGACATGATTCTGTCCAAGTCCTCCTGTAAAGAAAATGTATCAACAGGACCACTAATCTTACGAAAAACTTTCAGATCATCGGCAAATAGTGAACATTTATTTGTTAAGCACTGAGGGATATCATTAACGAATAATGAGAACAGGATAGGTCCTAAAATTGAGCCTTGGGGAACACCAGAGGGCACTGTACTCCAGTTGGAACAATGTGCCACACTGCCACATTTGATTGGTAAGGCCGAGTAAAAAATAAAACATGTTTCTCGTCCGGGTTTTCAAAAAAAAGGAAAAAGAGGGGTTTTTTATTTTTTATTTTTCAAGATGGCCGCCATTTAATGGCGGCCATCTTGAAAAATAAAAAAATAGAGATATCCGGCAATCCCTGATGTGTTTGCTATAAATGAAATGTTACAAATAAAAGGGACAATTGTTAGCCACACAAGAACTAAACATATTTACATTGTTTTAATAGCCTTATTTTACCCTTTACCCTTTAGCAGGTAGTGTACACTATTTGCAGATATCGGAAATATTTACTACCAAATTATTAAGAAATATCTTACTCATTTGAAAGTAAATAATGATTCTAGGCATCCAGCAAAATGATTGCGCTAGATATCCTGTAAGTGTAATTATTCTGAAAAATATAATTTTATAACAAAAAATTCGCGATCGCCGTCCAGAAAAAAACACAAATAACATTAGAATAACTGCTCGACACCAGTTGAAAACAAACGCTGATAGGCTTTTCCTCGCATCCGTCGAACTCTCCAGCAGCAAATTCTGAAAAAAAACATCGCTCACAGCACAGTCTTCTTTCCATCATGATCTAGCACTGATCGTGCATACCACGGCTTAAGTAATTTAGTTTCCGTCCGTATGCAAACACAGACGAAAACCATGGTTGATTGATGATATTTCAAGCTACATGTATACAATTTGGATTGAATCAGGCTTCACAATCACACAACAAATCCCTCTAAATCTTGGACAGAAAACAACTGATTTTCCGCGTAAATAAGTACACAGTAGTTTTCAGTACATGTACATTTGCCACACATGTACATGTACATTTACGTACCACCCTGAGCCATGCAGCGCTTTTATGAGCTTTCTAAATTCTAACGCTCAAACAAACTCCCTAGCCCTGCGGGCATTCGGCAAGATTCATGCGCCCAATCAGAGCCTCCGTTTAACACAAACAGACCAAGGCCGTTTTCAAAACCCCTGGCTTTGGCTCCGTCCCGGCTACAGCCTATTGCTAAACCATATGAATGAAGCCTGATACGAAGACAAAGCTGGGTTTCGGAAAACAGCCCAAGGCACGCGAACCAACATTATTCCGCAACGCGCATTTTTATTGGTCAAATTTCTATTTATGTTAAAATCAGGTCTTTTTCAATTTCTACACGATGTAGAAAGTCACCGAGAGAGTCTATGTAGAAGACTACGAACTCGCAAGTATTTATTTTCCGATGGATTTGTTGTAGTTTTAAATATTTTTTCCTCATTTTTTGGAAATAAAAAATAAAAAATAAATCCAGGCGGCCTCAAAAAAGGAAGCGGGCGGGGACGCGAAACATGTTTTTTTTTTATTTCGCCTAATATATATATATATTTTGTTTTTGTTTTTAATCTCTTTAAGAGTATTCTTCAGTAGTAAATTTAGATCAAGAGAATAATGTAAACTGCCTTGAATCAAACAAATAGTCATACACGCTGTCTTATTTGACAAATTAATAGTTTATCAAGTATGGGTCAATTTGACTAATTATAATTAGTCATGAACAAAACAGGGTAAAAGAAATAATTAGTCAAGCACGCATCATATTAATTTATATAACGTATTTTTGAAATTGATTGATATAAAAAGAATTCAGTCTTTGATTGCTGCCTTTTCGCTACAGCTTAGTCGAATTTTATCTGTAACGACGAATATTCCTTAGACTGTGTTAAAATATAGTGCCGCACTGCCACATTTGATTGGTAATTTGATTGGTAAATGACTATAAATTAGTTTGGTAAAAGCATGTGATTTTTTTTACTCAGACGAAATTAAATGTAAGAGGTGGTGCAGAGTTGAATGGAAAATGTTTTAAAATAACCAGGAAAACCTACATATTTTTCTTCCACTATTTGGGTATATTAAAAAAAAAATGGTGGTTCTACTTATGCATTCCTACTTCAATAACACTTTCTAAAGTATATAAGTGACTACATAATAATGAGAACGTAGTAATGATCCATACTATTATCCACTATAAAGTTGGGCGCATTTACCTTGTCCCCAAATCTCATCAAGTAGTCAGTATTGACGAGTTTCAAAATACTCTACAGTTACCCTGTTAAGACCTTGTTGAAAATCACGTGAACATTGATAACACTGTGATAATTAGCTCAGCAAAAATAATAGGGGGAGGGAACGAGTAGTTCTACAATTGTGCTAAAAGTAGGTGAAGGAACAAGTTAAAGAAAATTCCCGGAAGTATCGGGATAAAAAACATTTTACATTGATGACCATAACCTTTAACCAGTTCGTGCCGGAGGACGTATATAAACGCAAAGTTTTCCCCAGATTCAAAACGGATGACGCATAAACACGCCACGAGCAAGGCCGGAAATGTCTGTCAGCAGCGAGCAAGGCCGGAAATGTCTGTCAGCAGCGAGCAAGGCCGGAAATGCGTGGGTGTGCTTCCCGGTACTATCGGCCTCGACACGCTTCGGATTAAGTTTCGTTAAAAATAATCCCGCGCGTCGGCTTGCCAATGTTAAAATAATCACGACGCAAACTGGTTAAAACTTGTTGAATTCCCCCACGTGAGGTAACCTTTCACCTACTTTTTAGCCCACTTTACGGACACCTCGTTTAACCATCGTTTTTGTTCGCTGGGCTAAATATTACAATGTTATCATTGTTCGCATGATTTTTTGAAAGGTTTCAATAGAGTGACTGTGCTAGTAAGCAACTTGGTGAATTTTAAGCTTATCAATATTGACTACTTGATATCTGGAGACAAGGTAAATGGAAATTATAGGGTATAATTGCAGCCATTTTGGATTATTACTATATTCTCATAATTATTCAGTCACCTAATGTTATTGAAGTAAGGATGTACATGTAAAATTAACAAAGGAAACTTTTTAACAAATTCAACAATTTAAGAATTATACCTAAATACTGGAATAAATATATTACACGGCAGGTATTAGCGCTTTATGCAAATTTGGCACATTTCCACCACTTGGATTTTTAAAGAATTTTAGTATGTCATTCTAGGGACGTTATAGATATGCACAGTGCAGTGGTAAAAATAAGGGTTATGTTGCAATTTGTGCGAAGTATTTTGCCTGGACTATAAAGAAATTGTCCAGTGTAGAAAATATGTGTCTGAACAATATGTGCAGTAATAAATGACGAAACCTTGTGTATGCAACAGTGTTGAGTCTATCACAAAAGCCCCAGTATCATAGACCACCACAATGTAAAGAATATTGTAATATAATGTTTTCTTACAAGAGTAAGTCAAAATATGAGGCGTGAACTAGAGTCTTTGTTTCCATGGAATCCAATTTATTGTCTTCTATAAGTTTCTTTTTCTATTCAGGAATTCATAGGAAATGTTGATGAATATTCACATGTGACCAATCAATTTGACGCGCCAGTAATGGCTCAATTCATCAAGCTCAACATAATAAAGGGCAACAGGGGGCCGGTTGTACTCCGCATGGATCTTCTTGGTTGCAGAGGTAATGTAGTTATCTTCTTACAAAACAAAAGTAACCTTTTTATTGTTTTCTGTTGATTATCATGGGGCTAATTCGCTCCATAAACAAATCTTGTGTTATAAGATAAGTAGTTTGCGGTATGTGGTTATTCCCTAGTGAGATGTGCGGTTCTGAAAAGAACCGGCGGGATCTCAACATTTCGGCCTGAAACACTTTGACATCATTTTCTGCTGGATTCCAAGCCATGTCGGCATAGCAGGAAATGAAAAAGTGGACGCTCTAGCTAAACAAGCATTAGATTTACCAATAAATCCATGTACCATCCCTTATACAGACCTGAGGAATTCTATTCACTCCTACACCAAACAGTTATGGCAAGTATCTTGGGCAACCTTCACATCCAACAAACTTTTCTCCATTCAACCTCACCTTGGCTTCTGGCAACCCTATAGAAATCTATCTCAACAAGATCAGGTTGTCCTGACTAGATGCCGGATAGGCCACTCAACATTAACACACGCTTTCCTTCTCAAAGCAGACCCACAACCACAGTGTATTTCATGTAATAGTCCTCTGACCATGAACCACCTTATTGTAGAATGTGTTGAAATAGCTGAAATCAGACAACGATACTTCTTTGCTGCTACGCTAAAAGATACTTTCAATATGCCTCTAAATACCATTATTGCATTCCTAAAATCATCAGAACTTTACCACATTTTGTAAATCACCCACTTGCATATTTTTTCATATAACAAATATTTTTTCTGGTTTGGGGCTCCTCCCAGGGTTTGCTCACCCAGGTGAGACGAGATGTTATTCTGCCCTTGGGATAAGTTTTCCAAATCATATACAAATATAATTTCCACACTTTCTTAACCGTATAAAGTTGTCTTTCTTTGGTCTGAGACTCATCTCAGGGTTTGCTCACCCTGGTGAGACAAGATTTTACTCTGCCCTTGAGATGAGTCTCACAAAATAAATCCAGACATTATTCATACACTTCCTATAAATTTTATCGACACAATTAATATATTATAATTAACTGGACAGTTAAACAGGAGGCCCTACTAGTCCTGGGGGACTGGTCATGGGGGGTTGACCAGACACTCGGAGCCATTGTCCCCTCATCACCCGGAGGTACGTGGACCTGTGAAAATACCGGCGGGGCCCGGGCCCTTAAACTGCAAGGGAAACGGCCGGCCTTGCGGGACAAATTTAGACAGGGTGCCGTGTGTCTGGGGAATCCTCCGTGGCCCGCCTTCCACGGGATTCTCCTGGAAAACTGCCTAGAATCAGTCTATCGTTATTCTTCTATACAATGGTTTTTCATTCTTTTGAATCGTCCTCATTCTTTTCCTGTGTGATAATTGTTCCTTCTGACTCCGAGTTCTTATATTCTCCACAGTTCACTTGATTGTTTTTTGTTACTAACTATTGTCTCATATTTGTACACATTCCCGCCGTGAATATGGCCACTGATGCCGGTACGGCGTTAAACCCAAAACTCACTCACTCACTCACTCACTCACTCAACATTTCGGAAAGTATGCTCTGCCCCCACATCTCACTTTACAACATACTGTAAAATGAGGCAACTTTTCATGCTGGGTAACTTTATCCACTACATGCCAATACTTTTTTATTGGTGGTTTTACTTGTATTTTTTGACATTTAGGGGTTTTTATTTATGGAAATGATCAAGAAAGAGTTGAAAAAAACATCAAACTGGATTTGACCAAAGTTGCCCCAACACTAAATTTATTTCAAATATATGTATACAACTTACAATACGCTTCCAAAAACTTATTCAACTCATTGCGTTTATAGAGGGCAATCTTCAATTTTAGCAACTTTTCAGATAATTCTAGGGTGTTTAAGGATTCAAATCAAATCGATTTTTATTTGTAGTTGGTTTACGGTCAAAACTATTCGTTGGCTCAAACCCAACTCTATTGCCAAACATAACACGGAAAATATAGCATTATTGTTTAATATGCAGAAATATGTTGTAAATTGTCTGAAAATATTGACCAAGGTCTCTCATTTTACGGTACACTGACTTTAAAAATTGAAGTACAAGTGACACCATTGAGAAACACCCTAGTTCTTGGCTATTATTACTTGGCGTAATCAACTAGCAGGCGTTCGTGTTCTCTGCAATTACAATTGTTTGATCCTAACAACCCACATGTTGAAAATATCATTGAAATTCCGCCATGTATGTATCCCATTGTACCTTGTAACAATAGAAGCGGGCCGGACGTCATTGTAAATGCCATTGTACACATCTGTGGTGCATTCTGTTTGTTCGAACAATTGCCTACGTTTTGAGTAGGCGCCAGTCGAAGTGAATCGATATTTTAAAAACTACGTTTCAAAAACTACGTTTCAAAATGGCAGTGCCCAGTGACAGTGACATCGTTTGGTTGGCTGCTTTTTGTCGAACTCATTATATTTCTTTAAAAGATCCCTGTAACTGCTAAAAACAATCCACCATTTATAATGAAAAGTATAAATCTTAAAATAAAACTGTGAAAAGAACACTGCTGTCTGGGCTGCGTTCCACTTACGCGAACTGTTTGCGCGAACGTTCGCCTACGTTTTGAGTTTGCGTTAGTTGAAGTGGAACGATATTTTAAAAACTACGTTTTCAAAATGGCGGCGCCCAGTGACAGTGACATCGTTTGGTTGGCTGTTTTTGTCCAACTCATTGTTTTTCTTAAAAAGATCCCTGTGAATGCTCAAAACAATCCACCATTTATAACGAAAAGTATGAAACGTAAATCAAAACCGTGAAAAGAAAACCGTCGGCTGCTAACTTCTCCGCCATCTTTAAAATACATCCCTGCCCAACAGCGAACAGCTCGGAATGTTGTTCGCCGATTTCGCTAACGTTGGCCAACATAATTGCCGCACATTGCATTCCACTCACGCGAACAACGCTAACGTTGGCCAACGTTGGCAAGGTTCGCGTAAGTGGAACGCCCTGCTGGTGTGTCAGTCACCAGTGGAAGGAGGGCGTGTTTATACTAATGATTACAATAATCATGTAGATCGTGTGCCAGGCCCTTTATTATGAATAACAATAAGCTAAAGTACAGTTCCGATAAATACAGTACAGTTCATTGGACGGGACGCAAGCACCGCTGACCTCATGAACACTCGCAAGTGCTGATTGGCTATAGGTTTGCGTACAACGGTAATTGACGGTCTAAAATGCAAGAACTCTAGTGGGACGTTGATTAACAACAGACTTAATTTGCATTTGTGTTTATATCTTCCATTTACAATAGAGTTGTGCCTTGAACCGCTTGGTATGAAGGATTTTGGAATACCCGATAACAGCATTAGCGTCTCCAGTATCCGAACTGGGTGGGGGAATCATAATTGCGACAAAAACGATGTGCGCCTCGACTTGGCGCAGGAAAGTGACGACTCAAGAACTTTGTATGGAG
This sequence comes from Crossaster papposus, assembly GCA_037893245.1. Lineage (NCBI taxonomy): Eukaryota > Metazoa > Echinodermata > Asteroidea > Velatida > Solasteridae > Crossaster > Crossaster papposus. Next base: position 8,767 of record JBAIAA010001334.1, read on the forward strand.
GATGGTGTCCTGAAATGGTGGACAATTCACCATATATACAGGTTTGTGTCACAAATATAGGATAATACACGAGAAGCGCGCCGTTCGTGAGTGACGTGCTAATGTTTCATTATTGTATAAACAAATGTTGTGTTTTGTAAAAAAGAAATGTTGACAATACTTTGGTATGTCAGTCAGGAAACGTAATAAATAAGCCATATTAAATATGTTGTTGTCTTCGCACTTCCCCTTTGTCCCACTAGGTCTGGCAAATGCAGCACGCTATTCGTGAAATGACGAATGGAGCCTAAAAGTTGTTGGTGCAACCGCAGTTACGACATTTCTTTGGGCTATCTTAAATTGTTTATCTTACGACAAGCATGTCAGACATATTTGGTGCAACCGGGCCCTAATTGCCCTCAACTCGCCTGGCAAACAGCAGGTGCCTGTTTTTCACAGGATGCTTGCGACTGTTTTTAACTTACAGTCAATTAAGGTATTCAGTAATTTGTTTTTTATGTTTGCAAATGGTGTACTATCTTTAATACCATAAATGCATCTCTATGCTTAGTATTTTCTGTATTTCACACCCAGATTGACCTTGGCCGCTCGTTGCAAGTTGGGGGCATCACAACCCAGGGAGGTGCCTTTCCCGGAAGGGCTCATTGGGTAGAAAAATACACGATTCAGTATAGTGGCACAGACGTCGATTCTTTGGAATACATAAGGGATGGAAATTACCAACCTCAGGTAAAAAATGTTCATAAAAATAATTTATTAGATTTTTTTTACTTGGGAGTGATTACTTGGGATAATTGCTATCGGTTTTTTTTGTTATTTTTGTTTGTTTGTAACATTTTACTTGTGTGTTTCAGGAGATTTCAGCTCTGAATCTTATTAAAATTAATTTGTGTTTGACTAATTTTCGTTTCAGTCTTGTCATCTCGTCGTCTTGATTTTTGCTTTTGTCTATGTTTTTTGTCATATTGTTTTGTCGTTGATCGTCTTGCTTTGTCTTTCTTCGTTTTATCTTGTCATTTTGTCTTGTTTAATTGTTTCGTTTTCGTTTCATTCTTGTCTTTTTATAGTTTTTTGTTTTTTATAAATATACTCAGTGCTCATCATAAAGAAAACCGAGCTTATATATATATATATATATATATATATATATATATATATATATATATATATATATATATATATATATATATAACGTCCGATCCCGTAATAGGATGACCGGTCCATAGAAACGTACGGTAAAATTAACTTTTCTTATTTTTAACCTAACCCGTTTTTACCTGGAGCTTTTGCCACGAAATTTCATATTTAAGCTATTTAGACCCCACTCTATCGATCTACTCAATCAAATTTAAAAAAATGAAATTTTATCGAGTACTTTGGCGCTCGGACGACCACAAAACGGTCATCCTAACGTCGGTGCCGGTCATCCTAACGTCGGTGGTCATCCCTAATGTCGTAAATTTATTGCAAACGGTCGCTCTAAGCGCGCATAGGCCATAATATATATTTTTGCCACGAAATTAAAAATCTATAGGGTAATGTACCCAAATCTATCGACATACTCAATCAAATTTAAAAAAATGAAATTTTATCGAGTACTTGGGCGTTCGGATGACCACCAAACGGTCATCCTAACGTCGGTGGTCATCCTATATGTCGTAATCTTACTGCAAACGGTCATCCCATCCGCCAAAAGGTGAGCATATATATATTTCTTTTTTAAAATTCGTATTTTTTTTACCTTAATCTCTTTAAGAGTATTCTTGAATCAAACAAAAAGTCATACACGCTGTCTTATTTGACAAATCAATAGTTTGTCAAGTATGGGTCAATTTGACTAATTATAATTAGTCATGATCAAAACAGGGTAAAAGAAATAATTAGTCAAGCACGCATCATACTAATTTATTTAACGTATTTTTGAAATTGATTGACATAAAACAAATTTGATCTTTGAATGCTGCCTTTTCGCTACAGCTTAGTCGAATTTGATCAGTAATGACGAATATTCCCGAAACTATGTTTAAATATAGTGCCGCACTGCCACATTTTAATTTGATTGGTAAATGACTATAAATTAGTTTGGTAAAAGCATGTGATTTTTTTTACTCAGACGAAATTGAATGTGAGAGGTGGTGAAGTTGAATAACAAATGTTTTAAGTAACCAGGAAAACCTACATATTTATTTCCATATTTGAGTATATTAAATACAAAATAGTGGTTATACTTATGCATTCCTACTTCAATAACACTTTCTAAAGTATATAAGTGACTACATAATGATGAGAACGTAGTAATGATCCATACTATTATCCACTATAAAGTTGGGCGCATTTACCTTGTCCCCAAATCTCATCAAGTAGTCAGTATTGACGAGTTTCAAAATACTCTACAGTTACCCTGTTAAGACCTTGTTGAAAATCACGTGAACATTGATAACACTGTGATAATTAGCTCAGCAAAAGGGGAGGGGGAACGAGTAGTTCTAAAATTGGGCTAAAAGTAGGTGAAGGAACAAGTTAAAGAAAATTCCCAGAAGTATCGGGATAAAAAGCATTTTACATTGATGACCATAACCTTTAACCAGTTCGTGCCGGAGGACGTATATAAACGCAAAGTTTTCCCCAGATTCAAAACGGATGACGTATAAACACGCCACGAGCAAGGCCGGAAATGTCTGTCAGCAGCGAGCAAGGCCGGAAATGCGTGGGTGTGCTTCCCGGTACTATCGGCCTCGACACGCTTCGGATTAAGTTTCGTTAAAAATAATCTAGCGCGTCGGTTTGGCGATGTTAAAATAATCACGGCGCGAACTGGTTAAAACTTGTTGAATTCCCCCACGTGAGATAATCTTTCACCTACCTTTTAGCCCCCTTACGAACACCTCGTTTGACCATAGTTTTTGCTTGCTAGGCTAAATATTGCAATGTTATCATTGTTCGCATGATTTTTTGAAAGGTTTCAATAGAGTAACTGTGCTAGTAAGCAACTTGGTGAATTTTAAGCTTATCAATACTGACTACCGGTACTTGATATCTGGAGACAAGGTAAATGGAAATTATAGGGTATAATTGTAGCCATTTTGGATTATTACTATATTCTCATAATTATTCAGTCACCTAATGTTATTAAAGTAAGGATGTGCATGTAAAATCAACAAAGGAAACCTTTTAACAAATTCAACAATTTAAGAAATATACCCAAATACTGGAACAAATATTACACGAAGTAACGCTTTATGCAAATTTGGCATATTTCCACCACTTGGATTTTTAAAGAATTTTAGTATGTCATTCTAGGGACGTTATAGATATGCACAGTGCAGTGGTAAAAATAAGGGTTATGTTGCAATTAGTGCGAAGTATTTTGCCTGGACTATAAAGAAATTGTCCAGTGTAGAAAATATGTGTCTGAACAATATGTGCAGTAATAAATGACGAAACCTTGTGTATGCAACAGTGTTGAGTCTATCACAAAAGCCCCAGTATCATAGACCACCACAATGTAAAGAATATTGTAATATAATGTTTTCTTACAAGAGTAAGTCAAAATATGAGGCGTGAACTAGAGTCTTTGTTTCCATGGAATCCAATTTATTGTCTTCTATAAGTTTCTTTTTCTATTCAGGAATTCATAGGAAATGTTGATGAATATTCACATGTGACCAATCAATTTGACGCGCCAGTAATGGCTCAATTCATCAAGCTCAACATAATAAAGGGCAACAAGGGGCCGGTTGTACTCCGCATGGATCTTCTTGGTTGCAGAGGTAATGTAGTTATCTTCTTACAAAACTAAAGTGACCTTTTTAAAATAGAATCACGTTGTGAAAATGTTTTTACTCTCTCCACATAGAACAGCTCTTTACGTGAAATAGCATAGCGTCCCTTAATACCCTTTTTCGCAGAGCGGGTTACATACGTGACGGCTCTGACGGGGTGTATTCTTGATAAGGGTTTTATACATGGCTATAAAGATCACGCAGCAAGCTTTGATTTGTAGTTTATTAGAAACCTGTGCGATGTTTGCTTCAAAAGTTACTTTTAAAAATAAATACAATTATATCTTAACCAGCGCAAATTGTTTTTAGAGAAATTGCCCGGTAAAAAATAAACAGCAAATTTTCATAGCAACAAGAGGATTTTCTTAATGCTTCCATAGTTACCACCTATAGTTCAAACCTAAACAAAGATAACATAGTAAAGTCAATTGTCCTGTTTTTTTGTTTGTTCGCATCTGCATAATGCAGCAATGTCGGCAGATCTGGAGATAACCGATATGCAGCCCGACCGGTTCCATGGCAGCTTTATCGATGTCATGTCGGCCGACCCCCAGGCCCGGTACCGGGTGCGGGTAATGAACCGCCAGGGTCAGGTGGTCTGGACCAGGGAGTTCACCGCAGTCGATGCGGTCAACAGCATGCTCAATTTTGAAGCTGACGGCCTATTGCCGGACACTGACTACATGGTGGACCTCTCTGTTACCGATAGCAACCAACAGACGATTCCCCTGGACTCAGTGAGCATGCGCACGACAAGTAAGTTGTCTCCAATTATAATTGTTTTTGTTTATACTGGATAGCTTATTCAGTGGAATCCAGCGGTGAAGCAAAAAAAACACTCTAATTGCTCAATGTTGCATCGTATACTTGATACAATTGCAGCACCCCTAGAACCTTTTACGGTTGAAATATATGCACTCTATACATATTATAGGGGTGCTGTTATTGTATTAATTAGGGTGCAAAATTTAACATTTAATTCTTAGAGTGCAACTCGGGGGGTACTCATGCAGGATGTGGAGTATGCTGGATGATCTTTGAGGCATTTCAGTGTGAAGGAAGGGATTGAAGGGGAAGGTTGCTAAGGGTAAATGTGATGCATAGGCTGGAAAACGAGGTGTCCTAGGTTGTAGGGTAGGGTTAGGGTTGCTTGGGTATAGGGGACCCATAGAGTGGTACACAAGGTGTCCTAGGGTTTGGGGTAGGGTATAGGGTTGCTTGGGTATAGGCGACCCATAGAGTGGTACACAAGGTGTCCTAGGGTGTAGGGTTAGGGTTGCTTGGGTATAGGGGGCCCATTGCTTTATATAGTTATATAATTTCACCTGGGGTTCACCATTTTTCAAGGGGGCATTGAGTGTAATTTGCTGCATGCCAGCTGAAAAGCCCTTCAAAATAGCAGACAGATTCGTCAGGCAACCATTACCTATTAAATCTTCAATACGGCTACCGTTTTGCACTCTGCTAAACAAACCTTATAGCTTGCTTGTTTTTATCTTTGTTGGATTAACTAGACAACCAACCACCAGTGTTACAATGTCCCCTTGACGTTTCGGAACCTACCTTAGCCAATTCAGATATGGGCACAGCTAACTGGTCACGTGCAACTGTGACCGACAACTCTGGCATGGTGTCGACACCTGTTGCCTCTCACACATCAGGCCAGATGTTTGATCCTCACCCCGATGGCAACGTGGGATGGTGCAACTTCACTGTCACAGGGTGCGAAATTTCGAGTTCTCTGAATTCTTTGTTTTACTCTTTTCTCTTCAGAAATGCCAATGAATGTGCAGTTGCAGGGTGCCACCGCGCACACCATGACAATCTGGTGGAACACCACCCACGTTGCTGGTGCAGAGAGCTACCTAGTCAATGTGAGCAGCCAGGACAGGTCGTACACCGCGCTGATTCCCGTAGATGTCACCAGCGCTGCGGCGCCGTTTACGATAACGGAGCTGCCCGCCGACCAGACGTACAAAGTCAGTGTGGACGCGTTGGTCGAGGGAGCATGGATGGAAATAGGCGCCTTGACTGACCCTGCAAGCACGAGTAAGTCGACATTTGCTTTTATATTTACACTCTATACTCACCCACTTGGATGTGACTTGAACCCACGACCTCCTGCTTTCTAGTGCAGATGTCTTACCACTCCAAACACTGAGCTGGTGGGTTCGATTCTGATTATCAGCGGGTACCGCAACAAAATGTTTCATATTATATAATTTGTGTTGTTTGTAAATTCAATTATATAATTGTTTTCTGCCCTTCACAGATGTGTATTTACACTGTATTTTCAGTATTGTCCCGAAGAATTCTTTCAAGAAAAAAATAACTGACTCGGGTTGGACTCGAACCCACGACCTCCTGCTTTTTTTATTGCAATTGTCTTACCACTCAAAAACTGAGCTAGCCTTTGTCTGCTGACTGGTTCGAATCTGATTACAGCATTTCGAATTTGATAAGCAGCATTGAAATCTGAGTGTGTGTTCTCGTTTTCAGGTACCTCTATCGCTACCAAGGCAGTCACGACCGACCTGATCCAAACGACCTGGGAGCAGATCATTGGCGCCACCTATACCCTGCTGCTGACCAACCTAGAGAATGGTGGCACCCAGGAGGTTACCATCGCCGACACCCAGACCACCACCCACGCCTTCCGGGGGCTGACCCCCGGCCAGCATTACACCATTGGCCTGACGGCTCACCTGAACGGCATGAACATATCCGGCGGCATGGTGCCCGAAACTACAAGTCAGTAACTTTCTTTCGTATCTTTTCACGATTCAGTCAATTGAATAATAATAATAATAATAATAACTGGATTTATATACAGTAGAACGCCGCTACGCTATAACGAACGTCACGGGATCCACAGATTTGGTTTTGTGTATTATACAAACGGATATCCATCGCTATAAAATTCACGACTTGATTTCCTCCATCCACGCAGTTCCGCTACCGCCCACCAATTTCCAAGTGGTCACCACGGCTACGAACACCACCTTGACTTGGAGCCCTCCTCCAAACACTCCGACCAATATCTACGAGGGCTACCTCATCTCCTACATCCAAGCGAACGGACAGGTCGTGAGCCAAAACCTGACGCTCAGCCAGACAACCCACACTGTGGCGGACAACGGCCAGAATATCGTTGTGCAGTCCACCAGCGGCACCCAAGTCAGCCAGCCTGGCTACCCGATCACAAACTGTAAGTGGAGTTACCGACTACCTTTCTGTTTTTTTTAATACAGTGGATAATTCCTACTTTCTATTTAAGCCATGTTCCTACTGGACGTTTTTTGGTTAACATACTGCGACTTTTCTGTAGAATGACAAACTTAAATCAATCCTCTGTCAACTTACCGCAACAGTGATTTAAAACTAAAGGGCCAAAAGTAGTCGCGGAAAGTTTTCACTTGGGCCGTAAAAAGTGATTAGTGCCAGCAACGTGTGACATTCTGCCAGCTTTGCAAGGCCAATAAACATTTCGTCCAGGTAAAAAAAAAGTCCCAGTAGGAAGGCACGGTAAAATTACTCAAAAGCATGTAGCGGGTAAAAAAGTCCAATGGGAACAGGGATATGAATGTGTGAAATCTATGAAATGACACACATCTTTGTAATAAATTAGGCTAATTAACTGCCATGTTAATTCTAATTACTGGGTTCACGTAAACTTCACCGCGCAAAATCATGTGAAGGTTTCCTTTAATATTGCAAAAGTTGTTATTTTTTTTTTTAGTTTTAAAATCGAAGAAACTTCTCTTCTCAAAAACGCATTTTCTCCAAAATCCAGATGTGTGTCAACGGTGAAAACGGAGATGAAATATGGTACGCAAATTATATTACACGACATTTGCACTATTTTTGTTTCTCTCAGATAATGTGAGGCTTATCGGAGCCAGCCCGAGCTCCCTGCAGGTCAACTACGACCGCTACGACGGCCAGGGCTACCACATTATCTTGGTGCGCAACGACGGCACGATCCAGGAAGAGACCATCGTGAACGACTCGGCGACGCTGTCCTACATCTTTAGCGGTCTGCAGCCCAACACAGAGTACACCACAGTGGTGACAGGCATCAACACCGGTGGGACCCGTACATTCCTGCTGGGTACCGACACCTTCCTGCTGGGTTCCGCCACTCCAGTCGGCTGTAAGTCCAGGACTTCTGTCTTTTGTCTCACCTGAACAAAGTTCAGAAAGAAAATATGCAATCTTTTTTCTGTACATGATCTTTATGTAGTAGAGTTGTAGTCAAGTACTTTCCTAGTACCATCTTAACTACCAGATATTAAGATGATTTGGTATAAATATATAAAGCTTGATAATATTGACCCTGGATAGTAAATATTTGCTAAAAAAATAAAAACTTTGGACATTCAGAATCTTGAATGAATTAAGCTTTTAGACAAAAGCATTCAATAAGTACTCGACCGAGTACTTTCCGAGTACTTTTGTCCTAAAACTTTGATTAAAAAATTGTGTGCATCCGAAAGTTACAAGTTAATTGTTTTCTCTACACTGACTTCATTTAATGTCTACTGTCAATGTTTGTCTCCCTGTCATGCCTGATCTGCAACAAGTGCAATAATGAGTATAACTTCAGACCTAGCAACGCCCGACTCGGGCCAAGTCTAATTTGAGTGCAACAGGCAAATAGAGTGTGCAACAGGAAAATCGTTTAATTAAAGATATTATACCCCATTTGCTAAATTGCTGTAAAGTTTCGAAAATGAATGGGTTTAGGGAATTTATGTGTTTCATTTTAAATATTGTTACGTTGACCTGTTTCAAGTTTCCTTTTCATAAAAGCTTGATAAACCAAGAAAAGAGTGCTGTACATGCAGTCTGGTTCCTTGACTTCCTTCAGACGAATTCAATACATTGGTGGCAGTTTTTGAAAATACATGTAGTCCGGTTTTTACAACGATTGCCGGCCAGCAATCATTTAAAATGATACAAAATTCCACTTTACAAAAAAACTATATCACACCAGGCGCCGTGATTTCACAGGATGCTTGCGACTGTTATTCACTTGCAGTCAAGTGAGTTATTTCATAATAATTCATTAGTTTTGTTTTTTGATGTTGGCAATTGATGTATACTTTCTTATTGATACTACCAATGTACAACAAGGGAAACTGACTAGGTAAACTTGCTTACATTTTAAAGTGAACAAAGAAAACTAACAGAAGCAGGATTCGAACCTGCACCCTCCAGAATACCGTACTGGCAATCTAGCAACTGATCTATCTTGCCCTATGTTGGCGATCTCCCAAATTGTGATCTCTGGCCATACGTCATTCTGGTGTTTAAGACTTCTGACTAGCGCCCCCCAACAAAGGTCGCAGGTTCAAATCCCTCTCCTGTCAGTTTTCTTTGTTCACTTAACAAATATTTTGTTTAAATGTCTAGTAAAATCAGGCAGTATACCAAGAGTTAGTACAGGGAACGTAAATTTGTGTAGGTAAAGGACGATTGTTTGTTGAAATATTTGTTGAAAAAACAAAACAATTTTGTTTCCTCGTTTTTACAGCTCCTGCTTTGGCTATTGACTACCAGTTGAGCACCACTCCAGTTACCACGACGACGATGGACGTTGCCTGGCAACACAATTCCAATGCTGGCTTTGATAATTACCTCTTGACCCTGAGGAATGTAGATGATAGTAGCGAACAGGTTAGTTCGTTACTTGTCATGTACGGCGGTAGGTTTTCAAGTATTCCTACTTTACATTGTTGTTCACCTTGCTTCCACTTTTTGTATTTTTTTTCTTAATTCCTACCTTTTCTTGTTTTTCTCACAACTCCGAAATAAATTCCTGTAATTGGCGGTTCCTTCGCTGTTGAAAGTGGTTAATGAGTAGGTAATAAATAAATAAATATATGACATGTTTATTCCATAAAAGTGTAACACACTGGTATATGTAAATCACACTATGAAGGGCTTCGGCGCAGTATCGTAAACTGGGGTAACTTTGGCACCTTGGGGTAATTTTTGGCACCTTGGGGTAATTTTTGGCAGAAGCCACATACCTTCATTGTAGTCGCCATAGTAAGCAAAATGAAAGGTTTTCTTCAAACGTTACTTTGGTGAATCAATTTCAACAAACATATCATTAACTTTGCGCATGTTGTCGCTATGACAACTAAAATGAAGGGATGTGTGGCTCCTGCCAGAATTACTTCGGGGTGTCAAAGTTACCCCAGTTTATGGTAGTAACTGAACTGTACTTCTGAGAGCTTAGTTAGAAATGGAGCTTTCATTTGGTATATAATATAACTCCATAGCCCCTTCCTTTCTGGAGTTATGACATGTTGGCATACTTCCTTGGAGTTTAAATTACACAACTGAGAAAACAGGCTTTGAAAATAGCCGGCTCTGTTGTAGAACAACAGAATGATGCACACACAAAAAGTCTAGACAGCAAAGTGTTTTCAGGTGTCTTGTGTGTCTAAACTTTTGTTCGAACAAAATTTCCATCGTCTTTTCGATTGCATGAAAAACTACATAGAATGGATTTTCCTTTACTACCATGTCACCCATAGCCTTGTGTGCATTTATCTGACACATTTATCACAAGAGAAAAATTGTCAAATCTTGTTGTGCACATGTGCGGTTGAAATACCGAACTGGCTTATTGCTTCCTGGGGCCAATTTTATGGTGCTGCTAAGCACAACAAAAAATGCTTAGCCTGAAAAATCTTTATTGGCAAAAACAAGGTGTTGTAAATGTATTGGGTTTTTTTCTGCTGGATTTTGATTAGCATGAAAAGCGTATACATGTAGAGTCTTGACTGGTATCCTGTCTTTAGCAAAATTTTGTTTGTGCTAAGCACATTTTTTGACTTAGCAGCTCTAAGGAATTGGCCCCAGGGGACATTCTTTGACTTAGCAACTTCATGGAATTGGCCCCAGTTGATATGACATTTTTTGGTTCTTTTTTGGTGATTGTGTGATGAGTAGACATTCACAGTACCAGCAGCCGTGAACCCAGGCCAGGCTGTCACAGGATTGACACCGGGAACCAACTATTTCGTGGAAGTCTCCGAAGTAATTGATGGAGTCCCGTCTGTGGTTGTCAGTGCTCATCAGCCCACAGGTGCGTTGCTTTTTGTTTGTTTTTGTTACACGTGGACGAAGTTAAGAAAGACATTGCAATCACTATTTTTGTATATAGGTCTACTCCATCCATGTATGTTGCATTTTGGTTAAAGTAATTTATTTTTATTGTCTTATATGTAAAGTTAACGTCCAATTGCAATCAAATTTGGGGCATGCATGCAATATTGTAGACTTTATATGATACTCATGTCAAAGGTCATTTGTGGTCAAGTTTTAAAAGATGCTACATAATTGTGAAATTGGTCTCATTCGAAAACTTGAATTTCAATTGCAAGCAAACTTGGTTCATAGTTACAGATTGGAAACTTCCATGTGATGGTGATATTAGAGAGTGATGTGATATTTAGACTCGAGTCTTATCCTTAAATCGAGTTGAGTCTACTCATTTTGATGATGGACGAGTCAAGTCATTTGTCCACAGTGAGTTGAGTCAAGTCATTTACCTATCAGGACTCGAGCCGAGTCGAGCCACAAAAAAATTGTGACTTGAATCGAGTCATTGACTTAAGTCATTGACTCGATTCATTACAACTCTGCCCGCAGTTCCCGAACCGCCCAGCCTGACGCTCATGGAGCAGAACCCGACAGACAAAACGGTGACCCTAAACTGGTATCCACCCACCAACGGGAACGCAGAGAACTACATTATCCGCTACAGTCCGTACGGTAGCGCCACCTTGCAGGAGGTGGTTCTGGACCCTACGGAGAACACCTACACCCTTCCGGCCCTCGACAACAGCCAGCTGTACACCGTGCAGATATATTCCTCCATCGGCCCCAAAGAGGAGCTGGTCAGCGACATGGGGGTCATCACGCCCTCAGGCGAGTTCACCACGGTCATCAACCCAGGCAAGTGGACAGTAGGCCTAGCGTCCTATGCAGCTTTTTTTGTACCAGGGAGGGCAAACAATGTTTAAGCCTTGTTAAAGTTAGGATATACCATTTGCAGATATCAAAAAAATTATCTTCCTGATTATCAGGCAATTGTGTATCTATACCTTTAAAACTGTCTTAAAAGTAATATTTGTATTGTTTTTTTCTTTTTCTTTTCGAGAAAACAGTAAAAACCTGAAGGCCCAACGTGTTTTATCACAAAACACGATTTAGTTTACATAACTTATTACAGCATTTCGAATTTGATAAGCAGCATTGAAATCTGAGTGTGTGTTCTCGTTTTCAGGTACCTCCATCGCTACCAAGGCAGTCACGACTGACCTGATCCAAACGACCTGGGAACAGATCATTGGCGCCACCTATACCCTGCTGCTGACCAACCTAGGGAATGGTGCCACGCAGGAGGTTACCATCGCCGACTCCCAGACCACCACCCACGCCTTCCGGGGGCTGACCCCCGGCCAGCATTACACCATTGGCCTGACGGCTCACCTGAACGGCATGAACATATCCGGCGGCATGGTGCCCGAAACTACAAGTCAGTAACTTTCTTTCGTATCTTTTCACGATTCAGTCAATTGAATAATAATAATAATAATAATAACTGGATTTATATACAGTAGAACGCCGCTACGCTATAACGAACGTCACGGGATCCACAGATTTGGTTTTGTGTATTATACAAACGGATATCCATCGCTATAAAATTCACGACTTGATTTCCTCCATCCACGCAGTTCCGCTACCGCCCACCAATTTCCAAGTGGTCACCACGGCTACGAACACCACCTTGACTTGGAGCCCTCCTCCAAACACTCCGACCAATATCTACGAGGGCTACCTCATCTCCTACATCCAAGCGAACGGACAGGTCGTGAGCCAAAACCTGACGCTCAGCCAGACAACCCACACTGTGGCGGACAACGGCCAGAATATCGTTGTGCAGTCCACCAGCGGCACCCAAGTCAGCCAGCCTGGCTACCCGATCACAAACTGTAAGTGGAGTTACCGACTACCTTTCTGTTTTTTTTAATACAGTGGATAATTCTTACTTTCTATTTAAGCCATGTTCCTACTGGACGTTTTTTGGTTAACATACTGCGACTTTTCTGTAGAATGACAAACTTAAATCAATCCTCTGTCAACTTACCGCAACAGTGATTTAAAACTAAAGGGCCAAAAGTAGTCGCGGAAAGTTTTCACTTGGGCCGTAAAAAGTGATTAGTGCCAGCAACGTGTGACATTCTGCCAGCTTTGCAAGGCCAATAAACATTTCGTCCAGGTAAAAAAAAAGTCCCAGTAGGAAGGCACGGTAAAATTACTCAAAAGCATGTAGCGGGTAAAAAAGTCCAATGGGAACAGGGATATGAATGTGTGAAATCTATGAAATGACACACATCTTTGTAATAAATTAGGCTAATTAACTGCCATGTTAATTCTAATTACTGGGTTCACTCAAAATTCACCGCGCAAAATCATGTGAAGGTTTCCTTTAATATTGCAAAAGTTGTTATTTTTTTTTTTTAGTTTTAAAATCGAAGAAACTTCTCTTCTCAAAAACGCATTTTCTCCAAAATCCAGATGTGTGTCAACGGTGAAAACGGAGATGAAATATGGTACGCAAATTATATTACACGACATTTGCACTATTTTTGTTTCTCTCAGATAATGTGAGGCTTATCGGAGCCAGCCCGAGCTCCCTGCAGGTCAACTACGACCGCTACGACGGCCAGGGCTACCACATTATCTTGGTGCGCAACGACGGCACGATCCAGGAAGAGACCATCGTGAACGACTCGGCGACGCTGTCCTACATCTTTAGCGGTCTGCAGCCCAACACAGAGTACACCACAGTGGTGACAGGCATCAACACCGGTGGGACCCGTACATTCCTGCTGGGTACCGACACCTTCCTGCTGGGTTCCGCCACTCCAGTCGGCTGTAAGTCCAGGACTTCTGTCTTTTGTCTCACCTGAACAAAGTTCAGAAAGAAAATATGCAATTTTTTTTCTGTACATGATCTTTATGTAGTAGAGTTGTAGTCAAGTACTTTCCTAGTACCATCTTAACTACCAGATATTAAGATGATTTGGTATAAATATATAAAGCTTGATAATATTGACCCTGGATAGTAAATATTTGCTAAAAAAATAAAAACTTTGGACATTCAGAATCTTGAATGAATTAAGCTTTTAGACAAAAGCATTCAATAAGTACTCGACCGAGTACTTTCCGAGTACTTTTGTCCTAAAACTTTGATTAAAAAATTGTGTGCATCCGAAAGTTACAAGTTAATTGTTTTCTCTACACTGACTTCATTTAATGTCTACTGTCAATGTTTGTCTCCCTGTCATGCCTGATCTGCAACAAGTGCAATAATGAGTATAACTTCAGACCTAGCAACGCCCGACTCGGGCCAAGTCTAATTTGAGTGCAACAGGCAAATAGAGTGTGCAACAGGAAAATCGTTTAATTAAAGATATTATACCCCATTTGCTAAATTGCTGTAAAGTTTCGAAAATGAATGGGTTTAGGGAATTTATGTGTTTCATTTTAAATATTGTTACGTTGACCTGTTTCAAGTTTCCTTTTCATAAAAGCTTGATAAACCAAGAAAAGAGTGCTGTACATGCAGTCTGGTTCCTTGACTTCCTTCAGACGAATTCAATACATTGGTGGCAGTTTTTGAAAATACATGTAGTCCGGTTTTTACAACGATTGCCGGCCAGCAATCATTTAAAATGATACAAAATTCCACTTTACAAAAAAACTATATCACACCAGGCGCCGTGATTTCACAGGATGCTTGCGACTGTTATTCACTTGCAGTCAAGTGAGTTATTTCATAATAATTCATTAGTTTTGTTTTTTGATGTTGGCAATTGATGTATACTTTCTTATTGATACTACCAATGTACAACAAGGGAAACTGACTAGGTAAACTTGCTTACATTTTAAAGTGAACAAAGAAAACTAACAGAAGCAGGATTCGAACCTGCACCCTCCAGAATACCGTACTGGCAATCTAGCAACTGATCTATCTTGCCCTATGTTGGCGATCTCCCAAATTGTGATCTCTGGCCATACGTCATTCTGGTGTTTAAGACTTCTGACTAGCGCCCCCCAACAAAGGTCGCAGGTTCAAATCCCTCTCCTGTCAGTTTTCTTTGTTCACTTAACAAATATTTTGTTTAAATGTCTAGTAAAATCAGGCAGTATACCAAGAGTTAGTACAGGGAACGTAAATTTGTGTAGGTAAAGGACGATTGTTTGTTGAAATATTTGTTGAAAAAACAAAACAATTTTGTTTCCTCGTTTTTACAGCTCCTGCTTTGGCTATTGACTACCAGTTGAGCACCACTCCAGTTACCACGACGACGATGGACGTTGCCTGGCAACACAATTCCAATGCTGGCTTTGATAATTACCTCTTGACCCTGAGGAATGTAGATGATAGTAGCGAACAGGTTAGTTCGTTACTTGTCATGTACGGCGGTAGGTTTTCAAGTATTCCTACTTTACATTGTTGTTCACCTTGCTTCTACTTTTTGTATTTTTTTTCTTAATTCATACCTTTTCTTGTTTTTCTCACAACTCCGAAATAAATTCCTGTAATTGGCGGTTCCTTCGCTGTTGAAAGTGGTTAATAAGTAGGTAATAAATAAATAAATATATGACATGTTTATTCCATAAAAGTGTAACACACTGGTATTATGTAAATCACACTATGAAGGGCTTCGGCGCAGTATCGTAAACTGGGGTAACTTTGGCACCTTGGGGTAACTTTGGCACCTTGGGGTAATTTTTGGCACCTTGGGGTAATTTTTGGCAGAAGCCACATACCTTCATTGTAGTCGCCATAGTAAGCAAAATGAAAGGTTTTCTTCAAACGTTACTTTGGTGAATCAATTTCAACAAACATATCATTAACTTTGCGCATGTTGTCGCTATGACAACTAAAATGAAGGGATGTGTGGCTCCTGCCAGAATTACTTCGGGGTGTCAAAGTTACCCCAGTTTATGGTAGTAACTGAACTGTACTTCTGAGAGCTTAGTTAGAAATGGAGCTTTCATTTGGTATATAATATAACTCCATAGCCCCTTCCTTTCTGGAGTTATGACATGTTGGCATACTTCCTTGGAGTTTAAATTACACAACTGAGAAAACAGGCTTTGAAAATAGCCGGCTCTGTTGTAGAACAACAGAATGATGCACACACAAAAAGTCTAGACAGCAAAGTGTTTTCAGGTGTCTTGTGTGTCTAAACTTTTGTTCGAACAAAATTTCCATCGTCTTTTCGATTGCATGAAAAACTACATAGAATGGATTTTCCTTTACTACCATGTCACCCATAGCCTTGTGTGCATTTATCTGACACATTTATCACAAGAGAAAAATTGTCAAATCTTGTTGTGCACATGTGCGGTTGAAATACCGAACTGGCTTATTGCTTCCTGGGGCCAATTTTATGGTGCTGCTAAGCACAACAAAAAATGCTTAGCCTGAAAAATCTTTATTGGCAAAAACAAGGTGTTGTAAATGTATTGGGTTTTTTTCTGCTGGATTTTGATTAGCATGAAAAGCGTATACATGTAGAGTCTTGACTGGTATCCTGTCTTTAGCAAAATTTTGTTTGTGCTAAGCACATTTTTTGACTTAGCAGCTCTAAGGAATTGGCCCCAGGGGACATTCTTTGACTTAGCAACTTCATGGAATTGGCCCCAGTTGATATGACATTTTTTTTGGTTCTTTTTTGGTGATTGTGTGATGAGTAGACATTCACAGTAATTGTCCCCTCATCACCCGGAGGTATGTGGACCTGTGAAAATACCGGCGGGGCCCGGGCCCTTAAACTGCAAGGGAAACGGCCGGCCTTGCGGGACAAATTTAGACAGGGTGCCGTGTGTCTGGGGAATCCTCTGTGGCCCGCCTTCCACGGGATTCTCCTGGAAAACTGCCTAGAATCAGTCTATCGTTATTCTTCTATACAATGGTTTTTCATTCTTTTGATAATTGTTCCTTCTGACTCCGAGTTCTTATATTCTCCACAGTTCACTTGATTGTTTTTTTGTTACTAACTATTGTCTTATATTTGTACACATTCCCGCCGTGAATATGGCCACTGATGCCGGTACGGCGTTAAACCCAAAACTCACTCACTCACTCACATTCACAGTACCAGCAGCCGTGAACCCAGGCCAGGCTGTCACAGGATTGACACCGGGAACCAACTATTTCGTGGAAGTCTCCGAAGTAATTGATGGAGTCCCGTCTGTGGTTGTCAGTGCTCATCAGCCCACAGGTGCGTTGCTTTTTGTTTGTTTTTGTTACACGTGGACGAAGTTAAGAAAGACATTGCAATCACTATTTTTGTATATAGGTCTACTCCATCCATGTATGTTGCATTTTGGTTAAAGTAATTTATTTTTATTGTCTTATATGTAAAGTTAACGTCCAATTGCAATCAAATTTGGGGCATGCATGCAATATTGTAGACTTTATATGATACTCATGTCAAAGGTCATTTGTGGTCAAGTTTTAAAAGATGCTACATAATTGTGAAATTGGTCTCATTCGAAAACTTGAATTTCAATTGCAAGCAAACTGGGTTCATAGTTACAGATTGGAAACTTCCATGTGATGGTGATATTAGAGAGTGATGTGATATTTAGACTCGAGTCTTATCCTTAAATCGAGTTGAGTCTACTCATTTTGATGATGGACGAGTCAAGTCATTTGTCCACAGTGAGTTGAGTCAAGTCATTTACCTATCAGGACTCGAGCCGAGTCGAGCCACAAAAAAATTGTGACTTGAATCGAGTCATTGACTTACGTCATTGACTCGATTCATTACAACTCTGCCCGCAGTTCCCGAACCGCCCAGCCTGACGCTCATGGAGCAGAACCCGACAGACAAAACGGTGACCCTAAACTGGTATCCACCCACCAACGGGAACGCAGAGAACTACATTATCCGCTACAGTCCGTACGGTAGCGCCACCTTGCAGGAGGTGGTTCTGGACCCTACGGAGAACACCTACACCCTTCCGGCCCTCGACAACAGCCAGCTGTACACCGTGCAGATATATTCCTCCATCGGCCCCAAAGAGGAGCTGGTCAGCGACATGGGGGTCATCACGCCCTCAGGCGAGTTCACCACGGTCATCAACCCAGGCAAGTGGACAGTAGGCCTAGCGTCCTATGCAGCTTTTTTTGTACCAGGGAGGGCAAACAATGTTTAAGCCTTGTTAAAGTTAGGATATACCATTTGCAGATATCAAAAAAATTATCTTCCTGATTATCAGGCAATTGTGTATCTATACCTTTAAAACTGTCTTAAAAGTAATATTTGTATTGTTTTTTTCTTTTTCTTTTCGAGAAAACAGTAAAAACCTGAAGGCCCAACGTGTTTTATCACAAAACACGATTTAGTTTACATAACTTATTACAGCATTTCGAATTTGATAAGCAGCATTGAAATCTGAGTGTGCGTTCTCGTTTTCAGGTACCTCCATCGCTACCAAGGCAGTCACGACTGACCTGATCCAAACGACCTGGGAACAGATCATTGGCGCCACCTATACCCTGCTGCTGACCAACCTAGGGAATGGTGCCACGCAGGAGGTTACCATCGCCGACTCCCAGACCACCACCCACGCCTTCCGGGGGCTGACCCCCGGCCAGCATTACACCATTGGCCTGACGGCTCACCTGAACGGCATGAACATATCCGGCGGCATGGTGCCCGAAACTACAAGTCAGTAACTTTCTTTCGTATCTTTTCACGATTCAGTCAATTGAATAATAATAATAATAATAATAACTGGATTTATATACAGTAGAACGCCGCTACGCTATAACGAACGTCACGGGATCCACAGATTTGGTTTTGTGTATTATACAAACGGATATCCATCGCTATAAAATTCACGACTTGATTTCCTCCATCCACGCAGTTCCGCTACCGCCCACCAATTTCCAAGTGGTCACCACGGCTACGAACACCACCTTGACTTGGAGCCCTCCTCCAAACACTCCGACCAATATCTACGAGGGCTACCTCATCTCCTACATCCAAGCGAATGGACAGGTCGTGAGCCAAAACCTGACGCTCAGCCAGACAACCCACACTGTGGCGGACAACGGCCAGAATATCGTTGTGCAGTCCACCAGCGGCACCCAAGTCAGCCAGCCTGGCTACCCGATCACAAACTGTAAGTGGAGTTACCGACTACCTTTCTGTTTTTTTTAATACAGTGGATAATTCCTACTTTCTATTTAAGCCATGTTCCTACTGGACGTTTTTTGGTTAACATACTGCGACTTTTCTGTAGAATGACAAACTTAAATCAATCCTCTGTCAACTTACCGCAACAGTGATTTAAAACTAAAGGGCCAAAAGTAGTCGCGGAAAGTTTTCACTTGGGCCGTAAAAAGTGATTAGTGCCAGCAACGTGTGACATTCTGCCAGCTTTGCAAGGCCAATAAACATTTCGTCCAGGTAAAAAAAAAAGTCCCAGTAGGAAGGCACGGTAAAATTACTCAAAAGCATGTAGCGGGTAAAAAAGTCCAATGGGAACAGGGATATGAATGTGTGAAATCTATGAAATGACACACATCTTTGTAATAAATTAGGCTAATTAACTGCCATGTTAATTCTAATTACTGGGTTCACGTAAAATTCACCGCGCAAAATCATGTGAAGGTTTCCTTTAATATTGCAAAAGTTGTTTTTTTTTTTTTTAGTTTTAAAATCGAAGAAACTTCTCTTCTCAAAAACGCATTTTCTCCAAAATCCAGATGTGTGTCAACGGTGAAAACGGAGATGAAATATGGTACGCAAATTATATTACACGACATTTGCACTATTTTTGTTTCTCTCAGATAATGTGAGGCTTATCGGAGCCAGCCCGAGCTCCCTGCAGGTCAACTACGACCGCTACGACGGCCAGGGCTACCACATTATCTTGGTGCGCAACGACGGCACGATCCAGGAAGAGACCATCGTGAACGACTCGGCGACGCTGTCCTACATCTTTAGCGGTCTGCAGCCCAACACAGAGTACACCACAGTGGTGACAGGCATCAACACCGGTGGGACCCGTACATTCCTGCTGGGTACCGACACCTTCCTGCTGGGTTCCGCCACTCCAGTCGGCTGTAAGTCCAGGACTTCTGTCTTTTGTCTCACCTGAACAAAGTTCAGAAAGAAAATATGCAATTTTTTTTCTGTACATGATCTTTATGTAGTAGAGTTGTAGTCAAGTACTTTCCTAGTACCATCTTAACTACCAGATATTAAGATGATTTGGTATAAATATATAAAGCTTGATAATATTGACCCTGGATAGTAAATATTTGCTAAAAAAATAAAAACTTTGGACATTCAGAATCTTGAATGAATTAAGCTTTTAGACAAAAGCATTCAATAAGTACTCGACCGAGTACTTTCCGAGTACTTTTGTCCTAAAACTTTGATTAAAAAATTGTGTGCATCCGAAAGTTACAAGTTAATTGTTTTCTCTACACTGACTTCATTTAATGTCTACTGTCAATGTTTGTCTCCCTGTCATGCCTGATCTGCAACAAGTGCAATAATGAGTATAACTTCAGACCTAGCAACGCCCGACTCGGGCCAAGTCTAATTTGAGTGCAACAGGCAAATAGAGTGTGCAACAGGAAAATCGTTTAATTAAAGATATTATACCCCATTTGCTAAATTGCTGTAAAGTTTCGAAAATGAATGGGTTTAGGGAATTTATGTGTTTCATTTTAAATATTGTTACGTTGACCTGTTTCAAGTTTCCTTTTCATAAAAGCTTGATAAACCAAGAAAAGAGTGCTGTACATGCAGTCTGGTTCCTTGACTTCCTTCAGACGAATTCAATACATTGGTGGCAGTTTTTGAAAATACATGTAGTCCGGTTTTTACAACGATTGCCGGCCAGCAATCATTTAAAATGATACAAAATTCCACTTTACAAAAAAACTATATCACACCAGGCGCCGTGATTTCACAGGATGCTTGCGACTGTTATTCACTTGCAGTCAAGTGAGTTATTTCATAATAATTCATTAGTTTTGTTTTTTGATGTTGGCAATTGATGTATACTTTCTTATTGATACTACCAATGTACAACAAGGGAAACTGACTAGGTAAACTTGCTTACATTTTAAAGTGAACAAAGAAAACTAACAGAAGCAGGATTCGAACCTGCACCCTCCAGAATACCGTACTGGCAATCTAGCAACTGATCTATCTTGCCCTATGTTGGCGATCTCCCAAATTGTGATCTCTGGCCATACGTCATTCTGGTGTTTAAGACTTCTGACTAGCGCCCCCCAACAAAGGTCGCAGGTTCAAATCCCTCTCCTGTCAGTTTTCTTTGTTCACTTAACAAATATTTTGTTTAAATGTCTAGTAAAATCAGGCAGTATACCAAGAGTTAGTACAGGGAACGTAAATTTGTGTAGGTAAAGGACGATTGTTTGTTGAAATATTTGTTGAAAAAACAAAACAATTTTGTTTCCTCGTTTTTACAGCTCCTGCTTTGGCTATTGACTACCAGTTGAGCACCACTCCAGTTACCACGACGACGATGGACGTTGCCTGGCAACACAATTCCAATGCTGGCTTTGATAATTACCTCTTGACCCTGAGGAATGTAGATGATAGTAGCGAACAGGTTAGTTCGTTACTTGTCATGTACGGCGGTAGGTTTTCAAGTATTCCTACTTTACATTGTTGTTCACCTTGCTTCCACTTTTTGTATTTTTTTTCTTAATTCCTACCTTTTCTTGTTTTTCTCACAACTCCGAAATAAATTCCTGTAATTGGCGGTTCCTTCGCTGTTGAAAGTGGTTAATGAGTAGGTAATAAATAAATAAATATATGACATGTTTATTCCATAAAAGTGTAACACACTGGTATATGTAAATCACACTATGAAGGGCTTCGGCGCAGTATCGTAAACTGGGGTAACTTTGGCACCTTGGGGTAATTTTTGGCACCTTGGGGTAATTTTTGGCAGAAGCCACATACCTTCATTGTAGTCGCCATAGTAAGCAAAATGAAAGGTTTTCTTCAAACGTTACTTTGGTGAATCAATTTCAACAAACATATCATTAACTTTGCGCATGTTGTCGCTATGACAACTAAAATGAAGGGATGTGTGGCTCCTGCCAGAATTACTTCGGGGTGTCAAAGTTACCCCAGTTTATGGTAGTAACTGAACTGTACTTCTGAGAGCTTAGTTAGAAATGGAGCTTTCATTTGGTATATAATATAACTCCATAGCCCCTTCCTTTCTGGAGTTATGACATGTTGGCATACTTCCTTGGAGTTTAAATTACACAACTGAGAAAACAGGCTTTGAAAATAGCCGGCTCTGTTGTAGAACAACAGAATGATGCACACACAAAAAGTCTAGACAGCAAAGTGTTTTCAGGTGTCTTGTGTGTCTAAACTTTTGTTCGAACAAAATTTCCATCGTCTTTTCGATTGCATGAAAAACTACATAGAATGGATTTTCCTTTACTACCATGTCACCCATAGCCTTGTGTGCATTTATCTGACACATTTATCACAAGAGAAAAATTGTCAAATCTTGTTGTGCACATGTGCGGTTGAAATACCGAACTGGCTTATTGCTTCCTGGGGCCAATTTTATGGTGCTGCTAAGCACAACAAAAAATGCTTAGCCTGAAAAATCTTTATTGGCAAAAACAAGGTGTTGTAAATGTATTGGGTTTTTTTCTGCTGGATTTTGATTAGCATGAAAAGCGTATACATGTAGAGTCTTGACTGGTATCCTGTCTTTAGCAAAATTTTGTTTGTGCTAAGCACATTTTTTGACTTAGCAGCTCTAAGGAATTGGCCCCAGGGGACATTCTTTGACTTAGCAACTTCATGGAATTGGCCCCAGTTGATATGACATTTTTTGGTTCTTTTTTGGTGATTGTGTGATGAGTAGACATTCACAGTACCAGCAGCCGTGAACCCAGGCCAGGCTGTCACAGGATTGACACCGGGAACCAACTATTTCGTGGAAGTCTCCGAAGTAATTGATGGAGTCCCGTCTGTGGTTGTCAGTGCTCATCAGCCCACAGGTGCGTTGCTTTTTGTTTGTTTTTGTTACACGTGGACGAAGTTAAGAAAGACATTGCAATCACTATTTTTGTATATAGGTCTACTCCATCCATGTATGTTGCATTTTGGTTAAAGTAATTTATTTTTATTGTCTTATATGTAAAGTTAACGTCCAATTGCAATCAAATTTGGGGCATGCATGCAATATTGTAGACTTTATATGATACTCATGTCAAAGGTCATTTGTGGTCAAGTTTTAAAAGATGCTACATAATTGTGAAATTGGTCTCATTCGAAAACTTGAATTTCAATTGCAAGCAAACTTGGTTCATAGTTACAGATTGGAAACTTCCATGTGATGGTGATATTAGAGAGTGATGTGATATTTAGACTCGAGTCTTATCCTTAAATCGAGTTGAGTCTACTCATTTTGATGATGGACGAGTCAAGTCATTTGTCCACAGTGAGTTGAGTCAAGTCATTTACCTATCAGGACTCGAGCCGAGTCGAGCCACAAAAAAATTGTGACTTGAATCGAGTCATTGACTTAAGTCATTGACTCGATTCATTACAACTCTGCCCGCAGTTCCCGAACCGCCCAGCCTGACGCTCATGGAGCAGAACCCGACAGACAAAACGGTGACCCTAAACTGGTATCCACCCACCAACGGGAACGCAGAGAACTACATTATCCGCTACAGTCCGTACGGTAGCGCCACCTTGCAGGAGGTGGTTCTGGACCCTACGGAGAACACCTACACCCTTCCGGCCCTCGACAACAGCCAGCTGTACACCGTGCAGATATATTCCTCCATCGGCCCCAAAGAGGAGCTGGTCAGCGACATGGGGGTCATCACGCCCTCAGGCGAGTTCACCACGGTCATCAACCCAGGCAAGTGGACAGTAGGCCTAGCGTCCTATGCAGCTTTTTTTGTACCAGGGAGGGCAAACAATGTTTAAGCCTTGTTAAAGTTAGGATATACCATTTGCAGATATCAAAAAAATTATCTTCCTGATTATCAGGCAATTGTGTATCTATACCTTTAAAACTGTCTTAAAAGTAATATTTGTATTGTTTTTTTCTTTTTCTTTTCGAGAAAACAGTAAAAACCTGAAGGCCCAACGTGTTTTATCACAAAACACGATTTAGTTTACATAACTTATTACAGCATTTCGAATTTGATAAGCAGCATTGAAATCTGAGTGTGTGTTCTCGTTTTCAGGTACCTCCATCGCTACCAAGGCAGTCACGACTGACCTGATCCAAACGACCTGGGAACAGATCATTGGCGCCACCTATACCCTGCTGCTGACCAACCTAGGGAATGGTGCCACGCAGGAGGTTACCATCGCCGACTCCCAGACCACCACCCACGCCTTCCGGGGGCTGACCCCCGGCCAGCATTACACCATTGGCCTGACGGCTCACCTGAACGGCATGAACATATCCGGCGGCATGGTGCCCGAAACTACAAGTCAGTAACTTTCTTTCGTATCTTTTCACGATTCAGTCAATTGAATAATAATAATAATAATAATAACTGGATTTATATACAGTAGAACGCCGCTACGCTATAACGAACGTCACGGGATCCACAGATTTGGTTTTGTGTATTATACAAACGGATATCCATCGCTATAAAATTCACGACTTGATTTCCTCCATCCACGCAGTTCCGCTACCGCCCACCAATTTCCAAGTGGTCACCACGGCTACGAACACCACCTTGACTTGGAGCCCTCCTCCAAACACTCCGACCAATATCTACGAGGGCTACCTCATCTCCTACATCCAAGCGAACGGACAGGTCGTGAGCCAAAACCTGACGCTCAGCCAGACAACCCACACTGTGGCGGACAACGGCCAGAATATCGTTGTGCAGTCCACCAGCGGCACCCAAGTCAGCCAGCCTGGCTACCCGATCACAAACTGTAAGTGGAGTTACCGACTACCTTTCTGTTTTTTTTAATACAGTGGATAATTCTTACTTTCTATTTAAGCCATGTTCCTACTGGACGTTTTTTGGTTAACATACTGCGACTTTTCTGTAGAATGACAAACTTAAATCAATCCTCTGTCAACTTACCGCAACAGTGATTTAAAACTAAAGGGCCAAAAGTAGTCGCGGAAAGTTTTCACTTGGGCCGTAAAAAGTGATTAGTGCCAGCAACGTGTGACATTCTGCCAGCTTTGCAAGGCCAATAAACATTTCGTCCAGGTAAAAAAAAAGTCCCAGTAGGAAGGCACGGTAAAATTACTCAAAAGCATGTAGCGGGTAAAAAAGTCCAATGGGAACAGGGATATGAATGTGTGAAATCTATGAAATGACACACATCTTTGTAATAAATTAGGCTAATTAACTGCCATGTTAATTCTAATTACTGGGTTCACTCAAAATTCACCGCGCAAAATCATGTGAAGGTTTCCTTTAATATTGCAAAAGTTGTTATTTTTTTTTTTTAGTTTTAAAATCGAAGAAACTTCTCTTCTCAAAAACGCATTTTCTCCAAAATCCAGATGTGTGTCAACGGTGAAAACGGAGATGAACTATGGTACGCAAATTATATTACACGACATTTGCACTATTTTTGTTTCTCTCAGATAATGTGAGGCTTATCGGAGCCAGCCCGAGCTCCCTGCAGGTCAACTACGACCGCTACGACGGCCAGGGCTACCACATTATCTTGGTGCGCAACGACGGCACGATCCAGGAAGAGACCATCGTGAACGACTCGGCGACGCTGTCCTACATCTTTAGCGGTCTGCAGCCCAACACAGAGTACACCACAGTGGTGACAGGCATCAACACCGGTGGGACCCGTACATTCCTGCTGGGTACCGACACCTTCCTGCTGGGTTCCGCCACTCCAGTCGGCTGTAAGTCCAGGACTTCTGTCTTTTGTCTCACCTGAACAAAGTTCAGAAAGAAAATATGCAATTTTTTTTCTGTACATGATCTTTATGTAGTAGAGTTGTAGTCAAGTACTTTCCTAGTACCATCTTAACTACCAGATATTAAGATGATTTGGTATAAATATATAAAGCTTGATAATATTGACCCTGGATAGTAAATATTTGCTAAAAAAATAAAAACTTTGGACATTCAGAATCTTGAATGAATTAAGCTTTTAGACAAAAGCATTCAATAAGTACTCGACCGAGTACTTTCCGAGTACTTTTGTCCTAAAACTTTGATTAAAAAATTGTGTGCATCCGAAAGTTACAAGTTAATTGTTTTCTCTACACTGACTTCATTTAATGTCTACTGTCAATGTTTGTCTCCCTGTCATGCCTGATCTGCAACAAGTGCAATAATGAGTATAACTTCAGACCTAGCAACGCCCGACTCGGGCCAAGTCTAATTTGAGTGCAACAGGCAAATAGAGTGTGCAACAGGAAAATCGTTTAATTAAAGATATTATACCCCATTTGCTAAATTGCTGTAAAGTTTCGAAAATGAATGGGTTTAGGGAATTTATGTGTTTCATTTTAAATATTGTTACGTTGACCTGTTTCAAGTTTCCTTTTCATAAAAGCTTGATAAACCAAGAAAAGAGTGCTGTACATGCAGTCTGGTTCCTTGACTTCCTTCAGACGAATTCAATACATTGGTGGCAGTTTTTGAAAATACATGTAGTCCGGTTTTTACAACGATTGCCGGCCAGCAATCATTTAAAATGATACAAAATTCCACTTTACAAAAAAACTATATCACACCAGGCGCCGTGATTTCACAGGATGCTTGCGACTGTTATTCACTTGCAGTCAAGTGAGTTATTTCATAATAATTCATTAGTTTTGTTTTTTGATGTTGGCAATTGATGTATACTTTCTTATTGATACTACCAATGTACAACAAGGGAAACTGACTAGGTAAACTTGCTTACATTTTAAAGTGAACAAAGAAAACTAACAGAAGCAGGATTCGAACCTGCACCCTCCAGAATACCGTACTGGCAATCTAGCAACTGATCTATCTTGCCCTATGTTGGCGATCTCCCAAATTGTGATCTCTGGCCATACGTCATTCTGGTGTTTAAGACTTCTGACTAGCGCCCCCCAACAAAGGTCGCAGGTTCAAATCCCTCTCCTGTCAGTTTTCTTTGTTCACTTAACAAATATTTTGTTTAAATGTCTAGTAAAATCAGGCAGTATACCAAGAGTTAGTACAGGGAACGTAAATTTGTGTAGGTAAAGGACGATTGTTTGTTGAAATATTTGTTGAAAAAACAAAACAATTTTGTTTCCTCGTTTTTACAGCTCCTGCTTTGGCTATTGACTACCAGTTGAGCACCACTCCAGTTACCACGACGACGATGGACGTTGCCTGGCAACACAATTCCAATGCTGGCTTTGATAATTACCTCTTGACCCTGAGGAATGTAGATGATAGTAGCGAACAGGTTAGTTCGTTACTTGTCATGTACGGCGGTAGGTTTTCAAGTATTCCTACTTTACATTGTTGTTCACCTTGCTTCCACTTTTTGTATTTTTTTTCTTAATTCCTACCTTTTCTTGTTTTTCTCACAACTCCGAAATAAATTCCTGTAATTGGCGGTTCCTTCGCTGTTGAAAGTGGTTAATGAGTAGGTAATAAATAAATAAATATATGACATGTTTATTCCATAAAAGTGTAACACACTGGTATATGTAAATCACACTATGAAGGGCTTCGGCGCAGTATCGTAAACTGGGGTAACTTTGGCACCTTGGGGTAATTTTTGGCACCTTGGGGTAATTTTTGGCAGAAGCCACATACCTTCATTGTAGTCGCCATAGTAAGCAAAATGAAAGGTTTTCTTCAAACGTTACTTTGGTGAATCAATTTCAACAAACATATCATTAACTTTGCGCATGTTGTCGCTATGACAACTAAAATGAAGGGATGTGTGGCTCCTGCCAGAATTACTTCGGGGTGTCAAAGTTACCCCAGTTTATGGTAGTAACTGAACTGTACTTCTGAGAGCTTAGTTAGAAATGGAGCTTTCATTTGGTATATAATATAACTCCATAGCCCCTTCCTTTCTGGAGTTATGACATGTTGGCATACTTCCTTGGAGTTTAAATTACACAACTGAGAAAACAGGCTTTGAAAATAGCCGGCTCTGTTGTAGAACAACAGAATGATGCACACACAAAAAGTCTAGACAGCAAAGTGTTTTCAGGTGTCTTGTGTGTCTAAACTTTTGTTCGAACAAAATTTCCATCGTCTTTTCGATTGCATGAAAAACTACATAGAATGGATTTTCCTTTACTACCATGTCACCCATAGCCTTGTGTGCATTTATCTGACACATTTATCACAAGAGAAAAATTGTCAAATCTTGTTGTGCACATGTGCGGTTGAAATACCGAACTGGCTTATTGCTTCCTGGGGCCAATTTTATGGTGCTGCTAAGCACAACAAAAAATGCTTAGCCTGAAAAATCTTTATTGGCAAAAACAAGGTGTTGTAAATGTATTGGGTTTTTTTCTGCTGGATTTTGATTAGCATGAAAAGCGTATACATGTAGAGTCTTGACTGGTATCCTGTCTTTAGCAAAATTTTGTTTGTGCTAAGCACATTTTTTGACTTAGCAGCTCTAAGGAATTGGCCCCAGGGGACATTCTTTGACTTAGCAACTTCATGGAATTGGCCCCAGTTGATATGACATTTTTTGGTTCTTTTTTGGTGATTGTGTGATGAGTAGACATTCACAGTACCAGCAGCCGTGAACCCAGGCCAGGCTGTCACAGGATTGACACCGGGAACCAACTATTTCGTGGAAGTCTCCGAAGTAATTGATGGAGTCCCGTCTGTGGTTGTCAGTGCTCATCAGCCCACAGGTGCGTTGCTTTTTGTTTGTTTTTGTTACACGTGGACGAAGTTAAGAAAGACATTGCAATCACTATTTTTGTATATAGGTCTACTCCATCCATGTATGTTGCATTTTGGTTAAAGTAATTTATTTTTATTGTCTTATATGTAAAGTTAACGTCCAATTGCAATCAAATTTGGGGCATGCATGCAATATTGTAGACTTTATATGATACTCATGTCAAAGGTCATTTGTGGTCAAGTTTTAAAAGATGCTACATAATTGTGAAATTGGTCTCATTCGAAAACTTGAATTTCAATTGCAAGCAAACTTGGTTCATAGTTACAGATTGGAAACTTCCATGTGATGGTGATATTAGAGAGTGATGTGATATTTAGACTCGAGTCTTATCCTTAAATCGAGTTGAGTCTACTCATTTTGATGATGGACGAGTCAAGTCATTTGTCCACAGTGAGTTGAGTCAAGTCATTTACCTATCAGGACTCGAGCCGAGTCGAGCCACAAAAAAATTGTGACTTGAATCGAGTCATTGACTTAAGTCATTGACTCGATTCATTACAACTCTGCCCGCAGTTCCCGAACCGCCCAGCCTGACGCTCATGGAGCAGAACCCGACAGACAAAACGGTGACCCTAAACTGGTATCCACCCACCAACGGGAACGCAGAGAACTACATTATCCGCTACAGTCCGTACGGTAGCGCCACCTTGCAGGAGGTGGTTCTGGACCCTACGGAGAACACCTACACCCTTCCGGCCCTCGACAACAGCCAGCTGTACACCGTGCAGATATATTCCTCCATCGGCCCCAAAGAGGAGCTGGTCAGCGACATGGGGGTCATCACGCCCTCAGGCGAGTTCACCACGGTCATCAACCCAGGCAAGTGGACAGTAGGCCTAGCGTCCTATGCAGCTTTTTTTGTACCAGGGAGGGCAAACAATGTTTAAGCCTTGTTAAAGTTAGGATATACCATTTGCAGATATCAAAAAAATTATCTTCCTGATTATCAGGCAATTGTGTATCTATACCTTTAAAACTGTCTTAAAAGTAATATTTGTATTGTTTTTTTCTTTTTCTTTTCGAGAAAACAGTAAAAACCTGAAGGCCCAACGTGTTTTATCACAAAACACGATTTAGTTTACATAACTTATTACAGCATTTCGAATTTGATAAGCAGCATTGAAATCTGAGTGTGTGTTCTCGTTTTCAGGTACCTCCATCGCTACCAAGGCAGTCACGACTGACCTGATCCAAACGACCTGGGAACAGATCATTGGCGCCACCTATACCCTGCTGCTGACCAACCTAGGGAATGGTGCCACGCAGGAGGTTACCATCGCCGACTCCCAGACCACCACCCACGCCTTCCGGGGGCTGACCCCCGGCCAGCATTACACCATTGGCCTGACGGCTCACCTGAACGGCATGAACATATCCGGCGGCATGGTGCCCGAAACTACAAGTCAGTAACTTTCTTTCGTATCTTTTCACGATTCAGTCAATTGAATAATAATAATAATAATAATAACTGGATTTATATACAGTAGAACGCCGCTACGCTATAACGAACGTCACGGGATCCACAGATTTGGTTTTGTGTATTATACAAACGGATATCCATCGCTATAAAATTCACGACTTGATTTCCTCCATCCACGCAGTTCCGCTACCGCCCACCAATTTCCAAGTGGTCACCACGGCTACGAACACCACCTTGACTTGGAGCCCTCCTCCAAACACTCCGACCAATATCTACGAGGGCTACCTCATCTCCTACATCCAAGCGAACGGACAGGTCGTGAGCCAAAACCTGACGCTCAGCCAGACAACCCACACTGTGGCGGACAACGGCCAGAATATCGTTGTGCAGTCCACCAGCGGCACCCAAGTCAGCCAGCCTGGCTACCCGATCACAAACTGTAAGTGGAGTTACCGACTACCTTTCTGTTTTTTTTAATACAGTGGATAATTCTTACTTTCTATTTAAGCCATGTTCCTACTGGACGTTTTTTGGTTAACATACTGCGACTTTTCTGTAGAATGACAAACTTAAATCAATCCTCTGTCAACTTACCGCAACAGTGATTTAAAACTAAAGGGCCAAAAGTAGTCGCGGAAAGTTTTCACTTGGGCCGTAAAAAGTGATTAGTGCCAGCAACGTGTGACATTCTGCCAGCTTTGCAAGGCCAATAAACATTTCGTCCAGGTAAAAAAAAAGTCCCAGTAGGAAGGCACGGTAAAATTACTCAAAAGCATGTAGCGGGTAAAAAAGTCCAATGGGAACAGGGATATGAATGTGTGAAATCTATGAAATGACACACATCTTTGTAATAAATTAGGCTAATTAACTGCCATGTTAATTCTAATTACTGGGTTCACTCAAAATTCACCGCGCAAAATCATGTGAAGGTTTCCTTTAATATTGCAAAAGTTGTTATTTTTTTTTTTTAGTTTTAAAATCGAAGAAACTTCTCTTCTCAAAAACGCATTTTCTCCAAAATCCAGATGTGTGTCAACGGTGAAAACGGAGATGAAATATGGTACGCAAATTATATTACACGACATTTGCACTATTTTTGTTTCTCTCAGATAATGTGAGGCTTATCGGAGCCAGCCCGAGCTCCCTGCAGGTCAACTACGACCGCTACGACGGCCAGGGCTACCACATTATCTTGGTGCGCAACGACGGCACGATCCAGGAAGAGACCATCGTGAACGACTCGGCGACGCTGTCCTACATCTTTAGCGGTCTGCAGCCCAACACAGAGTACACCACAGTGGTGACAGGCATCAACACCGGTGGGACCCGTACATTCCTGCTGGGTACCGACACCTTCCTGCTGGGTTCCGCCACTCCAGTCGGCTGTAAGTCCAGGACTTCTGTCTTTTGTCTCACCTGAACAAAGTTCAGAAAGAAAATATGCAATTTTTTTTCTGTACATGATCTTTATGTAGTAGAGTTGTAGTCAAGTACTTTCCTAGTACCATCTTAACTACCAGATATTAAGATGATTTGGTATAAATATATAAAGCTTGATAATATTGACCCTGGATAGTAAATATTTGCTAAAAAAATAAAAACTTTGGACATTCAGAATCTTGAATGAATTAAGCTTTTAGACAAAAGCATTCAATAAGTACTCGACCGAGTACTTTCCGAGTACTTTTGTCCTAAAACTTTGATTAAAAAATTGTGTGCATCCGAAAGTTACAAGTTAATTGTTTTCTCTACACTGACTTCATTTAATGTCTACTGTCAATGTTTGTCTCCCTGTCATGCCTGATCTGCAACAAGTGCAATAATGAGTATAACTTCAGACCTAGCAACGCCCGACTCGGGCCAAGTCTAATTTGAGTGCAACAGGCAAATAGAGTGTGCAACAGGAAAATCGTTTAATTAAAGATATTATACCCCATTTGCTAAATTGCTGTAAAGTTTCGAAAATGAATGGGTTTAGGGAATTTATGTGTTTCATTTTAAATATTGTTACGTTGACCTGTTTCAAGTTTCCTTTTCATAAAAGCTTGATAAACCAAGAAAAGAGTGCTGTACATGCAGTCTGGTTCCTTGACTTCCTTCAGACGAATTCAATACATTGGTGGCAGTTTTTGAAAATACATGTAGTCCGGTTTTTACAACGATTGCCGGCCAGCAATCATTTAAAATGATACAAAATTCCACTTTACAAAAAAACTATATCACACCAGGCGCCGTGATTTCACAGGATGCTTGCGACTGTTATTCACTTGCAGTCAAGTGAGTTATTTCATAATAATTCATTAGTTTTGTTTTTTGATGTTGGCAATTGATGTATACTTTCTTATTGATACTACCAATGTACAACAAGGGAAACTGACTAGGTAAACTTGCTTACATTTTAAAGTGAACAAAGAAAACTAACAGAAGCAGGATTCGAACCTGCACCCTCCAGAATACCGTACTGGCAATCTAGCAACTGATCTATCTTGCCCTATGTTGGCGATCTCCCAAATTGTGATCTCTGGCCATACGTCATTCTGGTGTTTAAGACTTCTGACTAGCGCCCCCCAACAAAGGTCGCAGGTTCAAATCCCTCTCCTGTCAGTTTTCTTTGTTCACTTAACAAATATTTTGTTTAAATGTCTAGTAAAATCAGGCAGTATACCAAGAGTTAGTACAGGGAACGTAAATTTGTGTAGGTAAAGGACGATTGTTTGTTGAAATATTTGTTGAAAAAACAAAACAATTTTGTTTCCTCGTTTTTACAGCTCCTGCTTTGGCTATTGACTACCAGTTGAGCACCACTCCAGTTACCACGACGACGATGGACGTTGCCTGGCAACACAATTCCAATGCTGGCTTTGATAATTACCTCTTGACCCTGAGGAATGTAGATGATAGTAGCGAACAGGTTAGTTCGTTACTTGTCATGTACGGCGGTAGGTTTTCAAGTATTCCTACTTTACATTGTTGTTCACCTTGCTTCTACTTTTTGTATTTTTTTTCTTAATTCATACCTTTTCTTGTTTTTCTCACAACTCCGAAATAAATTCCTGTAATTGGCGGTTCCTTCGCTGTTGAAAGTGGTTAATAAGTAGGTAATAAATAAATAAATATATGACATGTTTATTCCATAAAAGTGTAACACACTGGTATTATGTAAATCACACTATGAAGGGCTTCGGCGCAGTATCGTAAACTGGGGTAACTTTGGCACCTTGGGGTAACTTTGGCACCTTGGGGTAATTTTTGGCACCTTGGGGTAATTTTTGGCAGAAGCCACATACCTTCATTGTAGTCGCCATAGTAAGCAAAATGAAAGGTTTTCTTCAAACGTTACTTTGGTGAATCAATTTCAACAAACATATCATTAACTTTGCGCATGTTGTCGCTATGACAACTAAAATGAAGGGATGTGTGGCTCCTGCCAGAATTACTTCGGGGTGTCAAAGTTACCCCAGTTTATGGTAGTAACTGAACTGTACTTCTGAGAGCTTAGTTAGAAATGGAGCTTTCATTTGGTATATAATATAACTCCATAGCCCCTTCCTTTCTGGAGTTATGACATGTTGGCATACTTCCTTGGAGTTTAAATTACACAACTGAGAAAACAGGCTTTGAAAATAGCCGGCTCTGTTGTAGAACAACAGAATGATGCACACACAAAAAGTCTAGACAGCAAAGTGTTTTCAGGTGTCTTGTGTGTCTAAACTTTTGTTCGAACAAAATTTCCATCGTCTTTTCGATTGCATGAAAAACTACATAGAATGGATTTTCCTTTACTACCATGTCACCCATAGCCTTGTGTGCATTTATCTGACACATTTATCACAAGAGAAAAATTGTCAAATCTTGTTGTGCACATGTGCGGTTGAAATACCGAACTGGCTTATTGCTTCCTGGGGCCAATTTTATGGTGCTGCTAAGCACAACAAAAAATGCTTAGCCTGAAAAATCTTTATTGGCAAAAACAAGGTGTTGTAAATGTATTGGGTTTTTTTCTGCTGGATTTTGATTAGCATGAAAAGCGTATACATGTAGAGTCTTGACTGGTATCCTGTCTTTAGCAAAATTTTGTTTGTGCTAAGCACATTTTTTGACTTAGCAGCTCTAAGGAATTGGCCCCAGGGGACATTCTTTGACTTAGCAACTTCATGGAATTGGCCCCAGTTGATATGACATTTTTTGGTTCTTTTTTGGTGATTGTGTGATGAGTAGACATTCACAGTACCAGCAGCCGTGAACCCAGGCCAGGCTGTCACAGGATTGACACCGGGAACCAACTATTTCGTGGAAGTCTCCGAAGTAATTGATGGAGTCCCGTCTGTGGTTGTCAGTGCTCATCAGCCCACAGGTGCGTTGCTTTTTGTTTGTTTTTGTTACACGTGGACGAAGTTAAGAAAGACATTGCAATCACTATTTTTGTATATAGGTCTACTCCATCCATGTATGTTGCATTTTGGTTAAAGTAATTTATTTTTATTGTCTTATATGTAAAGTTAACGTCCAATTGCAATCAAATTTGGGGCATGCATGCAATATTGTAGACTTTATATGATACTCATGTCAAAGGTCATTTGTGGTCAAGTTTTAAAAGATGCTACATAATTGTGAAATTGGTCTCATTCGAAAACTTGAATTTCAATTGCAAGCAAACTGGGTTCATAGTTACAGATTGGAAACTTCCATGTGATGGTGATATTAGAGAGTGATGTGATATTTAGACTCGAGTCTTATCCTTAAATCGAGTTGAGTCTACTCATTTTGATGATGGACGAGTCAAGTCATTTGTCCACAGTGAGTTGAGTCAAGTCATTTACCTATCAGGACTCGAGCCGAGTCGAGCCACAAAAAAATTGTGACTTGAATCGAGTCATTGACTTAAGTCATTGACTCGATTCATTACAACTCTGCCCGCAGTTCCCGAACCGCCCAGCCTGACGCTCATGGAGCAGAACCCGACAGACAAAACGGTGACCCTAAACTGGTATCCACCCACCAACGGGAACGCAGAGAACTACATTATCCGCTACAGTCCGTACGGTAGCGCCACCTTGCAGGAGGTGGTTCTGGACCCTACGGAGAACACCTACACCCTTCCGGCCCTCGACAACAGCCAGCTGTACACCGTGCAGATATATTCCTCCATCGGCCCCAAAGAGGAGCTGGTCAGCGACATGGGGGTCATCACGCCCTCAGGCGAGTTCACCACGGTCATCAACCCAGGCAAGTGGACAGTAGGCCTAGCGTCCTATGCAGCTTTTTTTGTACCAGGGAGGGCAAACAATGTTTAAGCCTTGTTAAAGTTAGGATATACCATTTGCAGATATCAAAAAAATTATCTTCCTGATTATCAGGCAATTGTGTATCTATACCTTTAAAACTGTCTTAAAAGTAATATTTGTATTGTTTTTTTCTTTTTCTTTTCGAGAAAACAGTAAAAACCTGAAGGCCCAACGTGTTTTATCACAAAACACGATTTAGTTTACATAACTTATTACAGCATTTCGAATTTGATAAGCAGCATTGAAATCTGAGTGTGCGTTCTCGTTTTCAGGTACCTCCATCGCTACCAAGGCAGTCACGACTGACCTGATCCAAACGACCTGGGAACAGATCATTGGCGCCACCTATACCCTGCTGCTGACCAACCTAGGGAATGGTGCCACGCAGGAGGTTACCATCGCCGACTCCCAGACCACCACCCACGCCTTCCGGGGGCTGACCCCCGGCCAGCATTACACCATTGGCCTGACGGCTCACCTGAACGGCATGAACATATCCGGCGGCATGGTGCCCGAAACTACAAGTCAGTAACTTTCTTTCGTATCTTTTCACGATTCAGTCAATTGAATAATAATAATAATAATAATAACTGGATTTATATACAGTAGAACGCCGCTACGCTATAACGAACGTCACGGGATCCACAGATTTGGTTTTGTGTATTATACAAACGGATATCCATCGCTATAAAATTCACGACTTGATTTCCTCCATCCACGCAGTTCCGCTACCGCCCACCAATTTCCAAGTGGTCACCACGGCTACGAACACCACCTTGACTTGGAGCCCTCCTCCAAACACTCCGACCAATATCTACGAGGGCTACCTCATCTCCTACATCCAAGCGAATGGACAGGTCGTGAGCCAAAACCTGACGCTCAGCCAGACAACCCACACTGTGGCGGACAACGGCCAGAATATCGTTGTGCAGTCCACCAGCGGCACCCAAGTCAGCCAGCCTGGCTACCCGATCACAAACTGTAAGTGGAGTTACCGACTACCTTTCTGTTTTTTTTAATACAGTGGATAATTCCTACTTTCTATTTAAGCCATGTTCCTACTGGACGTTTTTTGGTTAACATACTGCGACTTTTCTGTAGAATGACAAACTTAAATCAATCCTCTGTCAACTTACCGCAACAGTGATTTAAAACTAAAGGGCCAAAAGTAGTCGCGGAAAGTTTTCACTTGGGCCGTAAAAAGTGATTAGTGCCAGCAACGTGTGACATTCTGCCAGCTTTGCAAGGCCAATAAACATTTCGTCCAGGTAAAAAAAAAAGTCCCAGTAGGAAGGCACGGTAAAATTACTCAAAAGCATGTAGCGGGTAAAAAAGTCCAATGGGAACAGGGATATGAATGTGTGAAATCTATGAAATGACACACATCTTTGTAATAAATTAGGCTAATTAACTGCCATGTTAATTCTAATTACTGGGTTCACGTAAAATTCACCGCGCAAAATCATGTGAAGGTTTCCTTTAATATTGCAAAAGTTGTTTTTTTTTTTTTTAGTTTTAAAATCGAAGAAACTTCTCTTCTCAAAAACGCATTTTCTCCAAAATCCAGATGTGTGTCAACGGTGAAAACGGAGATGAAATATGGTACGCAAATTATATTACACGACATTTGCACTATTTTTGTTTCTCTCAGATAATGTGAGGCTTATCGGAGCCAGCCCGAGCTCCCTGCAGGTCAACTACGACCGCTACGACGGCCAGGGCTACCACATTATCTTGGTGCGCAACGACGGCACGATCCAGGAAGAGACCATCGTGAACGACTCGGCGACGCTGTCCTACATCTTTAGCGGTCTGCAGCCCAACACAGAGTACACCACAGTGGTGACAGGCATCAACACCGGTGGGACCCGTACATTCCTGCTGGGTACCGACACCTTCCTGCTGGGTTCCGCCACTCCAGTCGGCTGTAAGTCCAGGACTTCTGTCTTTTGTCTCACCTGAACAAAGTTCAGAAAGAAAATATGCAATTTTTTTTCTGTACATGATCTTTATGTAGTAGAGTTGTAGTCAAGTACTTTCCTAGTACCATCTTAACTACCAGATATTAAGATGATTTGGTATAAATATATAAAGCTTGATAATATTGACCCTGGATAGTAAATATTTGCTAAAAAAATAAAAACTTTGGACATTCAGAATCTTGAATGAATTAAGCTTTTAGACAAAAGCATTCAATAAGTACTCGACCGAGTACTTTCCGAGTACTTTTGTCCTAAAACTTTGATTAAAAAATTGTGTGCATCCGAAAGTTACAAGTTAATTGTTTTCTCTACACTGACTTCATTTAATGTCTACTGTCAATGTTTGTCTCCCTGTCATGCCTGATCTGCAACAAGTGCAATAATGAGTATAACTTCAGACCTAGCAACGCCCGACTCGGGCCAAGTCTAATTTGAGTGCAACAGGCAAATAGAGTGTGCAACAGGAAAATCGTTTAATTAAAGATATTATACCCCATTTGCTAAATTGCTGTAAAGTTTCGAAAATGAATGGGTTTAGGGAATTTATGTGTTTCATTTTAAATATTGTTACGTTGACCTGTTTCAAGTTTCCTTTTCATAAAAGCTTGATAAACCAAGAAAAGAGTGCTGTACATGCAGTCTGGTTCCTTGACTTCCTTCAGACGAATTCAATACATTGGTGGCAGTTTTTGAAAATACATGTAGTCCGGTTTTTACAACGATTGCCGGCCAGCAATCATTTAAAATGATACAAAATTCCACTTTACAAAAAAACTATATCACACCAGGCGCCGTGATTTCACAGGATGCTTGCGACTGTTATTCACTTGCAGTCAAGTGAGTTATTTCATAATAATTCATTAGTTTTGTTTTTTGATGTTGGCAATTGATGTATACTTTCTTATTGATACTACCAATGTACAACAAGGGAAACTGACTAGGTAAACTTGCTTACATTTTAAAGTGAACAAAGAAAACTAACAGAAGCAGGATTCGAACCTGCACCCTCCAGAATACCGTACTGGCAATCTAGCAACTGATCTATCTTGCCCTATGTTGGCGATCTCCCAAATTGTGATCTCTGGCCATACGTCATTCTGGTGTTTAAGACTTCTGACTAGCGCCCCCCAACAAAGGTCGCAGGTTCAAATCCCTCTCCTGTCAGTTTTCTTTGTTCACTTAACAAATATTTTGTTTAAATGTCTAGTAAAATCAGGCAGTATACCAAGAGTTAGTACAGGGAACGTAAATTTGTGTAGGTAAAGGACGATTGTTTGTTGAAATATTTGTTGAAAAAAAAAAAAAATTTTGTTTCCTCGTTTTTACAGCTCCTGCTTTGGCTATTGACTACCAGTTGAGCACCACTCCAGTTACCACGACGACGATGGACGTTGCCTGGCAACACAATTCCAATGCTGGCTTTGATAATTACCTCTTGACCCTGAGGAATGTAGATGATAGTAGCGAACAGGTTAGTTCGTTACTTGTCATGTACGGCGGTAGGTTTTCAAGTATTCCTACTTTACATTGTTGTTCACCTTGCTTCCACTTTTTGTATTTTTTTTCTTAATTCCTACCTTTTCTTGTTTTTCTCACAACTCCGAAATAAATTCCTGTAATTGGCGGTTCCTTCGCGGTTGAAAGTGGTTAATGAGTAGGTAATAAATAAATAAATATATGACATGTTTATTCCATAAAAGTGTAACACACTGGTATATGTAAATCACACTATGAAGGGCTTCGGCGCAGTATCGTAAACTGGGGTAACTTTGGCACCTTGGGGTAATTTTTGGCAGAAGCCACATACCTTCATTGTAGTCGCCATAGTAAGCAAAATGAAAGGTTTTCTTCAAACGTTACTTTGGTGAATCAATTTCAACAAACATATCGTTAACTTTGCGCATGTTGTCGCTATGACAACTAAAATGAAGGGATGTGTGGCTCCTGCCAGAATTACTTCGGGGTGTCAAAGTTACCCCAGTTTATGGTAGTAACTGAACTGTACTTCTGAGAGCTTAGTTAGAAATGGAGCTTTCATTTGGTATATAATATAACTCCATAGCCCCTTCCTTTCTGGAGTTATAACATGTTGGCATACTTCCTTGGAGTTTAAATTACACAACTGAGAAAACAGGCTTTGAAAATAGCCGGCTCTGTTGTAGAACAACAGAATGATGCACACACAAAAAGTCTAGACAGCAAAGTGTTTTCAGGTGTCTTGTGTGTCTAAACTTTTGTTCGAACAAAATTTCCATCGTCTTTTCGATTGCATGAAAAACTACATAGAATGGATTTTCCTTTACTACCATGTCACCCATAGCCTTGTGTGCATTTATCTGACACATTTATCACAAGAGAAAAATTGTCAAATCTTGTTGTGCACATGTGCGGTTGAAATACCGAACTGGCTTATTGCTTCCTGGGGCCAATTTTATGGTGCTGCTAAGCACAACAAAAAATGCTTAGCCTGAAAAATCTTTATTGGCAAAAACAAGGTGTTGTAAATGTATTGGGTTTTTTTCTGCTGGATTTTGATTAGCATGAAAAGCGTATACATGTAGAGTCTTGACTGGTATCCTGTCTTTAGCAAAATTTTGTTTGTGCTAAGCACATTTTTTGACTTAGCAGCTCTAAGGAATTGGCCCCAGGGGACATTCTTTGACTTAGCAACTTCATGGAATTGGCCCCAGTTGATATGACATTTTTTGGTTCTTTTTTGGTGATTGTGTGATGAGTAGACATTCACAGTACCAGCAGCCGTGAACCCAGGCCAGGCTGTCACAGGATTGACACCGGGAACCAACTATTTCGTGGAAGTCTCCGAAGTAATTGATGGAGTCCCGTCTGTGGTTGTCAGTGCTCATCAGCCCACAGGTGCGTTGCTTTTTGTTTGTTTTTGTTACACGTGGACGAAGTTAAGAAAGACATTGCAATCACTATTTTTGTATATAGGTCTACTCCATCCATGTATGTTGCATTTTGGTTAAAGTAATTTATTTTTATTGTCTTATATGTAAAGTTAACGTCCAATTGCAATCAAATTTGGGGCATGCATGCAATATTGTAGACTTTATATGATACTCATGTCAAAGGTCATTTGTGGTCAAGTTTTAAAAGATGCTACATAATTGTGAAATTGGTCTCATTCGAAAACTTGAATTTCAATTGCAAGCAAACTTGGTTCATAGTTACAGATTGGAAACTTCCATGTGATGGTGATATTAGAGTGATGTGATATTTAGACTCGAGTCTTATCCTTAAATCGAGTTGAGTCTACTCATTTTGATGATGGACGAGTCAAGTCATTTGTCCACAGTGAGTTGAGTCAAGTCATTTACCTATCAGGACTCGAGCCGAGTCGAGCCACAAAAAAATTGTGACTTGAATCGAGTCATTGACTTAAGTCATTGACTCGATTCATTACAACTCTGCCCGCAGTTCCCGAACCGCCCAGCCTGACGCTCATGGAGCAGAACCCGACAGACAAAACGGTGACCCTAAACTGGTATCCACCCACCAACGGGAACGCAGAGAACTACATTATCCGCTACAGTCCGTACGGTAGCGCCACCTTGCAGGAGGTGGTTCTGGACCCTACGGAGAACACCTACACCCTTCCGGCCCTCGACAACAGCCAGCTGTACACCGTGCAGATATATTCCTCCATCGGCCCCAAAGAGGAGCTGGTCAGCGACATGGGGGTCATCACGCCCTCAGGCGAGTTCACCACGGTCATCAACCCAGGCAAGTGGACAGTAGGCCTAGCGTCCTATGCAGCTTTTTTTGTACCAGGGAGGGCAAACAATGTTTAAGCCTTGTTAAAGTTAGGATATACCATTTGCAGATATCAAAAAAATTATCTTCCTGATTATCAGGCAATTGTGTATCTATACCTTTAAAACTGTCTTAAAAGTAATATTTGTATTGTTTTTTTCTTTTTCTTTTCGAGAAAACAGTAAAAACCTGAAGGCCCAACGTGTTTTATCACAAAACACGATTTAGTTTACATAACTTATTACAGCATTTCGAATTTGATAAGCAGCATTGAAATCTGAGTGTGTGTTCTCGTTTTCAGGTACCTCCATCGCTACCAAGGCAGTCACGACTGACCTGATCCAAACGACCTGGGAACAGATCATTGGCGCCACCTATACCCTGCTGCTGACCAACCTAGGGAATGGTGCCACGCAGGAGGTTACCATCGCCGACTCCCAGACCACCACCCACGCCTTCCGGGGGCTGACCCCCGGCCAGCATTACACCATTGGCCTGACGGCTCACCTGAACGGCATGAACATATCCGGCGGCATGGTGCCCGAAACTACAAGTCAGTAACTTTCTTTCGTATCTTTTCACGATTCAGTCAATTGAATAATAATAATAATAATAATAACTGGATTTATATACAGTAGAACGCCGCTACGCTATAACGAACGTCACGGGATCCACAGATTTGGTTTTGTGTATTATACAAACGGATATCCATCGCTATAAAATTCACGACTTGATTTCCTCCATCCACGCAGTTCCGCTACCGCCCACCAATTTCCAAGTGGTCACCACGGCTACGAACACCACCTTGACTTGGAGCCCTCCTCCAAACACTCCGACCAATATCTACGAGGGCTACCTCATCTCCTACATCCAAGCGAACGGACAGGTCGTGAGCCAAAACCTGACGCTCAGCCAGACAACCCACACTGTGGCGGACAACGGCCAGAATATCGTTGTGCAGTCCACCAG
The DNA here is from genome assembly GCA_037893245.1 of Crossaster papposus. Taxonomy (NCBI): domain Eukaryota; kingdom Metazoa; phylum Echinodermata; class Asteroidea; order Velatida; family Solasteridae; genus Crossaster; species Crossaster papposus. Next base: position 50,968 of record JBAIAA010001334.1, read on the forward strand.
CGGCACCCAAGTCAGCCAGCCTGGCTACCCGATCACAAACTGTAAGTGGAGTTACCGACTACCTTTCTGTTTTTTTTAATACAGTGGATAATTCCTACTTTCTATTTAAGCCATGTTCCTACTGGACGTTTTTTGGTTAACATACTGCGACTTTTCTGTAGAATGACAAACTTAAATCAATCCTCTGTCAACTTACCGCAACAGTGATTTAAAACTAAAGGGCCAAAAGTAGTCGCGGAAAGTTTTCACTTGGGCCGTAAAAAGTGATTAGTGCCAGCAACGTGTGACATTCTGCCAGCTTTGCAAGGCCAATAAACATTTCGTCCAGGTAAAAAAAAAAGTCCCAGTAGGAAGGCACGGTAAAATTACTCAAAAGCATGTAGCGGGTAAAAAAGTCCAATGGGAACAGGGATATGAATGTGTGAAATCTATGAAATGACACACATCTTTGTAATAAATTAGGCTAATTAACTGCCATGTTAATTCTAATTACTGGGTTCACGTAAAATTCACCGCGCAAAATCATGTGAAGGTTTCCTTTAATATTGCAAAAGTTGTTATTTTTTTTTTTAGTTTTAAAATCGAAGAAACTTCTCTTCTCAAAAACGCATTTTCTCCAAAATCCAGATGTGTGTCAACGGTGAAAACGGAGATGAAATATGGTACGCAAATTATATTACACGACATTTGCACTATTTTTGTTTCTCTCAGATAATGTGAGGCTTATCGGAGCCAGCCCGAGCTCCCTGCAGGTCAACTACGACCGCTACGACGGCCAGGGCTACCACATTATCTTGGTGCGCAACGACGGCACGATCCAGGAAGAGACCATCGTGAACGACTCGGCGACGCTGTCCTACATCTTTAGCGGTCTGCAGCCCAACACAGAGTACACCACAGTGGTGACAGGCATCAACACCGGTGGGACCCGTACATTCCTGCTGGGTACCGACACCTTCCTGCTGGGTTCCGCCACTCCAGTCGGCTGTAAGTCCAGGACTTCTGTCTTTTGTCTCACCTGAACAAAGTTCAGAAAGAAAATATGCAATTTTTTTTCTGTACATGATCTTTATGTAGTAGAGTTGTAGTCAAGTACTTTCCTAGTACCATCTTAACTACCAGATATTAAGATGATTTGGTATAAATATATAAAGCTTGATAATATTGACCCTGGATAGTAAATATTTGCTAAAAAAATAAAAACTTTGGACATTCAGAATCTTGAATGAATTAAGCTTTTAGACAAAAGCATTCAATAAGTACTCGACCGAGTACTTTCCGAGTACTTTTGTCCTAAAACTTTGATTAAAAAATTGTGTGCATCCGAAAGTTACAAGTTAATTGTTTTCTCTACACTGACTTCATTTAATGTCTACTGTCAATGTTTGTCTCCCTGTCATGCCTGATCTGCAACAAGTGCAATAATGAGTATAACTTCAGACCTAGCAACGCCCGACTCGGGCCAAGTCTAATTTGAGTGCAACAGGCAAATAGAGTGTGCAACAGGAAAATCGTTTAATTAAAGATATTATACCCCATTTGCTAAATTGCTGTAAAGTTTCGAAAATGAATGGGTTTAGGGAATTTATGTGTTTCATTTTAAATATTGTTACGTTGACCTGTTTCAAGTTTCCTTTTCATAAAAGCTTGATAAACCAAGAAAAGAGTGCTGTACATGCAGTCTGGTTCCTTGACTTCCTTCAGACGAATTCAATACATTGGTGGCAGTTTTTGAAAATACATGTAGTCCGGTTTTTACAACGATTGCCGGCCAGCAATCATTTAAAATGATACAAAATTCCACTTTACAAAAAAACTATATCACACCAGGCGCCGTGATTTCACAGGATGCTTGCGACTGTTATTCACTTGCAGTCAAGTGAGTTATTTCATAATAATTCATTAGTTTTGTTTTTTGATGTTGGCAATTGATGTATACTTTCTTATTGATACTACCAATGTACAACAAGGGAAACTGACTAGGTAAACTTGCTTACATTTTAAAGTGAACAAAGAAAACTAACAGAAGCAGGATTCGAACCTGCACCCTCCAGAATACCGTACTGGCAATCTAGCAACTGATCTATCTTGCCCTATGTTGGCGATCTCCCAAATTGTGATCTCTGGCCATACGTCATTCTGGTGTTTAAGACTTCTGACTAGCGCCCCCCAACAAAGGTCGCAGGTTCAAATCCCTCTCCTGTCAGTTTTCTTTGTTCACTTAACAAATATTTTGTTTAAATGTCTAGTAAAATCAGGCAGTATACCAAGAGTTAGTACAGGGAACGTAAATTTGTGTAGGTAAAGGACGATTGTTTGTTGAAATATTTGTTGAAAAAACAAAACAATTTTGTTTCCTCGTTTTTACAGCTCCTGCTTTGGCTATTGACTACCAGTTGAGCACCACTCCAGTTACCACGACGACGATGGACGTTGCCTGGCAACACAATTCCAATGCTGGCTTCGATAATTACCTCTTGACCCTGAGGAATGTAGATGATAGTAGCGAACAGGTTAGTTCGTTACTTGTCATGTACGGCGGTAGGTTTTCAAGTATTCCTACTTTACATTGTTGTTCACCTTGCTTCCACTTTTTGTATTTTTTTTCTTAATTCCTACCTTTTCTTGTTTTTCTCACAACTCCGAAATAAATTCCTGTAATTGGCGGTTCCTTCGCTGTTGAAAGTGGTTAATGAGTAGGTAATAAATAAATAAATATATGACATGTTTATTCCATAAAAGTGTAACACACTGGTATATGTAAATCACACTATGAAGGGATTCGGCGCAGTATCGTAAACTGGGGTAACTTTGGCACCTTGGGGTAATTTTTGGCACCTTGGGGTAATTTTTGGCAGAAGCCACATACCTTCATTGTAGTCGCCATAGTAAGCAAAATGAAAGGTTTTCTTCAAACGTTACTTTGGTGAATCAATTTCAACAAACATATCATTAACTTTGCGCATGTTGTCGCTATGACAACTAAAATGAAGGGATGTGTGGCTCCTGCCAGAATTACTTCGGGGTGTCAAAGTTACCCCAGTTTATGGTAGTAACTGAACTGTACTTCTGAGAGCTTAGTTAGAAATGGAGCTTTCATTTGGTATATAATATAACTCCATAGCCCCTTCCTTTCTGGAGTTATGACATGTTGGCATACTTCCTTGGAGTTTAAATTACACAACTGAGAAAACAGGCTTTGAAAATAGCCGGCTCTGTTGTAGAACAACAGAATGATGCACACACAAAAAGTCTAGACAGCAAAGTGTTTTCAGGTGTCTTGTATGTCTAAACTTTTGTTCGAACAAAATTTCCATCGTCTTTTCGATTGCATGAAAAACTACATAGAATGGATTTTCCTTTACTACCATGTCACCCATAGCCTTGTGTGCATTTATCTGACACATTTATCACAAGAGAAAAATTGTCAAATCTTGTTGTGCACATGTGCGGTTGAAATACCGAACTGGCTTATTGCTTCCTGGGGCCAATTTTATGGTGCTGCTAAGCACAACAAAAAATGCTTAGCCTGAAAAATCTTTATTGGCAAAAACAAGGTGTTGTAAATGTATTGGGTTTTTTTCTGCTGGATTTTGATTAGCATGAAAAGCGTATACATGTAGAGTCTTGACTGGTATCCTGTCTTTAGCAAAATTTTGTTTGTGCTAAGCACATTTTTTGACTTAGCAGCTCTAAGGAATTGGCCCCAGGGGACATTCTTTGACTTAGCAACTTCATGGAATTGGCCCCAGTTGATATGACATTTTTTGGTTCTTTTTTGGTGATTGTGTGATGAGTAGACATTCACAGTACCAGCAGCCGTGAACCCAGGCCAGGCTGTCACAGGATTGACACCGGGAACCAACTATTTCGTGGAAGTCTCCGAAGTAATTGATGGAGTCCCGTCTGTGGTTGTCAGTGCTCATCAGCCCACAGGTGCGTTGCTTTTTGTTTGTTTTTGTTACACGTGGACGAAGTTAAGAAAGACATTGCAATCACTATTTTTGTATATAGGTCTACTCCATCCATGTATGTTGCATTTTGGTTAAAGTAATTTATTTTTATTGTCTTATATGTAAAGTTAACGTCCAATTGCAATCAAATTTGGGGCATGCATGCAATATTGTAGACTTTATATGATACTCATGTCAAAGGTCATTTGTGGTCAAGTTTTAAAAGATGCTACATAATTGTGAAATTGGTCTCATTCGAAAACTTGAATTTCAATTGCAAGCAAACTTGGTTCATAGGTACAGATTGGAAACTTCCATGTGATGGTGATATTAGAGGGTGATGTGATATTTAGACTCGAGTCTTATCCTTAAATCGAGTTGAGTCTACTCATTTCGATGATGGACGAGTCAAGTCATTTGTCCACAGTGAGTTGAGTCAAGTCATTTACCTATCAGGACTCGAGCCGAGTCGAGCCACAACAAAATTGTGACTTGAATCGAGTCATTGACTTAAGTCATGGACTCGATTCATTACAACTCTGCCCGCAGTTCCCGAACCGCCCAGCCTGACGCTCATGGAGCAGAACCCGACAGACAAAACGGTGACCCTAAACTGGGATCCACCCACCAACGGGAACGCAGAGAACTACATTATCCGCTACAGTCCGTACGGTAGCGCTGCCTTGCAGGAGGTGGTCCTGGACCCTACGGAGAACACCTACACCCTTCCGGCCCTCGACAACAGCCAGCAGTACACCGTGCAGATATATTCCTCCATCGGCCCCAAAGAGGAGCTGGTCAGCGACATGGGGGTCATCACGCCCTTAGGCGAGTTCACCACGGTCATCAACCCAGGCAAGTGGACAGTAGGCCTAGTGTCCTATTCTAAAGCAACTTTATTATTTTCCCAATGAAGAGAAGGGAAACGACAAGTCACCTATCACTCTTTATCATAAAGCACCAGCCCTTGGACGTTTGGCAATTAAACATGGCCTTAAAGGGATCGTATACGTTTGGTAATTGGAACCCACTGTTTGTTTCAATCCTATATAGTTATAGATATATACCATAAAACTAACCTGTAACAATTTCATTTCAAAAGGTGGTAGCGATTTTGAGATATTGCCGAAATTCTGGAGCGGTTTTGTCCTTGCAGGAAGAATAATCTGCATTGGAATACACACTCTGAGAAACGTCACTGCAGTAACGCTTCTCAGATTCAAATTTTTGGGGATAAAGTGATATCTTTTTTCATAACCGCAGTACTTCGAAGTGAAAAGTTTCTAAAAATGCATTTTACTATCCAAAGCTGCTCTATTTCTTACCAAGTGAGTTTTTATGGCCCTTAATTTTTGGAGTAATTACCAAACGTATACGATCCCTAATAATAGCATTTAAAATACATGTACATGTACCCAGTGGTTTTCAACAAATCTGTTGACATATTTTCAACAACAACGTTTGGTATGTTAGGACACAAAACTTGAGAGACAAGAATCGTGCTCGGTATAGCAGAGGTTCACTGTACTTAAAAAATTGAAATCAAACACTGATTAAAGTGACATAAGGAAACACAGAAATCTTTGCTTGCGGAAAAACCCACATCAAGTATAGCAATGAAAAGGTACAAGATATACCAATTTGATCATAACGATATTTGATCTTGTTCCACAGTCTGTGAGGTAAACACATGTTTGAATAGCGGTGTGTGTTCAATCGATCCGGCTATTGGCTTTGTCTGTGCCTGCACCCCCCCGTACACCGGCATGAACTGCGAAACCCAACAAGGTAAGATTGGCCCTATGCTTTTTAAAGTTCCATTTGCCGAGCTTGCTGTGCTGCGACACGTCGTATCCCTGTTATGCGTCAGAGCTGCATCACATCCTGCGATTCATGTCACCAAACACCGTCGTAAAGCGCACGACACCTTGTAGGTGTATTTATAGCACCACATGGTGACTGTTTTATGTGCAAGTATTTATTCAATGCACATGAAATAGTCGTCTACTAATCAGCATTGAGTCAGCAGATCTCTTCCTAAAAAGTTTTTGAAACCTAAAAGTGTAAAGAGTTGTCGCAAGGACGGGGAAGATTGTTCATTTCTACGTTTGTTTTGAGAGCTGCTCTCGCATGTACTGAAATAAATTCAAATGGTAACATTCCAAAAATATTTAAATTTAGATCATCTTTACCTTCCAAAAAATTGTGCTTGAATGGTAGGAAAACAAATCAAAGGTATAATACTCAAAATTGCAGTGCAAAATGTATAAATCGTTGTTCAATTGCATATTGTAACTGGATTATCTAGCTTGGCAGTTGAAATAATTTTAACAAAGTCCTTTAATTTTAACAAAGCGTTAACAAAGTTCTTTTAGCTTTGAACAAATTCCGCAATTTTTTATTGTACAAGTTGATTGGTAACCTTTTTATTTAAAGGGATCGTATACGTTTGGTAATTACTCCAAAAATGTATGGCAATAAACAATTACTTGGTAAGAAGTATAGCAGCTTTGGATAGTATAATGCATTTTTAAAAACTTTTCACCTCGAAGTACTGCGGTTATGGAAAAAGATATCACTTTTTATCCCCAAAAATTTGAATCTGAGAAGCGTTACTGCAGTGACGTTTCTCAGAGCGTGTATTCCAAAGGAGATTATTCTTTCCGCGTGGACATAACCGCTCCAGGTTTTCGGCAATATCTCAAAATCGGTACCACCTTTTGAAATGAAATTTGTACAGGTTAGTTTTATGGTATATATCTATAACTATAAAGGATTGAAACAAACAATGGGTTCCAATTACCAAACGTGTACGATCCCTTTAATTGTGTGCTATAAGTCATAATAAAGTCAGTATAAAGAGAGTACACCCCTACAATAACAATAATTTTGTTTGAATACAATATTAACAATGGCGCCTAGTGGTCGTTTATAGTGTTTGATACATGCGGTATAATGCTGCAATAATTGTCACTTATTTCAGAGGTGAATGAATTCCGTCTATCAGTTATGATGGAAGAGTCCAATGGCTTGCAACTCAACCTGTCGCCCTCTGCACTCCAGGCTCTCGAGGCGGAGCTTAAAACTTTTGTAAGAACACAAATTTTGCCAACTTTTTACCAATTATCTTTATGTTGATTTATAAAAATGCGAGGCCATCTACCTAAACAATAGCTTTAATTATTAACTTTGATGAGCAAATTTAATGACACTGAAATTTCTATGCTTTCCCAATTCAAGTCAATTCAATAGAAACTGATACAACAATGTCAGCACATACACCAGGAGCCATTATTTCACAGGATGTTTTAGAATGTCATTTCTAACAGTCCCGTAAAGTATTTCGTGATCATTTTGTATTTTTTGTTTTATGTTTGCAAATGTTGGACATTCCTTTTAATCATTGTCCTATAATGGTTTTGGTTTATTTAATTCAAATGTCGTTCATGATGAATAAAATAGGCTGAATTGACTTCGCTAGCTACTGTCGTTGAAATATCCCCAAACGTCAGCCATTTTTATGCACGGTCAAAATGCTGAGATAACTGTATTAATTTTCATTGCTGGGACAGCTGAGAGAACATTGTAATTATTTTTTTCGAGACCAACTGCATTTTTGAAAGAGAAGTGAAACTGTGTTTATTTATTTGTTTTTGGTTTTGTTATTTTTTTATAATATATCAGCTAGAATCTATGTTTGAGGACATGCCTGGTTTCATGGGTGTTCGAATATTCAGTACCTCCAATGGAAGCCTTGGCATGATGACGCCAATTGTATCATTCAGCAAAGACTCAGCGACCACTCTTGAGATGGTTCACGTAGCGCTGATGACATCCATAACTAGTGACAATCTGCTGTCCGGATCTCGATACCAGATCATGCCAAGCTTAACCGCCGCAGTGGAACGTACGTATTGTAACAGACAGTTTATATACAAGTTTGTTGCTGGACTATTGACACACTAGCTCCGCTGAAAAATGGGGGGGGGGGGGGGGGGGGGGGTGTTCCACCGGCCCATTGTTTGCGGTGCGCCAACTTAGTTTATTTTTAAAACAAAAATGGCCGCCAAATCTATGATGACGGTCGTTTTTTCCAAGAATAAGCGTGTTTATAGTTCTAAATTGACCGATCTTGGAAAAATTTGTTCCATTTTAGGAATGTTCTATAGAAAAATAAATCGCTTTTTTAATTTCTGTTTGTCATCGAGATTCAATTTTTTTTTTATTTTGACTCCTATATTATACACTTACCCTAAACCACATCCTGATTCTAGTTTTTGAGTCGATCCATATATCTGTTTTGTGAAAAACCTTGTGGAGACCTTTACACCTACCGTATATAAATTACCCTGTGGAGACGTATTTATTCCCATTGTCCCCATTGTGTTCTCGTCTTCACACCGTATTTCCCTCCATCATGTGTAGGACAAAACAGCAGCCGTCATTTGTTACAAGAATGTGTTTTTTCCCGCTGATGTTTTTTAGTTGTGTGCGAGGACGGGTTTTGTCTTAATGGAGGTACATGTACACCTAGTACTGTGGACTATGCAAGCACCTGTTTGTAAGTATATCCAAGGATATAGAGTGTAACAATTAAGGTCGTTGCCTTCTGTGCACATGAAGCTTGTGAGTTTTGTTGTTCTTCTTTTCATGAGCTTGAGAAGCACTTAACTTAAATGTGAGCCATGTTTTCAACGATCAAAGATCAGACACATGGAAACCGGGATGCAGTGGTATGTACTTTAATAGAACACATCCAAAAGAAAAACCCTGTGAACAACAAAAGAAATAAACAAAATAATTACAATTAAGGTATGCAAAATAAAACCTGTAATAAAAATACATTTCAACAATTGTAAAGCCTTGTTCGCACTGGACTTAATTTGGGCAAACTAACCGAGCCAATGGGTAACTTACCCATTTCAAGTCCAGTGCGAACAGCCTGGGTAACTTTCCTCACAGGTAACTTACCGACGTCGCGTTGGTAGTTTAACCGAGCCAAAGGTGCCTACCAGATTGACCAGGTCAGTTTAACTGAGCCAGAAAATCCAGTGCGGACGCTACGTCTCGGTTAAATCTTTCATCACCCTGTGATGGAAGATTTAATTTTGAGAGCTAGCGTCGGGAATAGACGATCCGGTCGTCAAGTCGCGGTCATAGGTCACGCAGGGCGCCCTCTTTATTGTTTTGGAGCCAGCTCGGTTAGTTTACCCATGGTCTCGGCAATTCTACCGGCGTAAATTAAATCCAATTGCGGACGGTGGGTGATTAACCCATCGGAATGTTACCCGGCATCATGGTAAAGTTACCCAAAATGTTTATCCAGTGCGAACACGGCTTTAGTCATTTACTGACCAGTCTGTGTTAAAATATAACATCAATGCAAATCACAGCTTGAATAAACCAGATCTCTGCTTTCTAAGAAACGAGTAACAAGTAGTAATTTTTCAATGGCCAAATCTTCAAAAGCCGTGTTTGCACTGGACTTTGTTTTGGGAAGGTTTTACTGAGATGATTAAAAAATGGTCAAATGTTACCACTTCTCGCACTTGGACTTTCGACACGGGAAAAATGTTACCGAGACTGCGGGAGATTTATACTGCTTCAAAAAACAAAAAAAACTACTGTAAAGCCGGGTTTGCACTGGACTTTTTTTGGGGAAGTACGTTTTACTGAAACGATGGTAAAATCAAAAATGGTCAAATCTTACCACTGTTCGCACTTGGACTTTCGACACGGGAGATCAAGTAACCGAATTGTCAGTATAATGACTCGTGAGGGCGCTTGTCGTGCGGTTTTATTTAGTCGTAAGACACGTTGACAGTCTTTATTATCAGCTGGTACGTAGCACCAATCAAACTTCCGACTGCATCAATAATAATATCTGCAATAATTTTGACCAAAGGAACAACAACAACACTCTGTGATCGCAATGCGATGTGCATGCATTAGCGTGCGCGCACATAAAATGCAAAGATCGCAGTGTCTTGTGTAGCCTGACTTCGCCCTAGGGGGCCGGATGTACGTTTTCCTGAGCCGCTTTTACCGACTCGCGCTGTTCGTACTGGACTTATCGTCTCGGGAAAGATTACCTGGGAAGTTTTCCTGGGCAGCAGTTGGCCGGTAAAAGTAACCACTGGACTCGGGAAAATTAGGTAACTGAAAGGGAAACGTCCTAAGCTGTCCGCACTGGACCTAAAATAGGAAAAGTACCCATCGTCTCGGTAAGTTTTATCAAAAAAAGTCCAGTGCGAACAGGGCTTTAGAGTTAAAGTATTTCACTTGTGAATAAGTCTTGTACCACAGCTAGCCCAAGGTTCTGGAATATAATTCACAATAGGTATAAAACAAAACCACAAACTGACTCATTAGTCAGTACATACCCCATCCAACCACTAATAGGAGTGCTAATGGTTCTTTCAGACCAGTGGCACCGAGGCCAACTACATGGCTATAGGCTCAGCTAACCTCCGATACAATCCAGCTGTTGTTTCACCCTATTATAAGGTCAAAATATTAACTGAAGTCTTAATAAATGTCATGGCCCAGTGGTTACGGTGTTCGACTCATGTACGATGGTGCTTGGGTTCGAACCCGACCAGGAACATGGTGTTTGTGCCCTTGGGCAAGACACTTAACTACAATTGCCTCTCTCCACCCAGGAGTATAAATGGGTACCTGTGAGGGTCGAGGCCGATTGAGCGCCTATAAACGGCTGCCGCGTGGTCCAGGGCCTGATGAACGGGGTAATAATTGTAAAGCGCTTTGAGATCGTTGATACGATGTAAAGCGCTATATAAGCACGAACATTATTAATAAGATATTCACAACAATAAAATTAACTTGAGTGACCTTTGACTGAAAAGAACAACTTTACGTTGGTTTTCCTATCTAGCCAATTCACACAATTTACACAAAAATGTTTCGACAAAACTTTACGGTCCTGACATTACTACACATAAAATCCTTAGTTAAATACAATATTAGGATGATATTTCACTAGCATAAGAGACAAAAACGAGTAGATGCTGGTATGTTGAATTATAAAAACATGGAAAAGAATTTAGTTTCATAAGCAGTCCATATAAACTCAACAAACATTGCATGTGCGATGTACTTAACTTTCGCTTTAAGAATAACACGTTATTTTCCATTGAGAAAACATCCTTGAAATCAGACTGGGATCAAATTTACTTCATCTTTTGTCATCAAAGATTCAAGGAACAATAACAATGAGAGAAATATCACTTTACAAACCGCAATATTTCGAAATCACACAATTAAAAGAACTAAAAGTAAAAAACTAATGCCTAATAAAATTACAAGTATAAAAGAAAAGAATTATTTTACCTGCTAAGTTGGCAAGAGGAGAAGAGAGTTTCGAAAAAGTCCAGCGCAAGCTTTAGAATGGAAGAGATTGCAGCTGCCAACTGGCACGACTAGCACAGACCATGTCCCAACACAAAGTGCCCAGCCCTGTCTCGTATACAACCCCTCAATAACCCTAGTAAGGCCAGTACCCTCCATGTCATCAGACCATTATCGATCAAAGCTGATCTTAAGAGTCCAAACCGCATGAACTTGAGTTAACTACAAGGTTTGGGTGAGACCCTGAGATCTAATAGCGCTCTACTGTGGTCAGATTGATGGCTCTGGCAGGGAACTTTATATGTTAGTATAAAATAACTAAGAAAACCTTAAATGTTAGTATCATATAGTAAATGAAATATAAAATACACAAAAAGTGGCTAACTACAGAAGAAATATAGGAAATCAAAAAGAACTATATAAAATATAAGGGCCTATATTCACTTGGTTACGTACATAAAGCGCTTATTGCAGCTCGTTAGTTGTAAAAAAAACAAGAATTCCTTACATTTATTCCTGTGGTTTCTGATTTGTACAATGTTCACAGATGTGCTGCTGGCTACTCGGGAAAGAGATGCTCTCAAACTTCAGGTCAGTCTTCATCAAATAATGGTGAAATTATAGGAAGCTAAATCGCTTTGTTTTTGTTTGTTTGTTTGTTCGTTTCTCGTTTTTGACTCCTCCAGGGTGCGCCTCTACTACAACGGTTGAATTAAGTACACAAAGGCTAATTCAACTTGATAACCCCTTTCTAGATGCAACCATTTTGCAATACGTGAATAGATCAATTCGCATTTGTTGATCCTTGTGGAGACATTGCTTTGCGCTCGTGTACAAAATGGTTAGAAAATCCACAATCTTTTTATCAAAATGCTCCTATTTCAACCACAATTAATTTTCTGGGTTGAAATTTTGATGCAATATACATGTACCCCATATTATACCCTAAACCACATGATAACCCTAGTTTTTAAGTAATTTAGAGTCGATCGATCCATATATCTATTTAGTGAAAAACCTTGTGGAGACCTTTACACCTATATACATTACCCTGTGGAGTTGTATTTATTCCCATTCGTCTCCACACCGTATTTCCCTCCATCATGTGTAGGATAAAACAGCACCCGTCTTTTGTTACAAGAATGTATTTTTTTGCTGATGTTTTTCAGTTGTGTGTGAGGACGGGTATTGTCTTAATGGAGGTACATGTACACCCAGTACTGTGGACAATGCAATCACCTGTTTGTAAGTATATCTAAGGATATAGAGTGCAAGGTCGTTCGTTGCCTTCTGTGAATGTTTTTGTTTTCTTTTTTTTATGATTTTGAGAAGCACTTGACATAAAGCGCTTATACATTTTTGCAGTTCGTTAGTTATACCCAAAAAAAACCAGAGAGTTCCTTACATTTATTGATGTGGTTTCTGATTTGTACAATGTTCACAGATGTGCTGCCGGCTACTCGGGAGAGAGATGCTCTCAAGCTCAAGGTCAGTCTTGGTCAAAGACGTATTTTCTGAAATATCCCGAATCCCGATCTTAAAGGTTGGATACACCATTTGCAAATATCGAAAATTAATAAGAGAAATATCTTACTTATTTGAAAGTAAATAATGATTGTGGGCATCCAGCAAAATGATTGCGCTATGAATTTTAAGCGAAAAAAAACCAAGAACATAAGAACTACTACCCGACACCGGTTTAAAATAAACGCCGTTTTTTTCTTGCTTTTCTCAGCATCCATGATTTTAAAACTTCGAACAAGTCAGTTAAACGATATTTACTATAAATTACAACCCTCCCCCCCCCCCCCCAGTTCAACCCATTCGTGATCATTCGAGCAATTACCAATGGTGTATTCTACCTTGAATAACTCAAATAATTTATTAGAAAAGCTTGTTCCCTAAATTCACCATCTGCCTGATGCTCATTTTGTTTGTGGTATTTCCATATAGGGGCCAATGCAGATGTTTCACCGATTGCTGCCATTCTGATTCTCCTGGGGTGTTTGCTCCTAATTGCCGTTTTCATCCTATTGTGTTGTTGCGCTATGATTGTTGCAAATCGCCGTAAGAAGCGACGGTACTTTGAACGTCGTGATATAGATGCACCCTTGTACTACTTCTACAACCTGAAATTCTTCACTGGATCGGTGAGATCATACTACTTTATTCATAATCATATAATTATGAAACACTGCAGGAAAAGAACTAAATATCCTTGTGTATATTAAATACAAAAAAAAAATAATAAAAAAAAATACAAGCCACAACAACGTTAAATTATATAGCGCTTACCTTATTCAGCCATAATGAAGCAAGATATGAGACGGAGAGAACCCTTTTCTTTGTGGTGGTCATTGTGCTTGCAGAATGTTGTGGTTTCTCAGGAATTCTTCTAAGGTTTTTCAGGGGTTGCGTCAGGTAACAATAGTCTAGAGAGTGTCTAGGTATGGGGACTAAGGGGGAGTTACTAGGTCTCGTAATCGTGCTGGGTATATAATCATTGCTTCCTTCTGGTAATTGAACGTCCTGGGAACTGCAGCTCGCAGTCCAGTAGAAAACCTGCAGAGAGAAGACAATTTCAGGGGTAGGAGGAAAACCCTAGAAGCATATTCTACGGGAAAACCCACAGAATCATGTGAACAAAGGAAGCGAAACATTGACACTAGAAAATAAATGAAGTTAGTGTTGGAGAAAAGAAAAGAAATTGAGAAAAAACATTATTATGATTATAATTCAGTACTTTTTTATGTTTGCAAAAGGTGTTCAAATAATTCGTCTTGTCAGACAAATAACCTTTCTTTGTACAGTAATGATCCATGGCCCCGACAGCTCATAGGTCCAACCATCGCCTCGTTTTTCTGACGTCGGACTTAATATGAGGCGTCGGATTTAATATAAGGCGTCAAAGCGATGAGGTTGAATACTATAGGTCCGATGCCTCATAAATATAACGCTTCATAATTTCGAATTTCTGACTTATAGAGGCGTCGAACTTAAGATGCGGCCCCTAATGGCGTCATACACGAAACATTCTAACTGTTATGTGGCAACATTCCAATGGTTTCCAAAGATCAGAGTGACTGCATACACATCTTGCGTTGTGTATTATTATATTGTGTTTAATGTTTATTCTAAAATGATGGCTTATCAAACAGGCTCGGGATGAGGAATATGGATCTGGTCTGGCTTACGTGGCATCTGGAATGGAGGCTGAGGAAATAAGGGTAAGTCCATCGCAACCCATCTTACCATCAGTCAAGCTATTGACATTAACCAGTTCCCGCCGGAGGACGTATATACGCGCAAAGTTTTCCCCAGATTCAAAACGGATGACGCATAAACACGTCACAAGCAAGGACAGAAATGTCTGTCAGCAGCGAGCATGGCCGGAAATGCATGGGTCTGCTTTCCGGTACCATCGGCCTGAACCGCCTTGGATCGAGTTTCATTACAAATAATCCCGGCGCGAACTGGTTAAATGTAGGATACACCATTGGTAATTGCTTGAATTATCATGGGTAGATTTTTTGGTTTTGGGGTTTTTTTTAAGGTGGGGGGGGGGTTGTATTTTATAGTAAATATCGTTTAACTGACCTGTCTTCGGACAGGTCAGTTTTACAATCATGAATGCTGAGAAAAGCAAGAAAAAGGAGTACGTTTTCAACCAGCGTCAGGAAGTGGTTCTTATGTTGTTCTTGTTTTGTTTTTTGTGATCGGCGTCCGGCGATCGTAAATTTTGTTTATATAAAATTCCTTTTTTTTTTAAATTGAATTGAATTGAATGAATGCCTACAATCATTATTAACTTTTAAATAAGTAAGATATTTCTTGATAATTCGGTAGTAAATTGTTTTGATATCTGTAAATGGTGTACGTATCCTACCTTTAACTGTGGCGAAGGTATTTAGTTGTCATTTTATTATAATTTATGTAAATGAGGCTCGTGAGGCGGAAGTGAATTGACCATTTGCGTGTGGAATTTAAATAATATCTGGTACTCTGACTTGTTCACACAGCTTGGCACAGTTTGACTTTAAATTATCCAGACCAAATACACTGTTGCTATATCATGTGATTCGGGGCAAGCTCGATCTTGCATAGTTAGAAACGCATTGTTCACAATGGTTGAGAATGGTACAGAGACACCAGACCATTCCAGAGCCGGGGGTTGCTAGCGTAAAGCTTGCCCCGAATCAGGTGATATAGCAACAGTGTCTTTGGTCTGGAGAATTTAAATGTAAACTGTGCCAAGCTGTGTGAACAAGTCAGTGTACCAGATATTATTCAAATTCCACACGCAAATTGCCAATTGTGGCCCCATTAAAATTAGCAAAGGTCCAATGATCATACGGGTCATTTTCTATCAATTTGTTCAGTAATTGTGGCTTGTTCTTGTCTCTTGCTAACGATGTCAAGTGAAAATAGCAGGGCTTCTTTCCGCACACGTGAAAAAGGGGTACAATCTATTAAGCGATGTGACGGGGTGTACTATATTAGGCTTGAACGGCCACTAGCGATCGGGCACTCTGTGCATGCACTGCATACTGCCAGTACAACAGGCGCAGTAGCCCGTCGCGAATCAGCTCAACATTTGATTGATCGGCGAGATTTTAATACGCAGTCAATTATTCCTGCAATCAGAAATGTGCAGTTAAATCATTTGTATCTTGTTTTCCCCTCCAGATGCGAAATTTAGACCGATTCCGAAACGCTGTCCTTTGAATGGAGATTTGCCTAACTGAAACCCGGTAAACATTGGCAGTTGCAGCTCATCATGGAAACGGATCGACTGAAGTGAAACTGTTTAGCTGTTTATAGCTGTTTTGATCGGGATTAGCTATTTGTTTGAGCTGTTCCCGATTTCGATCGGGAACAGCTATATTGCTTTTGTCACAAATTGTTTTTCCGATTTTGATAGGGAACAGCTATTTTATTTGGTTAATATTTGTTTGAGCTGTTCCCGATTTCGATTTACGAGATGCTTCTTCTCCGACAGTCTTTATCCAATTAATTTGCCAATGGTCACCTAATGGTCATTAGAGGCCAGAATGTGGTCAGTCTGAGTCGGTTCAGACAAACCTTTCAAAAAGTCTATTTAGGCTGATATCCTTGCTTCCTAAAGTACATTAGCTCTAGTTAATTACTATAACTATTGAGCTGTGAGTCTGATTGGAAATGCAAGTTGGTAGGAATTTTGATCAGGATGTGTAACAGATAAAAAGTATCTCAGTAACTGTTTTAGATTTTTTTTGGGTATTATTCAATAAACCATTTTTTACTCTGTATTAAATGACAATCAAAAATCATCTCAAGAACAGCTCCGTGTTTGTTCACAACCACTTTCTCATTTTGTTTTACTTTTCAGCTGTTTCGGATTTCGACGAAATTGGGAACAGCTTTTGTTTTCGTTAAGATATATTATTTCCCTCATAAAAGTTGTTCCCCACAGAATTTGGCCAGTGGTCATCTATTAATGGTCAGCAGGGCTAATTTTCTTTAAATATATTAGGATTATGTAACTAAAATGATTTGGGTGACGGGCTAGAGTTTCAGATCAATCAGTTTTAGATCAACCAAAGCTATAGACAAAAAGACTTGAGTCAAATGGAATGAAGTCTCTAAACTTGTGACGTGTCTGTGACAGGCTTGTGACTGATTCGATCTAATAATACAAGGTATAGTTATGAAAGTTTATTAACCTTCCTATGATGTGACAGCACAAATATGTACACATGTCCTGAGTCCAGCCATTATGTTCCTTATGAGTCTAGTAACACAATTCTGCCTACTGCCTAGTGACTTCCGCATAGGAGGGTTAATCTTAGTCTAACAATATGTAGGTTTGTATTACTTTGCAATAAAACAAATATAGCACTTATTATCTATAATGCATTCATAATCATAACGGTGTATTAATCAACGTATATCAATAATTATTTTCATTGTTACGTTATCAAGTCATACAAGGTATAGTTATGAAAGTTTATTATATAGGCCTTATATATAGGTGACGGGCTAGAGTTTCAGATTAATCGGTTTCAGATCAACTATATAGACAAAAAGACTTGTGTTAGATGGAATGAAGTCTCCAAACTTGTGACGTGTCTGTGACAGGCTTGTGACTGATTCGATCTTAACCCTGTTGATGGGGAAACACATGATATGTTTAATCCCACTACGTTAACTGACTTGTTACGTTATCAAGTCATACAGGCCGAGTTCGGGTGGTCTGTTCTTGACACGCGAACTCTGTTCTCGCGCTCGAACGGCGGGGACGCGACCCGTGAACATTGCACTCGGAACAAGAACACACACCACCTATCCATCAGTGTTTTGCAAGAACAAGTTACGCGTGTCAAGAACAGACCGCCCGAACTCGGCCACAAGGTATAGTTATGAAAGTTTATTAACCTTCCTGTGATGTGACAGCACAAATATGTACACATGACCTGAGTCCAGCCTTTTACATATGTTAAGTCTAGTAACACAATTCTGCCCACAGCTTCAATACAATCTCTATTGTGCTGCTTAACAACTGACCCAAAAAGTGACTTCCGCATAGGAGGGTTAATCTTAGTCTAACAATAGGTAGGTTTGTATTACTTTGCAATAAAACAAATATAGCACTTATTATCTATAATGCATTCATAATCATAACGGTGTATTAATCAACGTATATCAATAATTATTTTCATTATTATATTTTAGCGTGACCATGGTAAACCGTAGTCCTGGTACATGCATATATAGGCCTTAAATATAGGTGACGGGCTAGAGTTTCAGATTATTCGGTTTCAGATCAACCAAAGCTATAGACAGCCAGACTCGAGTCAAATGGAATGAAGTCTCCCAACTTGTGACGTGTCTGTGACAGGCTTGTGACTGATTTGAGCTCAACCCTGTTGATGTGTTACAACATTATACAATGTATAGTTTTTAAAAAAGTTTTATAGATTTGTATTACTTTGCATTACTGAAAATATATAGCAGTGTTGTCGAGTACTTTGTTTACTACCAAAATATTTAGCCCTTTGTTGCAATCAAAAGAATTTGAAGGGATCGATGTTAGAAAAAATATATCTTGGGACTTTGGATGCATAAACATTTGAATCAAAGTTTTGGGAACGAAAATACTCGGTTGAGTACCTTCCAAATACTTTTGTCTTAAAAGCTTAATTCATACAAGACAAAATAAATTCTCCCAAGGTTTTTTAATTGTTTATTTAAGTGGGTCTAGTGTCTGTACTGTGCAGTTTTATCTATACCAAACCATCTTAATATCGGGTAGGTATCTGGTACTCGGAAAGTACTCGACTACAACTTTGAAATTAAGCTTTCCTAATCCTAACGGTGTATTAAAGAGGATAGTGTGGTGCTGGTTTTTGTCATTATAATACTTAGCTGAAGACATATTAAAATAAAAGGGCCATTAGTTTTGCCACTAAATAATTACAAAAATGACTTTTATGAGATTTCTTTTCGCGCCCCACACTGTCACTCTGTGACACCCCCCCCCCCCCCCCCCCCCTAAAAAAACAAAACAACTCGGTTCTAGACAAGAAGAACACAAAACGCTCAGTTTATAAAGCATGCATGGTTTAGAAACCATGCACAAACTGCACACAATAGCACGGTATAGCCTCCAAACACGACTTATTCTTGAGGGCGCTATCACATTTCATCTCGTAGATCGACGCATCAGAAACTGAACCTCACGAGGGTTTTACTGGACTAAACAAATTGCTAATCACAGTTTCTTTAACTGATACTGTGTTAAGTTACTGAATAGCGTTGAGGGTGAGTGTTCTAGAATTGTGTTATCAGGTTAAATATGTTATATTCAGAGTAGTTTTTGCATAATGAATGATAATTCATTGTACTTGGCTAACATTTTGAGATTCGTTGTTCAGGTCAGGTGTTCTTAAGTTGTAGCACGCCGGCTACGGTCAAATGTCAAATATTGGAGTTCGATTAAAATTTAAGTGTTTCGAAGTTTTCAAGTATCGAATTTAAGCTTTATTGATGGAATTAATCAATGTTCCTGAACTAATGTCAACATGCATGTCCTAGAGTTTATCAGTTTTTGTAATCCGAGTTACTGGACTCTAGTTATCGCTTTTTTAACATTTGGACATCATCTGGCGCTACTACTAGTACTAGCGCCAGATAGATGATGTCCAAATGTTAAAAAATCGATAACTAAGAGTCCAGTAACTCGGACTACATTTGTTGGTTTGTATTTGATTTGGATTTTAGGATGTTTATTTTTAGGTGAATTTAGTATTATCAACTGCACTGCACTGCACTGAAAGTTAACTGTAACTAGTTGTATCCGGATGTCAGGTCGACTCGCCCCCCACCCCCCCCCCCCCCCCCCCCCCCCGGCCGACTCGCGACTCGGCCCCGCAGGCTGACTCGGCCCCCCCTGGCCGACTCGGCCCCCCCCCTGGCCGACTCGGCCCCCCCTGGCCGACTCGGCCCCCCCTGGCCAGCTCGGCCCCCCCTGGCCAGCTCACCCCCCCCCCCCCCCCCCCGGCCGACTCCCCCCCCCCCCCCCCCCCGGCCGACTCCCCCCCCCCCCCCCCTGGCCGACTCGCCCCCCCCCTCCCTGGCCGACTCGCCCCCCCCCCTGGCCGACTCGCCCCCCCCTGGTCGACTCGGCCCCCCTCTGGTCGACTCGGCCCCCCTCTGGCCGACTCGGCCCCCCCCCCCCTGGCCGACTCGGCCCCCCCCTGGCCGACTCGGCCCCCCCATGCCGACTCGGCCCCCCCTGGCCGACTCGGCCCCCCCTGGCCGACTCGGCCCCCCCTGGCCGACTCGGCCCCCCCTGGCCGACTCGGCCCCCCCTGGCCGACTCGGCCCCCCCTGGCCGACTCGGCCCCCCCTGGCCGACTCGGCCCCCCCTGGTCGACTCGGCCCCCCCTGGCCGACTCGGCCCCCCCCCTGGCCGACTCGCCCCCCCCCCTGGCCGACTCGCCCCCCCCCCTGGCCGACTCGCCCCCCCCCCCTGGCCGACTCGGCCCCCCCCCCCCCCTGGCCGACTCGGCCCCCCCCCCCCCCTGGCCGACTCGGCCCCCCCCTGGCCGACTCGGCCCACCCTGCCCGACTCGGCCCCCCTGGCCGACTCGGTCCCCTGGATAATTGTTCCATTTAAAGTCGTGAGTGCTCATCCTGTTTGTGTGTAGTTTGAGTTACATGTGTTTTTAATTCTATAATTTGTATCATTTGCCCTCGTAGAACAACTGAAAAGACGATGCAGCTAAACTTTTCCCTTGATCAATTCTCTCGCATAATCTCGATTATTTGTATCCGACTTTAAAAAACAGGCATGCAACTTTTCAGCGGATCCGCGGATTTCCGCGTTTTTGGTAATTTTTACTTATTTTTTTATTTATTATTATTTATATTTATTTTTTATTTTTAATTTTTTTAATTTTTTTTATTTATTTTTAATTTTTTTTTAAATTTGGGGCACCTTACTAGACTTAAGCCAGAGATTAAAAAGGACAGTTAAGTCTAAAGCGTCGGCTTTACTAAGATTTTTAAAATGGATCTTGTCGGGACAATATCATGCAATCCAAGTCTTCAAGGCTTCAAGTAGAAACCTTCAGTGCTCTGCAAACCGTCAAATACTCCATACTAGCTAGCCACAACTATTTTTTATACTTTATAGAATAAAAGGTAAAAAAGGATCACAAACTTGAAGCATTTTGAGTATTTTTTAATGAAAAATATGCCATGAAAAAAACTGGAAATGTGTCAGTCAGCTTTCCATCCAAGTGGTCTAAAACTGCTTAGAATGCACCACAGAGCATCTAGAATTCAAAATCTTCTCGGGGACCTAATGCGGGCCCCGCACCCCCGCCGTAAAGGCTTCGCGCTACGCGCTCGCAGATTCAGCACGGATCAGTTTCCTCTTTTTTTAAATTGAAGAGTTGCATGCCTGTAAAAAAATATATGTTGATGTTCGTTTCAATCCACTTAATCGATTTCAGTGGTGAAAATTAATGACAAAGCAGTAGGCCTAAATCCTCGAAGCCCAAAAAAGTTAAAGGGGAACTACAATTTTTTTTTATAGATTTTTTTTTTTTTTTTTGGGCAGAGTATAGATTAAACAATAAATAAAAAAAAATCGGTAAATTAGGTAAGAAATACGTTTTTTAGAGGCATTTTCTTTCTGCGCCTGCATAGCCAGAAATCTGAAAAGCTCGAGGTCAAATCTCCGTCTGTATGTAAACATAATGACGTCATTCTGGGAGACGGTGGCACTGCATAGTGCATACATAATTATGTATATAAAAAAAAATCATGTTTGGTTCTTGTTTTTATGAGGTTTTTTTTCGGAGCGCGGGGGGACAAGTTGATCGCATAATTTGATGCGATTTTGTTTACTGCTTTCCAACCAAATAGGGCTTTTCAAGGAAGCTATAGATCGAGAATCTTTCAATCACTTCATCATTCTTTGTTACGAAAACCAACGCTAATGAGGGATTGAACTGCAGGTGTTACCACGCGCAGCTCCACAAACATTTTCGGCTCCCTCTGATCTGTCCGCCAATGGTGAAAGACGGTAAACAACCCATATCAAAGCGCTGACAGTGAATACAATGAAGTCATTAATTTGACTAATGAGGTTGCTACTTTTGGAGAAGGGGGGACTGCATGTTCGTTTATTGGTATTTTGTATGTCCGATGGTGTTAAATTTGATTTTCACATTGTATACATGTTGGTTTCTAAGACGTTTGGTATGTCGTGTTAGACCTGAAAATATTCAGAGCATAAAAAGCACAAACTTTTTAAAGACACATCCATAGACCGTTTTTATGCATGCTTTAGGGTGGGTTTTCGTGGGGCACGTGAACGATTCGCGAAGCATGCAAATGCCGAAAAATGGCAAAGTCCAACACTCGTACTTTAGGTTCCAAACGTTCGCCAAACATGCGCGGGGGTTCGGAATCGTCGTCAATTGTTCGCGGGAGTCTAGTCCAGTCCATCACAGTTTACTATAGTTTTGTAGATTTCTCCTTAATTATAGCATTTGAATCATTTCTTTGTATGGCTGATGTAAATAAATTGTACATAGCCTAACTTTACTTGAGGAAGAATATTAGAAAGTTGTCCGTTTCCATTGATTTCTTGGAAGTCGCATTCTTGCAGCCTATTTTTGGTTGTTATTGAAATGATGTAAAACAAAATATTCTTGTTGGTGCATGGAATACTTCAAGAAAAAAAATAGGCCTAATAAATAAACGTATTTGCATATACATGTAATCAATTGCATTTAAATCAGCTTCATGCATTCAGGCAATATAAATAGCTAGGCCTATCCATTACAGAAAGAATAACTGTTTTGAATCAGATTAGATCGCTTGTATTAGTTGTAACAAAAAAGCTATGATTTTATTTACATCCGTGGCCACGCTGAGATACAGCCCAAAATTCAGTATCGCCAGACCCTCTAAATCCACACGGTCCTATTTCTACGCACTCGCCTTTAATGTACGTTTGGCAACAGGTACACGTGAGCAGATAATTAACGGAGGGTCGAGGCCATACATGTAGTAATACGGTCATGTCTAAGTTGAGAGTTCGTTTTTATTTCTCAAAATGACGAATTTTATGGTAACGAATATATGTGACACGATCAAGCCAAATCAGTCGGATGTCGGCGAATCCCAAAAATGCACTGTATTCTTCGTTGGTATTTAAACAAATTTACATAACTCGACAACAAAACATCGTATCAACGTTTTCAGTTTTTAAAATGTACAGATGCCCTCTTTGAAACTACATGAACACTCATTTTTTGACCGGGGCCGACATCCGACTGATTTCGCTTGATCGTGTCACGATATACACAGAGGGGGCGAGTCGGCCAGGGGGCGAGTTTGTCAGGGGACGAGTCGGTCAGGGGCGAGTCGGTCAGGGGCCGAGTTGACCTACAGTCGTATCCGGTCACAGTAGTAAGTTTGATTTTTAAAACTACATGTTTTTAGTTTTCTAAATGGCATTTGACAGATGTTTGCACTGTAACAACATTATTAGTAATTTCATGTGTTAAAAGTGTAATTGGGAAGCAAATTTAAGATCTGGAATTTACACTCAAAACTGCTTTTATTCATTCTTTACAGAATTGAATCTGATTTTTACAATTCAAAACTTCATACATTAAACACCGGCTACAACTTCGTTCTTGAATCTTCTTGGGCCTTCCACAATTCAATTTACTCTGATCCAGTCGAGGCCAAGATGAATGAAAGGAAGAAAAAACGTCGAACTAACAATACGAGGTTTACTAGACAGAAAAGGGTGTTGAAGCAACACATGAAGCAAGAAGATTCCATAGAAGAACTGACTGTGGAGTTCCAAAAACTAGAAGTTACCTTCACGGAACTTCAAGACCGACACGGTGATGTGATGAATATGAGCAGGAAGAGGGATACATTCAGACCTGCATGGATGACTTCATGGGAATGAAGCTCAAGCTGACTCAATTAAGAAAATCTCAACTTGACAAACCTGCTGAAGGTACGCCGGCAGAAGATGTTGTTGCACCACTTGATGATGATGCCTCCCAAGGTTCCTCAGATTGCAACGCTCAACCAGAAAGCAGTGTTGTTCAACCGCAAGCTGACCTGTCCCCTCTCTCACAAACACCAGCAGGTTCTGAAGTAATGCAGCCATCAAAAACCAGTACTTCTGCTCCGTACAAATTGAAACCGAGGATAGAGAAACCCAAGTCGCGACATTCAGTGGGGACGTCAGAGACTATCATATCTTCAAAGATGACTTCAAACACATGATTGACCCAATCTATGATGCAAGAGATGCTGTATCCATTCTGCGGAACAGTTTAACTGGCAAGCCACTTGAGTTACTGGAAGGTATTGGAACTGATTATGCTGCATGCTGGGATTACTTGGACATGTACTATGGTTATCCGAGGTTCATCTCTGACATAGTAGCCCAGGACCTGACCAAATTCAGAGCGCTTAAGCTATAGTCACATTACCCAAAAGTAACCTGCTAGGCGGCCGAGCGGCAAGTTTTTAACCAATTCTGCCCGGCCACCGAGCGGCGGCCGCCCAGGCACCGCTCGTTTTTAGGGCATCGCTCGGTCGCCGCTGAAGTTTTAGCGCGGAGTTAAAATTTGGGCGGCGCCTGCTCACTTTTCACTCGCCGCCCAAAATACGCTCGGTGCCTGGGCGGTCGCTGCCCGGGCACCGACCTAATCGAGCATTCGCCGCTGAGCGATTTAAGTCAAAAATCGAAGCCGCTAGGTCAGAGGCTGTCGAGCGGTCGCCGCACGGTCGCCGCTGGGAGATCAATCGGTCACTGGGAGGCGAGTTCAAAATCGGTCGGCGTCCAGCAGCGCCAGCTCCATTCACCGCGACGTCTAGCCGATAATGGCTGACAATTACAATGACAATGGCAATGACAAAGCAAAAGCGGTTTTGATGATGACCAGTCTGGGGAAGTCACATCCCAGGTTGCCCGTGAGAAATTTTCGGCAGAGCCTTTAAAATCAGCCGGTGGCTGGTGGGAGACCGCCCGGCAATCGGAGGGTCACCGGTCGGTCACTGCCGGGACACCGCGCGAAAAAGCTCCGATTTCGCCCAGTTTTGACCTAAAATCGACCGGCGACCGACGGGAAATCGACAGGTCACCGCCCAGGCATCGCTGGGGCTCTACAGCCTGCTCGACTTCTCCAAAAATCGCTGGGCGATGCCTAAATTCCAGCAGCGACCGAGCAGGCTACTGATCGGTCGGTCGCTGCTCTGATTTGTGACCGTAGCTTTAGTGATGGAGAAAGTGTTTGCTCAGCTTGTACGGCGCTCCTTCAATATCTAGGCTAAGGCAAGTCGGGAAAGAGTCGGACATGAACAACAACCACATACTGGCTCTCATCGAGAAGAAACTGACTCCAGATGATAGAAAGGTGTATGCCCGCATATTAAAGCAGAACAGGGAGGAGGCCGCTCTTGAAAGCCTGCTCGAATTTCTTCAGGATGAGACGAAGACCAGAAGGAGGGCAGCTGCTCCCATCAGAAGCACGAGTACGATAACAACTCGGCAAGCCAGAGTACATCTGACCGAAGAACGACCAGCCACAACAGAAAAATGGAAAAGGTGCTTGGGGTGTGAAACCGATAGTCATTGGCCTGATCGATCAGTGTCCTTTCATATTAAAACTGACTCCTGAAGAACGCTATCGAAAGGTAAAGGATAAGCATGCCTGTTTCGCTTGTATAAAACGTGCCGGCAAAGGGCACAACATAAGTACGTGTAACAGAAAGAGAAAATTATCCCGGTGTGATTCCTATCACCATCACCTCCTACATGCAGTAAGACATGTGGCCTCGGCACCAACAGCTCAGGTTATGGCGTACAACACCAACACAGATTACACCAATGTTGCACTGACCTTGCTGACGGCTGAAATCGGGGCACTTGACAAGAAAATGACTGAAAACATTGTGTTCGATTGTTGTGGGAGTGTAACCCTAGTCCGAGAGGTAGCGGTGCAAAGACTTGGTCTACATGGCAAAGGCAAACCAATCAGCATCGACATCACAACATTGGGCGGAATGACTGAGACTCGCGTCACCAAGCTGCATAAGATCAAGGTGTATCACGAAGAGAAAGTGTATAAGGTGTCGGCGGTAGAAGTTCCCGAGATAACCAAAGTACCGCGACTACCAAAGCAACGCAGAGAAAGGATTGAGAATCATTTGGGATTGAAGATTAGACGTGGGTATGGAGAGGTTGACATACTACTAGGTGTTGATCATCCTGCTATGCATGGCGGCGAGACAGAGCAAATATAGGGCTATGTCCTAAGAAATTCTCCACTTTGAAAAGATGTGGGGGTCATGTGAGAAAGTAGACAACTGATGGCTGGTTCCCTACTCATGGAAGAGAGACCCGAAAGATCTGCCAGACAACAGAAAACAGGCTATGGTAAAGCTGCTGCCCATAGAGAAGAGGCTCCAAAAAGAAGGGAACAATGCTCAACTCTATAATGAACCGATGAAAGAAATGAAACAAAAGAAGTTTTTGAGAAAGTTGAGCAACGAAGAGATAAAGAATTATGATGGTCCGGTCCACTACGTTTCCCACCACCCAGTCATACGTCCTGATAAGAAGAGTACGCCAGTTCGTATCGTCTTCAATGCATCCGCTAGTTTCAACGCTATCGACTGAATGATTACTACTTGGAGTTCTGTTCCGGTTCAGACAATTTCCGATTGCTGTGTCAGGCAACATAGCTAAGATGTACCACCAAATCAGAATTCCCGAAAGAGACAAGCATGTCCATAGGTTCATTTGGATGAGCTTTAAAGCACGAGAACCAGATGTATATGTTAAAGAGGTGGTAACCTTTGGTGACATGCCAGCACCAGCTATGGCATTGACTGCACTGAAGAGAACAGCCGCCGAAAAAGCCAAAGACTACCCAGAGGCATCCAGAGCATTAGACCGTTACACATACATGGATGACATATGTACCTCTACAGATTCAGTTGAGAAGGCAACACGTCCGACTGGCTAAATTGACGTGGTCTTAAATGCAGGTGGCTTCAAGGTAAAAGAGTGGGTGTCAAACGCAAAGTTAACAGAAGGAAAGACTGGAGAGAAACCAATCGTCGGAGGTATGCCTACAGAAGAGCAAAAGGTATTAGTCGTGGTATGGAACCATGAGACAGACAGACAGACAGACAGGCAGACAGACTGAAGTACCAAGTACCATCTTAAACCAGTGGCCTTGAAAGAAAGAGATGACATGACTAAACGGATGGTACTAAGTGAGCTGGACAAAATATTTGATCCCATTGGCTTTACTGGTGCTTTTATGATCAGAGGAAAGATCCTGATGCAGAAGCTGTGGCAACTAGGTGTTGACTGGGATGACGAATTACAACCAGAAGCAAAAGCTGAATGGAGAAAGTCCTTTACAGAACTGGAGAGCTTAGATGGAGTATCCTTTGAGCGATGCCTGATACCAAAGCCAGACCGTCCTGTTGAACGAATAGTGTTCTGTGATGCATCCGAAGAGGCATTTGGTACAGTGGCCTACACCAGATGGGAGAACGAGTTCGGATTATTTGATGTGAGATTTGTCGCCGCAAAATCGAGTGTAGCTCCACTGAAGTGCCTGACGATTCCGAGATTGGAGCTACAAGCAGCAGTATTGGCGACTAGACTCTTTGCATCAGTGGTCAAGAAGACATCAGCTGAGTTTGAGAGGGCCATATATTCCTGTCAGACAGCATAACTGTTCTTTCCTGGATACGTGGCCAATCACGACAATTTAAGCCGTTCGTATTAAACAGAGTGGCGGAAATTCAGAGCCAAACCGATCCTTCCGACTGGAGGCACGTCCCACGCGAGCACAACATTGCCGACAAGATCTCAAGAGGTGTCAGAGTCCAAGACTTACAGGGCATCTGGAGAGATGGTCCAGAATTATTGAAAGAGCCTGAGGAAAAGTGGCCCAAGTCCCTGCCAAAAGCTGAAAAGAGTGAGGTAAACGGAGAAAATAGGAAGGAGAAGACCGTACTTCTGATAAAAGAAGCGGATAAGGCGATAGACTGCCACAAGTTCCCAAGCTGGAGAAAGTTGATTCGTGTGACGGCGTACGTCTTCCGTTTCATCTCAAACCTGAAAGCCAAGTCCAGAATCCACGACTGTCCGTTATCCGTTAAAGAATTGACCACTGCTTGAAAACCACTTCATGAACGACTGAAAAAAGGAGAGTTCATGTCGCTTAGTCTATTTGTGAAGGACAGAATGATCTTTGTTGGAGGAAGAGGTAATCATGGAAAGCTCTCTTATGAAAGACAACACCCGGTGCTAATCTCCAGAAGTCATCATGTATCGTACTTGATCACAAAGAATGTTCATGAACGTGGACATTACGGAGTCGCTACTATGGCAGAAGCAAGTACTGGGTGACTGGCGGAACGAGCCTAGCTAAGACTGTGAAACACAGATGCGTTATGTGCAGGGTTTTTGAACGCAAAACAGAGTACATGGCCAGTCTGCCTACTGAGAGGATGGCGCCATTTACACCGCCTTTCTACTACACAGCCCGTGACTACTTCGGACCGTATGTTGTTAAAATTGGAAGAAACAAGACCACTAAGCACTATGGTGTAATTTTCACATGTACCTATACAAGAGCCGTGCATCTAGAAGTAGCAGTTGATTGTTCGACGTTGGAATTTCCCCAAGTCCCTAGGCGATTTATTGCTGCACGAGGACATCCAAAGCTAATATAGAGTGACAATGGGACCCAGTTCGATCGTTGGTGCTGAACGGCAGCTGCGAGAGATGGTGAAGGGATGGAACGTGATTGAATTGAAAGACTTTTGTGCTGAGAAGTTTACTACACCTCTTGCCCCACATCAAAATGGGTGTGCGGAGGCGCTGGTCAAAAGTCGTAAACAAGCCCTCAAGCAGGCGATTGGGGAGCAACGATTTACCCCATTTGAGCTGCAGACGTGTCTACAAGAAGTCGCAAATCTTGTCAATGAAAGGCCTATTATTATTATTATTTCTTTTCGGTAATGAAACCGAGGATTCCTCAAAAGCGCCCAAGGCACTGTAGCTCGTCGGCCTGAAGAAACCCGAGTAGGAGGATGAACGGAATGCCAGAAACACCGGGGCGAGCCCCTTCTCTTAGCGATAAGCGTAACTGGGTTCTTTTACGTGCGTGTCCTGGTTCAATATATACACAATACATTGGCAGCCACCCAAACGATCCGGATGATGGCAGCTACATCTGTCTGAATGATATTCTGCTTGGTAGGGCATCGAACAGAGTACCCCAGGGGCCGTTCCGCACAAGCAAGAATCCTAGAGAAAGATAGGAGTTTGTTCAACGAATTGTGACATCCTTCTGGAAGACATGAAAAACCCTTACACAAATGTCCCATGTCGTTTTCCCATGGGAACACCATGGCGATTTCCCATGTGATTTCGCCATGGTGTTTTCCCCATGGGTTCTGTTAAAGAGAAATGACGAAAAAGTGGACATTCTTTAATTCGAATGGGCGAGGACGCGCAGCGTTCGAGCCCAATTTGAATACAAAAATGTCCACCTTTTTAGTCGTTTCTCCGACTTAAACTACGTCCTTTTTACACCCATTGTCAATATTTAAAAGAAACAACAAGTGTCAATTCTTACTAATGCTTTAAAGTATGAGATGAATTAGGTCCATTGATCTGTGGGACAAGCTACTAAGGAATGTGAAAGCGTTGTCCTGTCTGGTCTCCGTGTTGCGTAACCAAACTGAATAAATTAGGTTGGGTAAAATGAGGGTGTTTAAAATGCCCAGTACATTCGACATCGAAGTCATTTGATGCCATACATTCCTCCGCTAAAATGTCTTCCAGTGATGATCCGTACATATTTTTTAGTAGGAATACGTTGGGTGATATGTTGTGTCACCTCAAGAACTGACTCGCCAATTTATTTGGATGGTAATTCAAACCAGTATTTTGGGACATATTCGACGAGGATTTATACTCCAATGAGGATTTATACTAAAGCGGCAGATCCAGAGGTGAAGAAACTTCCTGCACTCGTGGCTGATTTGGACCCCTTGTAACAGATCAGTTAATGATGGAAAATAAGCAAGAAAAGGTAACAAGAACCTTTTATTACCAACATTTGGCTTAGCTCTCAGAAGCTCATTTGGGCTTATTATTTTTAGCCCTTTTTATGGTGTAACTTAGCGTCAGTTACGGTTTCATTATCAACGGTTTCATTATCACGTAGTCAAACCAGACTTGGAACAAAACAAATTTCTGTTGGTTTTTCTGCCGTTTTTGCTACATGGGTGAGTTAGCGAATGTAAAGTACATGTACGTGTTGTACGTATACCAGCCCTTTTAATGTTGTGCATCAGTAGTACTTTTTAAGACCTTCGAAACTATGGCCTATCTCCGTCGAAACTTATTCCTATTTACAAAAAATCAATTCCTATTGCATGTACATATTTTAAATCGCAAACCATCGCTTCGACCTTGCTAATACAATAGTTTATCCTCCCCATTTTTGTTCTTAGTCGTAATAAGTTCTTGGGCCATTTTCATTTTCGAATGTTTTAGACAAACCTTGATGCAATTTGTTACATGCGGGTTGGCGCATCCATTTTATTTGTTTTTTGTTTTTGTTGATATCCCAGGTTGTGGCAAATCTGTGCAACAAGGCTTTTGGACGAACCACTCCATACGATCGAGCATGGCAGCATCTCGCCTCTACGTACAACAAGGGCTTCGGTAGCCAGAACCAGGGAGGACCATAGGAGAGCAGTCAGCCGGGTTGAAACCGCATAAGCGCGTCGACACAGCAACGAGACCTCCAAGACAACTGTTGAGAGCTCTAGAGAAACTGTCAACTAGCTCTTACTAAGTTGTAATAAATATAACAATAGCAATTTCTGTGTTCATTGAGTCGTTCTTTTTCTGTTAATTCTTAAAAGAATGTACAGTTAACTGTACATTCTTTGAAATAATCGACACTTTTCTGAATAGAGTGACGTCACAAGAGTAGTTTAACCAGGATGATTTGGACCTAAACCTCATGTACGTTCCCATGGTGTTTTTCACCATCCACCCCATGTTGTGACATCCCATGCAACCCACGGTATTTAATCCCATGCTCCCCACGGTGTTTAATCCCATGCTCCCCACGGTGTTTAATCCCATGCTCCCCACGGTGTTTATCCGCATATTTTCTCCCCGATGCGTTGACGTTCTACAACGTATTATACTATGTGCATCCATGTGGGAGTTGCCCCATGTGCCATGAAGTGTATAACCACTCAATGACCAATACATGCATCATTGCTCCTACACCACTGTTCATGTTGTACCATATTATCACTGCATTCCCAATTTATTTTTTCATAAATGTTTCCAATCATAATAATAACTGAATCAAAATTATCCGTAGTTCTTTAATCTGCAAATTCCCCACATAAAAAACACCATGCTTTATTAGACTTACCTAATCAACATTAAAAAAAACCACTGAAATTAGAACAGTCAGAATTAAAGCAATTCTCACAAAAGTCCCACTGTGTTCCCCATAGTGTCCCGTCTCCCCCCCCCCCCCCCCCCCCAGGGCGTTCCCCCCCCCCCCCCCATGGTTTTCCCCCATGGTGTTCATACCATGGCGTTTATCCCATGGCGTTTATCCCATGGGAATCCCATGACATGGCCATGGTGTTCGCATGGTCCACCATGGTGTTTCTGGAGACCACGTACCATGGTGCTTTGTAATACTTTATGGTGTCCACAATGGTGTTCCAATACTCTGTATGGTGTTCCCATGGGGCACCATGGCGTTCCAATTATTGTACATGGTGTTCTCACGGGCTACCATGTGGTGTTTTTAGCGACCACCATGAGTACACCCAAAATCCCCATTGCCATGTGACATTTGTGTAAGGGAAGGGATGTTCACCTAGCTCTTGTTCCAAGAAAGAAATGGAGTGTCCACAGGCGAAATGTGAGAGTCGGTGACGTGGTTATTCTGGTTAAGCCGAATCTCAACGAGGAAAATTTTACCTTGGAAGAATAACAGAGGTTTACCCATGATAAGACGAGCGTGTACGCAATGTTTAGGTTACAACTGCTCACAGAAACTACAGCCGACCAATAACGAAAATAGCGTTTATTTGTCCTGTTGAAGGATACGAGTAAAAATTGACTGGTTTGGGACCTGTATTGTATGCGAAATCCTCGCATAGGTGGGGAGAATGTTTCGTCGAGTTTTGTTTCACTGACGACTTATTTTTATCACATTTCATATTGTAGATCGACGCATCAGAAACTGAACTTCGCGGGGGTTTTACTGGGCTAAAAAGTTAGCTAAACTTTAACTGATACTGTGTTAAGTTACTGAATAGCGTTGAGGGTGAGTGTTCTAGAATTGTATTATCAGGTTAAATATATATTCACAGTAGTTTTTGAATAAAGAATGATAATTCATTGTACTTTGCTAACATTTTGGGATTCGTTGTTAAGGTGTTGTTGTAGGACTTGTAGAACTCAAAGGTCAAATATTGGAGTTCGATTAAAATAAGTGTTTCGAAGTTTTCAAGTAGCGAATTTAAGCTTTATTGATGGAATTAATTAATGTTCCTAAATTAATATAAACATGTCCTAGAGTTTATCAGTTTTTGCTTGAATACTGATCAGGTTCTTGGTTTGTATTGGATTTTAGGGTGTTTAGTTTTAGGTGAAATTAGTATTTGTCATGTATTTGAATGTTATTCATCATTAATTTCAGGATCCCCTACATATACTGAACAGAACTGCACTGCATGTTAACTTAACTACTGTACGTAGTTGTATCCGGTCACAGTAGTAAGTTTGATTTTACATGTAAAATGTGTGCTTTATGAAAAATTTATGAAACTACATGTTCTTAGTTTTCTAAATGGCATTTGACAGATGTTTGCACTGTAACAATATTATTAGTAATTTCATGTTAATTTTCAGTCAATTTTAAGATCTGGAATTTACACTCAAAACTGCTTTTATTCTTTCTTTACAGAATTGAATGCTGATTTTTACAATTAATATCTTCATACATTAAACACCGGCTATAACTTCATTCTTGAATCTTCTTGGGCCTTCCAAACGTTCTGTTCACGATGTTGTACTGGCACGGAGCGTTGGGACCGGCACCAGCACAAGCGATTTCAAGAAAGAAAAGCCTCGATCGAAGAAACAAATGCAACATTCATCATGTACTTTGCAACAGCGGCACTTTGCTGTGGAGGACGCCATGTTTGTTGATGTTTGATACCCACTATAGGTCACGTGACTCAAAAGGCGCATTCGGCCTATTCCACGGGTTAAGATCGCGCAAGGCATGATGGGAAAGCATGGCACAGCAAGATCGTGGCCCTGGTAACGAGGTTGGTTCGCACTGACCCCGGCCGGGGTTACGGTGCGAACAGTTCATGGGTGCACTACCCTAATAAAAGGGAGACTTTCTCCGCGATCTCATTATTAGCATTTAATGTGCACCCCCCCCCCCCCCCCCCCCCAACAATTTATTTTGAAAAAGGAGGCCGTTTGGTAGAAGAAACGGTGGGATTGTGTAAATATAGCCTGGGATCAACTCCCTGGTTTCTGAGCTTCAATCTGAGGGCAGACTTGACAAAATTACTGTTGAAAAATGGGTCCTAATTGCCCTAGAACGTGGAGGGATGCCATTTGTAAAATGGCTGCGTGCAGGCTGGGAAAGTATCACTTTTCGGAAGGTGAGTTTCTCTTGGTGTGAATATTAAACAATTTAATGCTAACCCACCAAAAATTGAAAAGAAATTGAAAGATAAAGGCCAAGACAATAATCTGATTGTTGTTTGATAAACCCTAGCGATGTTGGTTTGCATGCTAAACTTGGCCCTGAACTTTGTTGATTTTACACTGTTTTCAATGGGGCTTGAATTAGGATAGTGCACTCTATTTCAAAATGGCCGCCGATCCTTGGAGTCATGCGGGCGGAGAATAAAAAATGGTTTGTGTTGTTTACGTTTAGTCGTAGAAGACAAGAACAAGCTTCAGGAGACAATTGTCTTGATTGTGACACATCAGAGATATTTTATTACTGGTAACTGGTACAAAAAACAGTTTAAATCACACGATAATTATGTACAATCGTTTTGTAAAATTTGGAACATGAATTTGTATGTTTTTAATTTTTTTACCAAAGATCTCGGACACAAAAGTTATAAATTATCCGCTCCACAGTCTTATCAAAATTAAGGAGAAAAGTAACATATGGTTTAACAAAATGAGTGCCAAATTAACACACAAAAACGTCTGAAGCCGTCCACAGGCTGTTTGTTGTGGACGGGAAGTGTACACAAAACAAAGGGAAGAGGTGGCAATTATAGAAGGATAAATATCCTATTTTCTGGATCAAAATCACAAGGATGAGGGTACACAGGCTGGCTTATATCGTACACACCAACAATTTAACATTATCTCGGGAGTACGATGTAAGCCATCTTTGCCACGATTCCTTGTGCATAAATTTCGACCACCTCTCCCTGGAACCGTACGCCATTAACAATGGAAGGAAAAAGTGCCGCAAACATAGGGCCTGTACAGGACATGGGCATTATGAAAGGTGCAAATTGTGATTTACGTGTAAGTTGATAAACAGACTATGAAACCGGCCAACCCTAGCTACATTAACCCTAACCGAACGTAACCATAACGAACCCCAATGGAACGTAACCCTAAACCCAAACTGGATAAAACCAACCAGATTATTAAAAACAAAATCACAGGAACATTTTACAGTAATTGTGTTTGTTGTAGATATTTTGCTCTGGTTCTTTGTCTTTTGACTGGAATTCATTGTTTGGCCTGGGATTTAATTGTCCTGGTTTGTACATGGCCTGTGCAGTATGGTACGTATGGTATCTTTCACTACGACATTGTGCTCGTCTTTTCGTATATTTTGGAGACTTTGAACGTTTCTTATGATATGTTTGTCCATTTCAGCAAGAACACTAGCAGCAGGTGAGGTGCTGGTTGTGGGACACCCAGCTTGGCATTTCTTGATGATTGAGTTGGCGCGCCTGTTGTTAACGAGGTTAATGGCACTGTGATCTCCTGCTGCAGCGTTCTTGGAAAAAGTGAGTGATCCTTTGGGGTTGGTCACCCCAAAGGCATGATTCACAGATTCAGTCTTCTGTGTACTCATGCCATACTTTGTTTTTTTTGTTATGCATCTTCTTCAATCCGCTTGTCTAAAGGTTTCTTTAGAAGCTGCTCATCCTTCGTGGATAAGTACTGCGTGACATATATTGGAATCCATAATTACCGTTACAAATTTGGGAATTTTTTTTGCATAGACTGTGATCCCCCATATAACATTTTGGGATGGCAGTTGAAGCATTAGCTGCCATCTTTTTTATTCTATATTCTATAGGGCCTACATTTTCCCATCACATTTTTCGAGAAATGCGACGGCCTCGGCCTGTGTTCTGTGACTTACATCATCAGCAAAACGGTCTTGCATTTGTTTTTTTAGTTTGGCACTCTTGCAGGGAAACATATTTGAGCTGAAATTTGCCCGACTAATGGCAGAGCATAGTGATCTATTCAAATGAGAAGGATCTAGTTTTTGCACTGTTTCAGAACCAGTTCTTGTCCTCATTTGTGTGTTCAAGCCTGCTGCCAGACATCCATCTGCATCAGTGGTGACACTGTTGACAAGGAGGGGCTCTTTGCACGCCAACGTTTTTCAGCGCATTGTAACCTCCCTGCTTCTCGTTTCCCATGTTGAAGTGAGAAGGGCGTGTCGCTGTGCATCCTGTGTGGTTAGGGCATTTGGGTGTTCCTTCTTCTTTGGCACGTCTCATTTCTCTACTTTTACACAGTTTGTTTTTGTGATTGTACATGATGACATACTTTGAAGATGTCACATTTTCAAACATAGAGTCTCTGGTTTGTGTGGCAGGTACAACGAGACTCTTTTCCCTAGAGTTTCTGAGTGGATTGTTGTATTGTCTGTCCATCTCTACAGCAATTTGCCTCTCTCTTTGAAATCCCTGCATCTCATGAATATCTTTCACAATTGTCCTCTTTGCAGCCATGTCTTCCACATTTTCTTGAGATATTATTTTACAACATTTGTGTGCAATTTATTGCGGTCCACTACTCGAAGGAACAGCCGTGTCCATAGATGCTAAAAGCCTCCTTGCAGCTGCGATGCCACTGTTGTAGAGTCCCACCTGAAATGCCATTTTGGGAGTAGCAGTCCGTCGTCCAGGTTCATTTTAAGGTATTTCGGTATGAAGTCTTTGTCTCTGTGTTGTAAATCCACACTTTTGGCAGTACATTGCTTCAGATACTGCTAAACCTCTGCATTCTTCTGCCTTTGCCAATAGTTTAGGATGGCCATCACACTCGGGATGCGATCTTTGATGGTCAAGTACCGCCTGTGCTCCTAGCTCCACCGCCGACTTAATGTCCACGAAACGATATCCTCCTTGGTGATTTGTTCCACTCTTGGGTTGGAAGTGCCCTGTTTTGAGATTGGGTTTTCCACTTTTGGGCTGAAGCTTGTGAACTGGAGTAATTTCTGCAGCTTTTGGTCGAAGTAGCATTACATTTCTGCACTTGGCAGTGTCTGGCTGAAAAACCCTTGTTTGTCTGTAGGAACAGCCAGTTCGAGTTGCTCATTATGTTGGTCTAACATACTTGGGCAGTTCCATGTCTTCAGCTGCACACTGCATCTGGGGAGACCGCTCGTGTTTTGATTTGAACCTAGTTTTTTTCATTCTGAAAATTTCTCTTCTGTCTCGATCCATTGTACATGAAAAGAATTTCAGCTTTGCTCCATGGTTTTCATAGGGTTACTTGAAATGATATGGTCACCCTATGACTAATTTGAGACTTATATTAATTTGTCAGCATGCTAATTGGGTATTTCTTGGAATTGAGATTGCAAGGAAAGGTTACAAGATATGTACGTCACCATAACATCAGTCAAGGCCTGTGCCCTTATGCCACTTGGAAAGGCTGTTGTATCCTTGGAGAAATTACCCCGGATTGTTTCTGTGTTGCCAGGGTCACATTACAAGTGGGAAACATTTGGTCATTAATCTTTTAAAATACTTGCGTATTTAAAAAATATCTTTTAAAATACGCACGCAAGTGGGTAAATGCCGTCAATCGGGGACGGGGCATTGTCCGACCGTCTTACCTCTTTTGTTTGTACTCGAACGTTTTCGAATTTGATTTGATTTGATTTGATTTGATTTGAAATGGTTTATTACCGTTCAACCATAGCAGCCAAAAGCTGAATTGCGGTTAAATTACAAAGATAACGGTATTAAAAACAATTAATTATAAATACAAAAATTGACATTTAAGATCAAACGAGAAAAACAGCAATTAAAAAACCTGGTAATATCTAGCAAGATAATTTTAACAATTATGTGCATTTGCACCTTGTGGATTTTAGAGATGTTCTGTTCGTATAAACATTACAAATTATAACTTTAAATATGCTAATAAAAACATACCTGAAACACTAACAAAATATGATGGATTATTAAAATTACAAATTACATATCAAAACAAATTAAAATATCCTATGAATATTAAAAATGTACACTAATTCCAGAAATAAACAAAGAGCTCAAACAATGTTTGACAATTGTTCATTAAGAAGACGGGTCAGAAATGGGATTGCGCTATTTTTTGAAGCGCTCAGTCTTACATCTAATGTTTTTAAAGAACTGTTTGTGCCTTGTATTATACGCTCGAGATGCACTTGGTGGAAGCAAATAGTTAAGTTTAGATGCAGGTTCAAGCATAGTTTGAGCAAATGAGAGGCTCAGACTTCTCCGTCTATCAATAAGGGTGATGAGATGTAGGCAATCCATGGCTTCTGTGTATCCCGTGTAATCCTTCCCAAGAATGATTTGGCAGGCTCGCTTTTGGATGCGTTCAATGGACTCACCCTGCTTCTTTGAAATCCCTCCTGCCCACACAGGGGTGGCGTACTCCATGACAGGTCGGACAATACTTAGATAGACTGTCAGGAGGTCAGAACGTTGCAAACCATGATGTTTCAAGCGTCGTAAAATGTACAGGCGACTATTGGCTTTACTAATCATCTTAGCCACGTGCGTTTCCCACTTTAGATCAGCCTGGATGAAGACACCAAGTAGTTTGACTACCTTTTGTTGCTCGAGAACACAATCATTCAGCTTGATGATATTTGGAGACGGTAAGGTTTTTGAAAAGCAGATGTCCATTGACATGCATTTCTTGGCATTTAGGCGCATCTCGTTGGACTCTGCCCAGTTATGAAGCTCCCCAAGAACAGCCTGAAGTTTAGATGGTGCAGTAGCCTTCCGACTTTCCACCAGGGTCAGATCGTCGACGTACTTACAATAATTAATTGTGTCATCTAGGTGAGCACTATTTTCAGGCATAGCTGCATCGTTGATCATGGCTGTGAAAATGACTGGTCCGAGTTTCGTGCCCTGCGGAACTCCACATGTAAGGGTACGGAAGTCTGAAAGTACACCTTTGTACTTTACTTGTTGGTGTCGGTTGCTAAGGAAACTTGCAGACCAGGCAACCAGGGAAGGATTAACTCCCATGTTGAGCAGTTTCCTGATTGCAATGCTGTGATCAATCCGATCGAAAGCTTTCGAAAAGTCCGTCAAAAGAACCGTTGAGACAGACTTTGCAGTATCTGCATGATTATACAAAATATTCATGATATCCACAAGGCAATGCGTAGTTGATACCCCGCGAAGATTCCCGAACTGTCTTTTATCCAGCTGGCCTCGCATTAAGCGTAGTGTTTCGCAAGCAACAAAATGTTCCGCAGTTTTAGCGAAATGGTCAGTCAGCGCAATGGGACGCAGGTTGTCGAGTGTAGCAGGTGAAGATTTAGGAATAGCGACAACGTAAGCTTTTTTCCATTCCTCTGGCACTACATGGTCACGAAATGAGGTGTTAATAACATGACAAAGTGGCTTTGAAAGTTCATAAGAGTAAAGTTTAATGAACCTTGCTGATAGACCATCAGGCCCACAAGACTTTCTCTGTTTTAGATGGCCAAGCTGAGAGCTAACTTCATAGGGCTTGACTCGAAAAGGTTGCTCCGCGGGTAGATATGAGGGCAGGGAAACCATATCAAGAGGAGGAATATTCCCACCAACAGAAGCAAAATGGCCACAGACAGCATCCGCTATCGCCTTATGATCCTGGGGATCGATGTCAGGAACAGAGATGTATTTGAACTGGAAGCCTGACCAGACATCACCCGGATGTGCCTGAACCATTCTCCTGGAGATGTTTTCTTGAGCTTCTCAACTCTATTTACATAAGAAGTTTTCTTTGCAATACGGATTTCTCTGATCACTTTGTTCCTCAGCTGATGCCAAAGAAATTTGTATTTCTTGCAAAAAGCTTTCTGCCTTTTAGCGATAAGTGACTTGATATGTGAATTCATCCACGGCTTGTCTCTCTGATGCGATTGAACAGCTCGCTGCGGGAAGTACAAAGCCATGGATTGGTTGATGGTTTTGTAGAAGGCAGAACATTTCGTTTGGGCATCGGGAGCATCGTACACTTCTGACCACCCATGATTCGAGATCCAGCGACCATACTCACGAACCCTGCTGTCTGGCATGGGACGTACCAGATACCTTGAAGTTGAGTTCTCTCGCTTTATGTGAGCCTTCGGTTGCAGGAGAACACAGTTGTGGTCACTGAGACCAATGGGTGGTAGAATGACTGGAGAGTGGTATTTTAGCGGAACGTTTGTGAAGACTTTGTCCAAGATGACGTCACAGCGAGTCGGTTGGTCAACAACCTGGGCTAACGTTCTGGAAAAAATGTTGTTAATCTCCAGACGGTTGAAATCACCCATAACAAATACTCCCGTGTCAGGTTGTCGGCACAGTATGTTGTCAACAGTGGAACTAATAT
Organism: Crossaster papposus; assembly: GCA_037893245.1. Taxonomy (NCBI): domain Eukaryota; kingdom Metazoa; phylum Echinodermata; class Asteroidea; order Velatida; family Solasteridae; genus Crossaster; species Crossaster papposus. Next base: position 90,790 of record JBAIAA010001334.1, read on the forward strand.
GGTCGATCAGTTTCGGCGCAATCAGACTTCGAGGAGGATAATATATCACCCCGATGACGATTTTGCAGGCATCACGGGTAAGTCGATGTGGGCGCAAAGAAACCCACAGTGCCTCAATGTCATTGGGAACATGGACATCATCAAGCAAAATGCCGTTCATCTCCTCTTGAGCGTACAATGCCACACCTCCGCCACGTTGATCTAGACGAGGTCTAGAAAAAAGGTCATAGCCAGGTATATTATTGAAGTCAGCTGGCTGGTCAGCAGTAAACCATGTCTCTGTTATTGCAGCGACATTTACATTATTGTTATCCAGGACTGCACTCAGCTCATCATTTTTATTATTCAGTGAGCGGGGATTACATAATAAAAAAGAAGACGGCATTTGCAGACGTTTTCTGGATGATCGCCATAGGATTTGCACACGAGTCGGAATCGGGGACCTTGGCGAAAAAGGGGACCCTATTGTCCTCTATTGTTATACGTCTCATATTTCAATCAAAAACAAACTCACTCGCCCACCAAACCCAACAACACACATACATTTAGAAAAAAATGAACTTTGCACTTGCAAGTAAAGGAGTCTGTCCTGGTTTAAGACAGTGCAAAATGCTATATGTGACCAGTCGACCTATTTTTCTTACGGTCAACCGGTCCCTCAATCTACACTTCCTTTATTCTCACTTACTTGAACACATATTTCCGATACCGATTAAATGTTGTTCTTTTTTTAGTAACCCACTTAACTTTGTAATTCATGCGCTCCCGGGTGATAGCGCTCTTTGTAAATAAATTCCTTGCGGCGCTATGCAAATTCAGCATAAAATGTGCACTATGCAATTAGGCAGCATTGCGAACGATATCCACGTTTTTGACACGTAAATGTTGTTACATGTATATTGTTTGGCTATCGATGTTTTGTTACGTAAATTTTGTTCTACTTTTTGGCTTGCATTTGTTAGCAGCACTTGCACTGTCTATGAAAAAACATCTTGTTTTACAAATGCTCCATTTTGGTCAGAGCCGCTCCGAACTTCGTGAGGAAGACATCTCTACACAAATAAAACTGGCTATTTTACAGTTTGCTTATTTGCCGTGGTTAGTCACACTTGTTGTGAACTGTATTTACCGTTGTTATTCACACTCGTTGTGAGCTCCGCTTTGGTGCGAGATTTGGTGGCACAGATCGCGGAAGGCTGCGTGGTATGTATTAACTTTATTTTTCTTGACTTTTATCAGGAGGGAAACATGTTATTAATTGGCTAACCCACCCAAAATTGAAAAGAAATGGAAAGATAAAGGCCAAGACAATAATCTGATTGTTGTTTGATAAACCCCAGTGATGTTGGTTTGCATGAAACTTGGCCCTGAACTTCGTTGATTTTACACTGTTTTTAATGGGGCTTGAATTAGGATAGTGCACCCTCATTGGTATTGGTATTGGTATTGTTTTATTTCCATACATCACAATAAATAATGTCACACAGTTATTTATACAATGCACAGAGGGTGATGAATGGGGGAAACCAGGTAAAAGGCAAATGCTGGTACGTGGCCTGGTTCCTTAGTTAACGCATTAATATACATGTACAACTATTGTTACAAGAAAGAAAAAATATATGAAACAAATAACTGGCTGAAAGTACAGCTGAAGCCCAGATTAAAAAAAACAAGAATGTTTAAAACTCAATGCAATACGTACAAATATAATAGACCTGAAATATATGTACTACGTGCTACGGGATAAATAAATTATATTTCACAGGAAATAAGAATATTCTTAAGGAACTTTTTATAACCGTTTATATTTCTAAAGTAAGGTACTGGGGTGATTTTATTCCAGAGCAGTGGGCCTTGATGTCTAACTGTTTTAATAAATAAAGTAGTTTTTGCCTTCCCAATGTGGAGCTTATCTGCTGATCTAGTATTGTGTAAGTGGATATCGGTATTCCTCTGAAACAATGATTTGATTTCAAGGGGCAGAAGATTATGCTCAAATTTATACATAAGAATACCCAGATGATATTTATACAAATTATAAATCGAGAGCGTATTGAGTTTCTTAAAGAGGGGTCCGGAGTGATCTCTAGAGCCGGACTTCGTGATTACTCGTAGCGATTTGTTTTGCAGTATTAGTAATTTATTCATTGGAGTTATCCGAGAATTACCCCAGACTAACAATCCATACTGAAGATGGGGCAGAGCCAGAGTATTGTAGATAGAAAATAAAATATTTGTTGGCATTATACATCTTAGCCTGCGCAAAATTCCTAAAATACGTGAGACAGATGTATGGACCTGCTGGCAATGTAATTTCCAGGTAAGACCTTTATCAATATTAACACCAAGAAATTTAAATGAACTTATTTGATTTAATTTTGAATTATTTATGTATACGTTGATATTACTATTCCTCTCCGTGTTTGAGAACAGCATGAAACATGTTTTTTTTCCATTTATAGAAAGCCGATTACATTGGAACCAAGACGATATGTGACGTAATTCTTTATTGATCGTATCGACTGCCTCTTTTAAATTATCGTGACTGTATAAGATATTGGTATCATCCGCAAATAAAATGAAAGATAGTAAACTAGAAGAGTTACAAATATCATTAATATAAATAAGAAAAAGTATAGGACCTAAAATAGAGCCTTGCGGAACACCACATTTGATAGGCTTAAGGGTCGATGTGCATTGTTTCCATTGGACAAACTGTTTTCGATCAGAGAGATAATTCCTGAACCAATCCAAGGCCACTCCTCTAATGCCATATTTGTTCAGTTTTAAAAGCAAGATGTCATGGTCAATTGTATCGAAGGCCTTGGAAAGGTCCAGGAACAACGCAATGGTATGATAAGATTTATCAAGACATGACCTAATTTTATCAATAAGGTCGACTAGAGCCATTTGGGTCGAGTAATTCTCTCGAAATCCATACTGAGAGTTGGATAATATATCATACTTCTTTAAAAATGAATTAAGACGATTTGCTACCAATCGTTCTAGGACTTTAGAAAGACATGGTAATATAGAAATGGGACGATAGTTACATGTAAGTTGTGGATCACCGTTTTTAAATACAGGAATTACTTTAGCGATCTTGAAGTCACATGGCACCATTCCAGATGACAACGAAAAGTTAAAAATATTTAACAGGGGACCTATAATTACGGGTCCAATTTTCTTAACAAGGAATGCGCCTAAGTGGTCATGGCCTGGGCTTTTTCTAGAGGGTAATTTATCAATACATTTCAGAAGTTCATTTTCAGATATCGGATTCATAAAAAATGAATGATTAAAATCACCAACTATATAATATGAAGGGTTGGAGTGGACTTGTGGGATCTTAGACGGGTATCCGGTCACTTCGGCACCTAGCCAAGTCGGCACCCACCAACTCGGCACCTTGTCAACTCGGCACCTGACCAACTCGGCACCTAGTCGGCACCCAGCAACTCGGCACCTAGCCAACTCGGCACCCGGAATTTTACCTCTTGCTCACGACTTCCAACTCGGCACCTGACCGACTCGGCACCTAACCAACTCGGCACCTGACCTTGGCACCATGCCTCAACTACTATTATGGGCCGTGCCCGAACTACCATCTACATTAGTTGTATACATTTCAAGACTTTTTCTGTTTCGCGTTTGCCAGCGTACCAACTATTTTTAACGCGCTACTCACGCGTTGGCCTAAACGTTCTGGTCACAGTGACAGGGCCATTACACCATGGAGGAATAAGAGCAGACGCTAATGAAGTTGCACTGGGTGCTATGACGCGCAGCTCCCACAAAACTGTCGGCTTAATTCCTTTGATCAGTCCGACAAACGGGGTGAAAGATGATGAACAACCATAGAGCTTCTTATTATATAGCTTTATGTGAACAACCCAAATCAAAGTACCAACAGTGAATACAATAAAGTCCCTAATTTGACCAATGAGGTTGCTACTATTTGACCAATGAGGTACCAGCGCTGCCGCCGCGCCGCCCGGCTAGTGCACGCTGCACGCGCCACCGGCCGGCCGCGGCCGGCAATAGTTCACTGGGGTCCCTAGCCTTTAAACAAGGCCACATGTCTGATAGACGCCGAGCGACTAAAAAGAGACTAATCGCGAAAACCTGAGTGAACGCCAGTGCGAATTGCCCAGACAAGTGGCCTTTATCAATCGGGTTTGGATTTCTTATGTTAACCTTTGTTTCCGACTGGAATCGCTACCGAAATGGTAGAGTCCAATCAGCGAACGTATCTCCGCGTGACGTCAGCTTATATTTGAGTTGGACTAGTTCATTTTACAAACAGGGAATGTCGAATCATGTCACTTACAATATTTAGCTCAAATCATTAGTTGCTTCCTAATTTATTGCAATTTTGCATGTAAAATAGATTTAAATGTGATATCTTGTATTTATCATTCATATATTCAACTCGGAAGCAAAATTTATATACGTTTTTTTACCTTTTCTTACATGCTTTGATATTGAACGAATCACGAACGAAGCCAACTGGGAGATCGCCGTTCTGATTGGGCGTATTGGCATGCTAATATGTATCTATGAATAATTCATGCGGAGCAGTGAAACCTACATTGCAAAAGGCCTCGTGACATTCGTCACTCGGTCGCGCGTTCACCCCGGGTATCTAGACTCATCTCAGCCGCTTAACCAGAGTCACGAGGCCTTGTCAAAAGGCTATGGGGTCCCCCGATCGGGAGACAATATCCCAAATGAAGGATTGGGTCCGGGTCCGTAGTCCTTCCTTTTTTTATTTTACATTTTTTCCCCCATTAAAGGCCAATTTTGTCTCTATAAAAATGCCTCCAAAATAATGAGAAGAGTTAGTGCGGGTAATATAGGTTCATCGGTTCATGCGCCCGTCCTAATATCGGAGGTGCCGATAAGGTCAGGTGCCGAGTCGGTCAGGTGCCGAGTCGGTCAGGTGCCGAGTTGGTTTTTGTGCAGGTGCCGAGTTGGTGGGTGCCGAGTTGGCAAGGTGCCGAGTTGGTGGGTGCCGACTTGGCAAGGTGCCGAGTTGGTGGGTGCCGACTTGACCAGGTGCCGAAGTGACCGACATTCCTTAGACGCAAGATCCGGACCAATATTTGTAAAGAAGTCGTTAAAGTTGTCAGCAATGAGCTGTGGATTATCTAAGATTGTGTTATTTACTTTGAATGAATCCGGTCCAGGTGATTTATTTTTATTTTTATTTAGGACATCATTTATTATTTTCCATGTATTTTTTATGTTGCTTTTTTCCTTCTCAAAAGCAGCAGAGAAGTAATGTTGTTTTGCAGCTCGTATAAGACTTGTTAACTTGTTTCGATACTTATCATATTTTGTTTTATTACATTCGTTCGGGTTATTAAGATAGCGCTTATATAGCCTGTTTTTTCGTCTGACTGATTTTAAAAGACCCTTCGTAAGCCAGGGATTGCAAATCTTTTTTTTATATTTAAACTTTTTGTACGGAACAAATTCATCAAAAAGCATAGTTAATTTTGTGTTAAACTGCGCGTAACATTCATTCACATTTTGCGCGTTAATTATATCATTCCAGTTAATACCCTGGGGAGCCCCACGTGACGTATATGTCACAAACATTTCGAAAAATCATTAAAAATAAACAATGCTTTCTTCGAGAAAATCATACCGCCAAGGCCCGCACTGACATCCGTGTAACATAAGTAGCGACCTCTGTTTTGGCAGCTGGTGTATTATAAGCTAATGTAATGACCTTCAAACGTGGCAGTTTTGATGCAAGTACAGATCTACAAGAAATCCAATTGTGGATGCTCCTTTTCTACAATTCTTAGGTAAGAACCATACATAAATAATATATGAAAATGATCAGTGGATAGTAAAGGTTTTATAAAGCCTTAGATTTTATGGTGATCAGGTATCATTGGTGGGTAAGAGGGGCTAGAACTTTCATGTTACACCGGCGTCACTTTGGGATCTTACGTATGTGAATTTGTGTACAATGTCAATGTGCCATACACACGCTAGTTTGGCTCCACACCATGTTCAACTGCGTGTTGCAAGCATTGGATTGTAACCAGAGTGATGTCAGCTCAGATGATGACACTGACAGTGACACGGATGAGCCAATAGATGTCGCCCCCCCCCCCCCCCCACTCCCCCCCCCCCCCCACTCCCCCCCCCCACTTCCCCCCCCCCCCCCCACTTCCCCCGCCCCCTTCCCCATACCCCTTTTCCCCACAACCCCTTCCCCACCCCCACCTGCCCACCCAACCTGAAATGGATTGTTTCAATGTTGGAAAGTGTTCACTTCAACAGTGTTTTGGATACATGTATCTTGCAGTTGGAAATTACCATACAAATACTTCACTTTGACCCTATTGCAATTTTTTCAGTGCGGGATAGCCCAATGTGACATATGTGTCACAGTCCAAAAGTAAGGTCAAATGAGGTCATGTGTATGAAAGTACCTGGAAAATGGTTGATTGTAACCTGAATACATATGTTTATGCCCAAGAAAATGTTTTACTTCTATTTTAATTACTGTTGGGTTCCCCAGGGTTTTCATGTTTCAAAGCAGTTATATTATGTTCACTAGTATCTCGTTTCCAATGGTAGCTCTTTACTTTTGGGGTTTGTACAAAGCTTGGTCCAAACAAAACAATAGGTAAATGATCACTTATTCCAGATACAACTATGTCTGTCTGGAGTTGTTCCATAATATTGGTAAAAATATTATCAATTAGGGTGGCTGTATTTTGTGTTATTCGCGTGGGTTTATTGATAGTGGGGCGGAATGAGTGAGAATATAATATATTTAAAAACTCTTGTGTTGGATTATGTGTGTCGCATTTTAGCAAATTGATGTTGAAATCACCGATAATATAACATGTTTTGTTCTCAGAAGTTATTTTACAAAGAATTTCATCCATATCTTCCGTAAATGTAGAAACATTAAGGCCAGGGGGTCTGTAGATCAAGCCTATAATTATGTTTTTCTTCTTACAGATGTCTATTTCAATAAAAATAGATTCAAAACATTGTGAAACACTACCTAAGTCTGGTCTTACAATATACGACAAAGATTCTTTCACATATAACAATACGCCTCCACCGGTTTGTCTATTGTTGTACTCATATGAATAACCTGGGATACAAAGCATTGGGTCAGGGCTGGTTTTTAACCACGTTTCAGTTAAACCAATGATATGAAAATTGTGCTGTATAACTTCTAAACTTAGTATTAGGTCGTCAAAGTTTTTTTGAATGCTTCTGATGTTGCTATGAAATACTGAAAAAGATTCCCTTTCCATTCCTTCAGATTTTGTTCTTAATTGCATTTCCGACAGGTACTTGGTTCCACATGTGTTATATAAAGAGCCAGTGGGGTCTGTTAGATCGAAAGTATTTGTATTATTGACACAGTCAGTGAAGCGAAAAGTGCTGTCATTCACTGCGTCAATACTATTGTCATCACTTGAAGTATCGTTGTCACTCATTGTATGTCGAACGCTGTCGAACTGGATTCATGACATGGTAGACTAAATTAGAACAAATATGTTTTAAAATGGTGAATAATCCCAATGGTAGCAAATAGACCCGTGTCGCGTGCTTAATCTTTGGCTTAAGTTTAAGTGGATTAATTTGAGGCCTGAAATGGTACAGGTACAAAATAATAATGTACGCAGATGTATACATGCATAATGAGTTGATGGGCATTTGTTTTCCAGAAATATAACATACAAATTTAGTAGACTGCATTCCAGTATTAATTTTGTTACTTGGTTATAACTTAAAGTGTGTAAATTGGTATTTACAATTTGGTACAGTAAGTTTTAATTTTCTATAACTATTAAGACAATTTATACCTGGAAGCTAGGCAATCGGATTTGCATCCCCAAGTCGGAAGGTCTTGAATGCACCGCTGTTATTTTACACCTACCGTTCCTAGTCCCACTACTAGTGTGCCCCCGGTATGCTGCGCTATATACAGGGTCACATATCGGCACACGCTAAAATTGGTTGAAAACTTTGCTTTTTCGTGTGCACTCTGTGCGAGGAATTGTGGAGTCGCAATTATACTGGGTGTATTCTCTAATTTCTCAGCTCTTACTATCTGGAATAATGCTTAATCCTACCTCCAAAATTTCGAGAAATTGTGCCTTTTTTTGGTCAAATTGGAACGCACAAAATGTGAAGCTCCATTATAATTCAGTAACCCGTGACGTCATTTGAGTGCGCAAAGCGCGCCTGGAGGGCGCTTCACGAGTTGAGATGCGACGGCTGTTTTGTGTTGCATTTAACCTTCAAACAAGGTAAAATGTTATCATGAACAGAATTGCTTTGACAATTCCCAATTTAGACGCTGTGATTTATAATCATCCCCATGATTGCGTTCCATGCCCATAAAATACAGTGAATATACTTGGCAAATCCATTGCACACAAAACAGCCGTCGCATCTCAACTCGTGAAGCGCCGGCAAAAAAGTTTTTAGTTATTAAAATATAAACCATTTTTAGCGTAACTTATAGGATCATATTAAAGTTAAAAAATTAAATAAAATTGTATTAAAGTACGTGGTCGCAGCATGCTTCATTGCATGTTAAAAACAATAGGGCAATTATGTTTTCGTAGAACACTGTATATGTATATATGGGCATAATCGCGCTTGGGTCGACCACTTTCCGTAATTTTAACGACATTAGGATGACCACCGTCGTTAGGACGACCGTTTGGTGGTCGTCCTATAAATCGTCACATAAATCTGCATATAAATCTGCTGTACGTGAGTACGACATAGCTGCGCAGAGATGTGCAATGAAAATGTACATGTAGGTGCCCAACTGCCCATCCGTGCGACATCACACAAATTTGCGTACTGAGAAATCTGCGCAGAACTTGAAATCTAAATTTAAAATAAGCGACTTTTCAAAAATGATAACATGTTTGTCAAATTCGCGCAGCATGCGCGAATATCGCAGAATCTGCGATGTGTGATGTTCTTTCAGTGCCACCTAGTTCCGGATTGGGAAAGCATCCGATTTGCGAATAATTATGTTCGGTTTGCAAAAAAGCATTTAAACTAGAAAAGCAACCGAATTAAAAAAGCATCCGAGTTTATAAAAAGCACCCGAACTAGAAAAGCATTCGAATTAAAAAAGCATTCGAGATTACAAAAAGCACCCGAACTAGAAAATCATCCGAATTAAAAAGCATCCGAATTAAAAGAGCATCCGAGTTTGCAAAAAGCATCCAAATTAGGAATGCATCCGAATTAGGAAAGCATCCGAGTTGTAAAACCACGTTCGATCTTTTCGACACTGATTCTGCTTCGTATTGTGCTGTTTTGGGGAAGAGCCGTTAAAATTTCAATTGTTGCGTCGTCATAGCTACGCTGCTTGCATTGTGTCATTATCTATCTTTGTCGCCGGTGGCTACCTGACCTACAATTTAGACGTTTAGGCCTAAACAAATTGTCAGGTCGGGAAACCAGACTAATTGTATTGTGTGCATGCGCTTTTGGCGCTGGCGCTGTATGCTGCTGGAGTACGAGTTTAATAGTTCAGATTTGTTCATACACCATGGTAGATCATTTTTGAAATGATACAGTATATCTGTCAATTTGTTTGAAATTATCGGTTGGAGATACATTATTGGTTGGTTACTAAATTATCAGTTGTAACATGGAAACCCGGGGAACAAGGGGGGGGGGGCCTCCGGTTGGGGATGAGTAGTTACGCCACTTGATAAAATGTGCGATCTCGCATAAATATGCGCAGAACTGTAAAATATCTGCGCATAGATCTGCGATGTGTGATCAGGGTCAGGATGAACATTAGGTTAGTTTTTGTTTAACCAGAACCAAAACAACATCGGTGAGTCCAGGTCGATGTGCCTCATGCCGGCCCTAATCATGCATGGAAGCCAATATGTTATAACCAAGGCTGAACCGACACACAAATTATAGTTGCATTTACGGGTCATTTGTTCGGTTCTCTGTGAATAAAGGCATGTCTCCATGGTGATCCCATAGTGCATGTACATGCATTATAAAACATACTTAGGCTTACATTTTTTTAATGATTAGAACACACAATAATTAGGTGCTATGAGAACAGTGGAGTAGACAATTCTAGCCATAATGATTTCGTGTATTATACATGTACTAGGCGGTCACCCGGGGTTTGTCGGTTCTCGGGTTTGTAGCTACTTCCCTGGATGGATTTTTTTCCAAGTTCGACTCGCATTCGGGCTTCCCGTCCCCGAGTTTAAGCCCGATCGGACAAACTGTGAAAATTCGACCCTTAGATGACCTTTGACCCGACAAACGCTTTTTTTTTCAAGTTCGACTCGCATTCGGGCTTCCCGTCCCCGAGTTGAAGCCCGATCGGACCAACTTTGAAAATTCGACCCTTAGATGACCTTTGACCCGACAAACGTTTTTTTTCCAACTTCGACTCGCATTCGGGCTTCCCGTCCCCGAGTTTAAGCCCGATCGGACCAACTTTGAAAATTCGACCCTTAGATGACCTTTGACCCGACAAACGGGTTTTTTTCCAACTTCGACTCGCATTCGGGCTTCCCGTCCCCGAGTTTAAGCCCGATCGGACCAACTTCAAAAAGTTGACCCCTAGATGACCTTTGACCCGACAAACGCTTTTTTTTCCACGCTCAACTTGCATTCGGGCTTCCCGTCCCCGAGTTTAAGCCCGATAGGACAAACTTTGAAAATTCGACCCTTAGACGACCTTTGACCCCGGAAGACCCGAAAAACGCTAACCCGTTTTATTTTTGCCACGCTCACCTCGCATCGAGCATTGCGATCACCGAGTTTAAGCACGATCCGACCAACTTCAAAAAGGTGACCCCTAGATGACCTTTGACCTCGTACGCTCTAGCGAATGCAAACTGGTTCTTGCGGGGACCGAGCCGGACCCACCCACCGAGTTTGAACGCCGCACGACCCCGGGAAGGGGACGAAAAAGCGCGCACAGACAGACACACAGACAGACAGACAGAGAGTATAGGACAAACTTTGAAAATTCGACCCTTAGACGACCTTTGACCCCGGAAGACCCGAAAAACGCTAACCCGTTTTATTTTTGCCACGCTCACCTCGCATCGAGCATTGCGATCACCGAGTTTAAGCACGATCCGACCAACTTAAAAAAGGTGACCCCTGACCTTTGACCTCGTACGCTCTAGCGAATGCAAACTGGTTCTTGCGGGGACCGAGCCGGACCCACCCACCGAGTTTGAACGCCGCACGACCCCGGGAAGGGGACGAAAAAGCGCGCACAGACAGACACACAGACAGACAGACAGAGAGTATAGGACAAACTTTGAAAATTCGACCCTTAGACGACCTTTGACCCCGGAAGACCCGAAAAACGCTAACCCGTTTTATTTTTGCCACGCTCACCTCGCATCGAGCATTGCGATCACCGAGTTTAAGCACGATCCGACCAACTTCAAAAAGGTGACCCCTGACCTTTGACCTCGTACGCTCTAGCGAATGCAAACTGGTTCTTGCGGGGACCGAGCCGGACCCACCCACCGAGTTTGAACGCCGCACGACCCCGGGAAGGGGACGAAAAAGCGCGCACAGACACACAGACAGACAGACAGACAGACAGACAGAGAGTAGCGTATTATTATATAGGATGATGTAGCATTATTAAACCAGTCTCATTGCTGGCATCAGGACTGGTTATTATAGTAAATATTGTGACGCTGACCTGCTTTTTACGTGCACTAATTGACCCGCAAAAACGATTCAGCACCCCAGACAACCATAATTTTGACCCCAAGATCATCGGCTAATTAGGTACTGACACACGACACTTAATTAAATAGAAAACAGGTTGTGAGTTGCCATGGTTTTGACTATGCTTGTTCCGTGTGGGAAAATTGCTCCTTGACCAGTATAAAGGCTCTTCTCAGATTACAAAAAGGAGCTGCCCGGAGTGTCTCTAATAATTTTGACTATGTAAAATGTCATGGCGAAGACATTTTTCCACCATATATTTCGGGCATACCCGACCTCAGCAAACCTAAACGTGAAGGTCTTCGTTCATAATCCAATCTGGTTGTTCCACGAACCTCAAAGAAGGCTGGGGACCGGGTATTTCCCATCGCCTGTCCTCGAAGCTAGAACTCTCCCCCATCACCATCCGGAATGCTTCATCAGTCGAACAGTTTAAAAGACTGTTGAAAACACATTTGTTTAATCGAACCTTGTAAATTGTAACTTGTTTTATTGTGTCTCATGTTCCCATGATTTCTGCATTCTCCCCTAAGCGCTTTGTATGAAAGGTACTGAAATCAGCACTGTGACAAGTTGGGATGGTAAGATGGGGGCAGTAAGAGACATGAGACGAAGATGTCGGCTATGAATTAACGGGAATGACGGCCATGTGAAAGGGCACAGCCTCTTAAATTCGTCAGATAAGTGTATCACAAAAAGAAAGAGATTAGACAACATTATTAATTGCCCCTGTCATTACTAATTTGTTTAAACAGCAAAATAAATTTTCGTTAAAAGAACCTGTCTGCGCTTTGTCACTCAAGTAAAAACAACTTGTCACTGTGCTGATTTTAGTGTTTTTCATTAAAAGTCTTGTTTGTTCAGTCATCCATGGCAATCATGGCATAATGAACCCTATACCATTGGTCAGAGAAGAATCAACACGCTTAAACCTAAAGTGTTGAAACATCATAAGAGTGTGCGGTCAGTGACTATTAAACTGATGAATTTAACACGCATCAGTTTTATGTATGGGAGTAGTCATTGACCGCACACTTATAATGTTGATCCAACGTGTACCCTTTCCGCCGACATTTGTCTTTTCTTTAATATTCAGTAGTTTTGTGATAATATAAAATACAAAATGTGTATTTAGTTGCTTATACTGTAGTTTGGGGTTTATGCACCCTCAGTGATCCAATATTGCAGTCTTGTTGTAGCTTTGTTTTACTCCTTTTATGTAACTTTGTTTTACTCCTTTTATGTAACTTTGTTTTACTCCTTTCATGTAACCCATGCAAACACAGCAATATTTACTATTATAACTCTTTGTCTTAGGTTGAGATCGATGGCCGGAGGGACAGAATGCACACAGGCGATTCTTTAATTTCTACTGGCACGACTGCCAGACGGTTTCTGTCATGGACCGAGGCATGGATAATGCACTTGGAACGCTAACAACTTTGAGCTTCTAGAAGTTCTTCGGATCTTAGCATGCCAAAGCCAAGATATAGTCTCTGCCCAGCCAGCACCAATGTCATCGCCAGCACCAATGTCATCGCCAGCACTTCTTGCAAGCAATCAAGCAAGCAACCAAGCAAGCAAGCTCAGCTAAGTATGCATGTACATAAACTTAAATGCCGATGTTGTGCTAAAAACTGTCCGGTGCGAAAGTGCCCGCTTATTTTGTTGGCACAACACCAGTTCTAGTTCTTGATTTGGTACCACAATGTTTTGTTAACTTTAGCCTAACGATTGGGCGTATTCGAAACCCCGTTCTCGTGTTGAATAAACACGCGAACAGGTTCCAAATGGCGAGAACCAACACGCGAACGGTGTTAACAAAAAGGATTCTCACTCCCCGCTCAGTGGGGAGCAGATGAAGAACGTCAAGCCTGAACTTGCGTTTGTGTGCATACAACAACTGAAAGTAGTCGTTTAGTACACAACATGGTCAATGATGAAAAAAATATAAGTGGAACTTAAAGGTAGGTTACACCATTTGCAGATGTCGAAAATGTTTAATGCCGAATTATTAAGAAATATTTTATTTATTTGAAAGTAACTAATGATTGTAGGCATCCAGGCAAAATGGTTGCGCTAGATATCCTGTAATTGTTTCGAACAATTTTATAAACAAAATGGCTTGGCACTACCCACTGCGCTGTCATGCCCTCGCCAATGCCCCGGTGTTCCTGGCTGACACAGCCTCTGTCTACGGCCGGGTTTCTTCTGGCTTACGAGCTACAGTGCCTTGAGCGCTTTTGAAGGATCCTTGGTTTCATTACCAAAATAATAATAATAATAATAATAATAATTTAGAGTTTTAATTTGGGGGTGTCATCTTGAATGTTCGCCTACGCGCACTCCCCACGCACTTGGGCGTTTGTAATTGTCAACCCGGTAATACCGAGAACAGGGTTTCGAATACACCCATTGTAAATAATGTAGTTGGGAAAGTTCAAAGAATAACCTCGTCATCGCAAAATACATTTCTTTTGTTAAGGCCGGTTCATACTTCACGCGAAAGCGAATGCGAAGCTAATTTCACGACGTAAACAATTGAAGTTTCATTGTGACGTTCTCCGTTGGCTTAACGAATTCGCTTTGCAATGACATTCTCGTGCAGCGCTTTAAGATCGTTGATTCGATGTAAAGTGCTATATAAGCACGACTATTTTGCTAAATTACCTTTAAGGGGGACAGTTTAGTATACATTTTACAGTACTGAGGGGACATTGACATTGGGGAGACATTTAGATGCTCCCCTACGGTTTTAACTCCATGGAGGAGAAATATTATTTTTTTTTTAACAGTCTAGATCGATAGAGTAAGGTCCAAAATGCATAAATACCCAATTATGTGGGGAAAAGATTAGGGAAAAACGCAAGTTGCGAAAAAGCCTTTGTTTTTGTTCTAATTTTTTGCTTTTTCGCAATTTTGCGAAAAAGTCTTTGTTTTTGTTCTGATTTTTGTTCTTTTACTTCTTCTTTACCAAAATGCCATGGACTTTGTACACGTTTTTTTGCACAAGTACTTTTAATCGAATTTCCATAAAACTTAACCCAGGTGAAGGCCCTATAGTGAACTTCCTATAGTGAACTCGTGCCTAACAGACAGACGTGATGATAACGCCATCAGGGGTCACGTGACGTCATCTTTAAGGTGTAATCGATTTAATCTTTGAAAATCAATAACAAATCAACCGCAAAGAACCGGAACTTGATGTTTGTGGCAATTGATAGAATAATCTAGGATCTTTATTTTATCTTGTGTGCGTGTAATCACGTGACCCTTCCTTCCGTTTCAAACCGGAAGTGCCTTATAATTTGAAAATGAAAAATGATATCAACTTACTTTCAACGATGTTAGTGTCTGGCGAGAATGTATTTTTCAAAAAACATACCGGCGACGTTAGGTTATAGCGCCCTCTACCGTCAAGTTGAAAATCGGTTAATAATTTTAAGTGTGTGGCGAAGTTTGCTGAAATCACTTTATAACCGGTGTATTTAATCGGCTTCATGCTAAGAACAAGTTAAGGAAAGAAAGATTGATGACGTCACTAGACCGAAAGTTACTACAGAAACAGCTTTAAACCTTTCTTTGTTGGTATCCAAAGCCCATAGATTGTGTACAGGATCCTTTGCACAGGTACTTTTAACAGAAAACAAACTCGTATTCCTATAAAACTTGTATCTCGCAGACATACGCCATGATGACGTTATCATGGGTTACGTAACGTCATCTTAAAAGTACATATTTCAAGGTCCTGTATCTAGAGAACTACAAGTCTGGCCGATTGGGCTCAAACATGTTATGTATAGGTATGGTTGGAAGCGTTATAAATAAATATTAAGGAGTCTTCAAGATTACGTCATATTGATAGTATAATAGTTCAATTAAACAAAAAACTGCGAATGCGAAAAAGCCCTATGTTCTGTTCCTCGAACAGACGTAGTTCTAGTCTTTTTTCTTTCTTTTTTTGGGACCAAAATGCCATAGACTTTGTACACGTTTTTTTTGCGCAAGCACTTTTAATAGAAAACAAAGTCGTATCCAAACAAAACTTTACCCAAGTGAAGACCCTATAGTGAGCTCGTGCCTATTAGACATACGTCATGGTGACGTAATCAATGGTCACGTGACGTCATATTAAAGGTACAATTTATTTAATCTTTGAAAATCAATAACAATTCAACCGCAAAAGACCGGAACTTGATGTTTGTGGCAATTGATAGAACCATCCAGGATCTTTTATCTCGTGTGCGTTAAATCACATGACCCTTCCTTCCGGTCCAAACCGGAAGTGCCTTATAATTTGAAAGTGAAAAATGATATGAACTTAGTTTCGATGTTAGTGTCTGGCTAGTTTGTACTTTAAACAAAAAATACCGGCGACATCATAACATGTTATAGCGCCCTTTAGCGGCAGGTTGAAAAGTGGTTAAAATAAATAATCTGTTGATGTGTGTGGCGAAGTTTGCTGAAATCACTTTATAACCAGTGTATTTAATCAGCTTTATGCTAGAAACAAGTTGACGGGAAGAAAAAATTCCTAACAAATTAAACCTGACAGATATAATCTTGATTTTTGCTCTAAAGGTTAATGTAAAAGTAGTTATATGTTAATGTAAAAGTAGTTCTCGAACTTCCCTGTGTTTTTTGGCAAAAATTGAACTTGAACATAACCTGCGGCACCTTTGAAATGTAATCGTTTTGGTCTCGGTGCATAAAGCATTAACCCTTTGTGTGTGCATGGCACACGTATAATATACATGCTTGTACATGTACGTATACACTGATATTGTATTATATGTATTGAGCGAATGCATCACTACTGATATCGTACGTACATGTACATGCACATGTACGCTCACCAGAGAGGACACTAGCCTCCAGCCCGTGAAACAGGATGACGTCATCAAATTGCCGTAGGGGAAGGGCGCCCCGTATGAAAGGTAGGTAAACATGCTTTCGGCTACGCAGAATCCAATCCCATAGACTTTGTAAACGTTGTTTGCACAATTCCACTTAACGGAAAACGAAGTATTATTCCCATAAAACTTGACCCGGGTGAAGACCTCCTGTCTCGCCGACAGCCGTCACGATGACGACGTCATTAAGGGCCACGTGACGTCATCTTAGAGGTGTAATATATTTAATCTTTGAAAATCAATGACAAATTACCTGCAAACGACCGGAACTTGATGTTTGTGGGAATTGATACAATAATTAAGGATCTTCATTTTGTCTCGTGTGCATGAAATCAAATGACCCTTCCTTCCGGCCCAAACCGGAAGTGCCTTATAATTTAAAAGTGAAAAATGATATGACCTTACTTCCAACGATGTTAGTATCTACCCTGCCTTTGATCCTAGCCACACTGAAACCCCTTCTGTTTTTGTTCCTACCCTGCCTTTGATCCTACCCACACTGACCTCGCCCTTTAATCCCTCAGCCTAATCCCCCTTTTGTTGATTGTGCCATTGAACTCTGTGCTTTTTCTTTTGTGTTTTTCCCGCATCCATGATGTGCATCATGCTTTATGTTACCCTATATATGTTTGTTTCTTGTACACAGCCATTTAGTCTCTGAAGAAGATATTGTTAAGATCGAAATATTAGGCCCTCTTAACTTATTTGATTATGTTAGTATCTGGTTAGAATGTACTATTCAACACAATTACTGGCGACGTCATAACAAGCTATAGCGCCCTCTGGCGGCAGGTTGGAAAATGTTTAAACTAAATAATCGGTTGACGTGTTCGGCGAAGTTAGCTGAAATTACTTTATAATTGATATATACTCAGCTTCATGCTGAGAACATTTTAAATGGGGGGGATGGGGTATTAATGACGTCACCAGACCGGAAGTTACAATGAACAGACCTTTAAACCTCCAAAAATTGCTGAAAAATCAACAGCGATAGATATAATCCATATTTTTACTTCAAATAGCAAAGTTAAGACAGCTCTTGAGCTTTCTGTTAATTACGTCACGATGACGTCATCAAGTATCAGATTTAATCTTCGAAAATCATTATAAAATCAACTGTAAGAGACCTTAGTTTGATTTTTACGGGACTTGATAGTATAATCCAGTGTTTTCATATTTCGTATTACATGTACATGCAAAATGACCTGACCCTTTCTTTCGGTTCAAACCGGAAGTGCCTTATAAAGTGGAAAACGATGTGAACTTGCTTTCAACGATGTTAGTCTCTGGCTAGGTTGTGAGTTACAAACAAGTTAACGGTGACTTTATAACATGTTATATGTGAATTTTTACGTTTTGGGACCTTTATGCCATACCTCAGCAACGGAAAGTGGTAACATCAACAATATTTTGGTATTAGATGATAGATAATTGCACAAAAAGTTCACAAATGTGTGACGTCATCGATTTAATAAGTTTAAATTCATTTTAATCTGTTTCAATTAACTTAAATTTGTTTGTAATAGTTTTGAATTGTTTTGATGGTATAATAGTTTAATTTTTGGAAAATAAAATCTAAACAACTGCGAATACGAAAAAGCCCTATGTTCTGTTCCTCTAACAGACGTAGTTCTAGTTATTATTATTATTATTAAGTATGAACTGGCCTTTATGTGTGATGATTGAATATTGTTGATTGCCAAGCGCGTAGTTATTAAGGATTCGTGCGTAACATTCGCCAACTTATGTCAACATTTGACACTGGCGTACATTTATTTCGTCAATTATTATGGGATTACACCCCCCGCCCCCTCTCCCCTATCTAACAAAAAAACCAAGCCTATGCAATGTAAACAACCCGATTGCACCTGTTACGCCTTGTTTTGATGTCTCAACAATTGAGTTAATCATGAATACATCTTTCAAAGCGTACACACACTGATTCATCAGGGGTTGTTCAGTAAACCGCAAAGAGAAAATCATGCAATATCTGTTTTTGTTTGTTTAGCAAGTACGCCAACCTGATGTACCTAAGCTTGACAACGTGCCTGAACCGTCACAATACGTCTCGGAATGTCGACGTGTACAACCAATCTATATTTTGTTTTCGTTTATCCGTACATCCTCCTACCCCGACCCCAAACCCCTCTCCACCTCCACCTTCAACCTTCAACCTACAACCTAAAACCTACCAACCCCAAAACCAGAATATGCACCCCTCCATCATCATCCCCAGTTTTGTCCTACTCTTTGTGTTGTTTTACAATGTAATACAGTTTGTACATTTGATATCTATATATTTGTTTTATATACAAAGATACATTATTTGTATGCTTATCCTATTCCTGTAATTGGCGGTTCCTCAGCTGCTGGAAGTGGTTAATAAATAATAAATCGGTGTGTGCATGACCTGTAAGATGTATTCGTGATTAACTCAATTGTTTAGACATCAAACATAACAAGTTTTAACAAGTTTTAGCGCCCTCTGGCGGCAGGTTGGAAAATGTTTAAACTAAATAATCGGTTGACGTGTTCGGCGAAGTTAGCTGAAATTACTTTATAATTGATATATACTCAGCTTCATGCTGAGAACATTTTAAATGGGGGGGATGGGGTATTAATGACGTCACCAGACCGGAAGTTACAATGAACAGACCTTTAAACCTCCAAAAATTGCTGAAAAATCAACAGCGATAGATATAATCCATATTTTTACTTCAAATAGCAAAGTTAAGACAGCTCTTGAGCTTTCTGTTAATTACGTCACGATGACGTCATCAAGTATCAGATTTAATCTTCGAAAATCATTATAAAATCAACTGTAAGAGACCTTAGTTTGATTTTTACGGGACTTGATAGTATAATCCAGTGTTTTCATATTTCGTATTACATGTACATGCAAAATGACCTGACCCTTTCTTTCGGTTCAAACCGGAAGTGCCTTATAAAGTGGAAAACGATGTGAACTTGCTTTCAACGATGTTAGTCTCTGGCTAGGTTGTGAGTTACAAACAAGTTAACGGTGACTTTATAACATGTTATATGTGAATTTTTACGTTTTGGGACCTTTATGCCATACCTCAGCAACGGAAAGTGGTAACATCAACAATATTTTGGTATTAGATGATAGATAGTTGCACAAAAAGTTCACAAATGTGTGACGTCATCGATTTAATAAGTTTAAATTCATTTTAATCTGTTTCAATTAACTTAAATTTGTTTGTAATAGTTTTGAATTGTTTTGATGGTATAATAGTTTAATTTTTGGAAAATAAAATCTAAACAACTGCGAATACGAAAAAGCCCTATGTTCTGTTCCTCTAACAGACGTAGTTCTAGTTATTATTATTATTATTAAGTATGAACTGGCCTTTATGTGTGATGATTGAATATTGTTGATTGCCAAGCGCGTAGTTATTAAGGATTCGTGCGTAACATTCGCCAACTTATGTCAACATTTGACACTGGCGTACATTTATTTCGTCAATTATTATGGGATTACACCCCCCGCCCCCTCTCCCCTATCTAACAAAAAAACCAAGCCTATGCAATGTAAACAACCCGATTGCACCTGTTACGCCTTGTTTTGATGTCTCAACAATTGAGTTAATCATGAATACATCTTTCAAAGCGTACACACACTGATTCATCAGGGGTTGTTCAGTAAACCGCAAAGAGAAAATCATGCAATATCTGTTTTTGTTTGTTTAGCAAGTACGCCAACCTGATGTACCTAAGCTTGACAACGTGCCTGAACCGTCACAATACGTCTCGGAATGTCGACGTGTACAACCAATCTATATTTTGTTTTCGTTTATCCGTACATCCTCCTACCCCGACCCCAAACCCCTCTCCACCTCCACCTTCAACCTTCAACCTACAACCTAAAACCTACCAACCCCAAAACCAGAATATGCACCCCTCCATCATCATCCCCAGTTTTGTCCTACTCTTTGTGTTGTTTTACAATGTAATACAGTTTGTACATTTGATATCTATATATTTGTTTTATATACAAAGATACATTATTTGTATGCTTATCCTATTCCTGTAATTGGCGGTTCCTCAGCTGCTGGAAGTGGTTAATAAATAATAAATCGGTGTGTGCATGACCTGTAAGATGTATTCGTGATTAACTCAATTGTTTAGACATCAAACATAACAAGTTTTAACAAGTTTTAGCGCCCTCTGGCGGCAGGTTGGAAAATGTTTAAACTAAATAATCGGTTGACGTGTTCGGCGAAGTTAGCTGAAATTACTTTATAATTGATATATACTCAGCTTCATGCTGAGAACATTTTAAATGGGGGGGATGGGGTATTAATGACGTCACCAGACCGGAAGTTACAATGAACAGACCTTTAAACCTCCAAAAATTGCTGAAAAATCAACAGCGATAGATATAATCCATATTTTTACTTCAAATAGCAAAGTTAAGACAGCTCTTGAGCTTTCTGTTAATTACGTCACGATGACGTCATCAAGTATCAGATTTAATCTTCGAAAATCATTATAAAATCAACTGTAAGAGACCTTGGTTTGATTTTTACGGGACTTGATAGTATAATCCAGTGTTTTCATATTTCGTATTACATGTACATGCAAAATGACCTGACCCTTTCTTTCGGTTCAAACCGGAAGTGCCTTATAAAGTGGAAAACGATGTGAACTTGCTTTCAACGATGTTAGTCTCTGGCTAGGTTGTGAGTTACAAACAAGTTAACGGTGACTTTATAACATGTTATATGTGAATTTTTACGTTTTGGGACCTTTATGCCATACCTCAGCAACGGAAAGTGGTAACATCAACAATATTTTGGTATTAGATGATAGATAGTTGCACAAAAAGTTCACAAATGTGTGACGTCATCGATTTAATAAGTTTAAATTCATTTTAATCTGTTTCAATTAACTTAAATTTGTTTGTAATAGTTTTGAATTGTTTTGATGGTATAATAGTTTAATTTTTGGAAAATAAAATCTAAACAACTGCGAATACGAAAAAGCCCTATGTTCTGTTCCTCTAACAGACGTAGTTCTAGTTATTATTATTATTATTAAGTATGAACTGGCCTTTATGTGTGATGATTGAATATTGTTGATTGCCAAGCGCGTAGTTATTAAGGATTCGTGCGTAACATTCGCCAACTTATGTCAACATTTGACACTGGCGTACATTTATTTCGTCAATTATTATGGGATTACACCCCCCGCCCCCTCTCCCCTATCTAACAAAAAAACCAAGCCTATGCAATGTAAACAACCCGATTGCACCTGTTACGCCTTGTTTTGATGTCTCAACAATTGAGTTAATCATGAATACATCTTTCAAAGCGTACACACACTGATTCATCAGGGGTTGTTCAGTAAACCGCAAAGAGAAAATCATGCAATATCTGTTTTTGTTTGTTTAGCAAGTACGCCAACCTGATGTACCTAAGCTTGACAACGTGCCTGAACCGTCACAATACGTCTCGGAATGTCGACGTGTACAACCAATCTATATTTTGTTTTCGTGTATCCGTACATCCTCCTACCCCGACCCCAAACCCCTCTCCACCTCCACCTTCAACCTTCAACCTACAACCTAAAACCTACCAACCCCAAAACCAGAATATGCACCCCTCCATCATCATCCCCAGTTTTGTCCTACTCTTTGTGTTGTTTTACAATGTAATACAGTTTGTACATTTGATATCTATATATTTGTTTTATATACAAAGATACATTATTTGTATGCTTATCCTATTCCTGTAATTGGCGGTTCCTCAGCTGCTGGAAGTGGTTAATAAATAAATAAATCGGTGTGTGCATGACCTGTAAGATGTATTCGTGATTAACTCAATTGTTTAGACATCAAACATAACAAGTTTTAACAAGTTTTAGCGCCCTCTGGCGGCAGGTTGGAAAATGTTTAAACTAAATAATCGGTTGACGTGTTCGGCGAAGTTAGCTGAAATTACTTTATAATTGATATATACTCAGCTTCATGCTGAGAACATTTTAAATGGGGGGGGGGGGGGGGTATTAATGACGTCACCAGACCGGAAGTTACAATGAACAGACCTTTAAACCTCCAAAAATTGCTGAAAAATCAACAGCGATAGATATAATCCAGATTTTTACTTCAAATAGCAAAGTTAAGACAGCTCTTGAGCTTTCTGTTAATTACGTCACGATGACGTCATCAAGTATCAGATTTAATCTTCGAAAATCATTATAAAATCAACTGTAAGAGACCTTAGTTTGATTTTTACGGGACTTGATAGTATAATCCAGTGTTTTCATATTTCGTATTACATGTACATGCAAAATGACCTGACCCTTTCTTTCGGTTCAAACCGGAAGTGCCTTATAAAGTGGAAAACGATGTGAACTTGCTTTCAACGATGTTAGTCTCTGGCTAGGTTGTGAGTTACAAACAAGTTAACGGTGACTTTATAACATGTTATATGTGAATTTTTACGTTTTGGGACCTTTATGCCATACCTCAGCAACGGAAAGTGGTAACTTGAACATCAACAATATTTTGGTATTAGATGATAGATAGTTGCACAAAAAGTTCACAAATGTGTGACGTCATCGATTTAATAAGTTTAAATTCATTTTAATCTGTTTCAATTAACTTAAATTTGTTTGTAATAGTTTTGAATTGTTTTGATGGTATAATAGTTTAATTTTTGGAAAATAAAATCTAAACAACTGCGAATACGAAAAAGCCCTATGTTCTGTTCCTCTAACAGACGTAGTTCTAGTTATTATTATTATTATTAAGTATGAACTGGCCTTTATGTGTGATGATTGAATATTGTTGATTGCCAAGCGCGTAGTTATTAAGGATTCGTGCGTAACATTCGCCAACTTATGTCAACATTTGACACTGGCGTACATTTATTTCGTCAATTATTATGGGATTACACCCCCCGCCCCCTCTCCCCTATCTAACAAAAAATCTACGCCTATGCAATGTAAACAACCCGATTGCACCTGTTACGCCTTGTTTTGATGTCTCAACAATTGAGTTAATCATGAATACATCTTTCAAAGCGTACACACACTGATTCATCAGGGGTTGTTCAGTAAACCGCAAAGAGAAAATCATGCAATATCTGTTTTTGTTTGTTTAGCAAGTACGCCAACCTGATGTACCTAAGCTTGACAACGTGCCTGAACCGTCACAATACGTCTCGGAATGTCGACGTGTACAACCAATCTATATTTTGTTTTCGTGTATCCGTACATCCTCCTACCCCGACCCCAAACCCCTCTCCACCTCCACCTTCAACCTTCAACCTACAACCTAAAACCTACCAACCCCAAAACCAGAATATGCACCCCTCCATCATCATCCCCAGTTTTGTCCTACTCTTTGTGTTGTTTTACAATGTAATACAGTTTGTACATTTGATATCTATATATTTGTTTTATATACAAAGATACATTATTTGTATGCTTATCCTATTCCTGTAATTGGCGGTTCCTCAGCTGCTGGAAGTGGTTAATAAATAAATGAATCGGTGTGTGCATGACCTGTAAGATGTATTCGTGATTAACTCAATTGTTCAGACATCAAACAAAAGAATAACATTCAGGTTGTTCAAACTGACGTAAGTTGGCAAATCAGCATGTCTACCCGGCTCGTCCCACGTAGGCCCTATACACTCTAAAAACAGTATTTTTCAGAGTGTACTTGTACTTCAAAGGACATATAGTAACCTCCTTGGGGCTTACCACTTTAAAACTTTAAAAGTTTAATTTGTTCGATCTTTTTGTTTAAAGTTGGTGTGACGTTTTTTTTCTTTTCCCCCCTTATTTCAGTACTCTAACGATCAAACCCCAAATGTTTTTTTTTTTTAATTTGGCAGGCCAGTTTCGACAGTTTAAAAAGTGTTGTTTTTTGTCAATGCTCAAATTTACTTTTTCACTCTAATACGTGAATTGCGGAAGTGATATTACTTTTGACGATTTTCAAGGCATCTTATAATAAAAAAAGCGAGAAATACTCCGGACAAATTAATAGCAAATGACCTAAAATGATTGGACCCTTGCACATGTTCAACGGGACCGCAATTAAATTCCGCCTCACGGGCTCATTTACATAAATTATCACATTAGGGTGAAAAGGTCTATTGTACGCTAAGTTTTGAGCAAAAGGTCATAAATATTTATATTGTCAAATTATAAGCTAATATAGGTCATTGACAGGTCCGCACCGCGAACATAATTGGGTGTGTTTGTGTGTGTGTACGTAGTTGGAGCTATAATTATTAAATAAATTCAGGATACGAGAGGAATCGTACGTTAGGCCAACCTACACAACATCCAAGATGAGGCTGGTGAACCACAAGCAGTCTTTCAGATGCGAGAACAAGAGAGCACAGACCGAACTGAGCAAACACAAATGGGCCATGAAGGACGAAGGAAAAAACTTTGAGATCAAATGGGACATTGTCCAAAGAGCGCTACCATACTCTGCACAACACGGTAAGTTGCCCACTCAAAAACACAATTTTGATTTGTTACCAGTTTAAAACTGCCAGCGCTTTGCGCAAAGTCTAGCCCTTTTGGCTTGGGGTCCGGGGCCCGCCTTAGCGCTACAATTAGGCCATTCTTAAGCACGGGAATGCTGGGGATTTCTCATTTATAAGTTATTTATTATAATAAATTAAGTTAATCTATTATTATGTTTTCCCATAGAAACGGTGCTTGTGCTCGACATTCTAATAAAATTTCAATTTGGGTGGCAAACGCCTTTAACTGTAACCCTGTTTTATGTGTTTTACACCGTTTTTACAGTGTACTGCAATCATGTATTTTTTATGAAAGGTTTCACGTGTACAAATTTCATTTATCAATTCTGAATTTCTCACCAACTAACTGTAGTAACCTATTACAAAGTAGCCACAGTAGCCTACCTCAATCATGGAGTTTCAAGGATCAAAATCTGTTAATTTCGTTATCTGCTAGGGACAGTAGGCCTATACCGTAGGAGTGTGGCAAATGATAAACTTTTGCTGGCAGTAAAAAAGGAAACAAGGTACTTCTACTTTTCTTCTGGTTATTCTTGAATTTCTATTACAGTACAGTGCGAAAAAACCGTAATATCAATAGTAATATCAATAGGGTGGCCCTCTATGGAAAGCTGATGTACATCATCCACGCCCCCTCCCCCTCCCCCTCCCCCTCCCCCTCCCCCTCCCCCTCCCCTTCCCCCCTCCCCCTCACCCCCCTCCCCCTCCCCTCCCCCCCTCCCCCTCCACCTCTCCCCTCCACCCCTCCCCAACGCCCGATGTCTTTGAATACAGTACAAGCACAAATAGTGAATAGTGATACCGCACTGTCATGTAGGCCTACTGCAATGTCTGGACAACTCGTGTCACTTTATTTCGAGAAAACCGTAAGTATAGAATCGTTGTACACCTCGAGATCCCGAAATTTAAAGGTAGTATACACCATTTGCAGATATCGAAAATATTTACTACCGAATTATTAAGAAATATCTTACTCATTTGAAAGTAAATAATGATTCTAGGCATCCAAATTATTGCGCTAGATATCCTGTAATTATTCCGAAAAATTAAATTTTATAAAGAAATATTCGCGATCGCCGGACGGCGATCGCGAAAAAAACCAAGATAACATAAGAATAACTGCTCGACGCCGGTTGAAAACAAACGCTGTTTTTTATGTTTTTCTCGGCATCCATGATTGTAAAACTTCGAACAGATCAGTTAAACGATATTTACTTAATCAAATTAAACTTAATTTTTTTTTAATCTTTGAAAATCAATAACAATTCAACCGCAAAAGACCGGAACTTGATGTTTGTGGCAATTGATAGAATAATCAAGGATCTTTATTTTTTCTTGTGTGCGTGTTATCACGTGACCCTTTCTTCCGGTCTTAAACCGGAAGTGCCTTATAATTTGAAAATGAAAAATGATATGAACTTACTTTCAACGATGTTAGTGTCTGGCGAAAATGTATTTTTCGAAAACAATACCGGCGACGACATAACATGTTATAGCACCCTCTAGCGGCAGGTTGAAAATAGGTTTAAATGAATAATTTTAAGTGTGTGGCGAAGTTTGCTGAAATCACTTTATAACCGGTGTATTTGATCGGCTTCATGCTAGAAACAAGTTAAGGGAAGAAAGATTGATGACGTCACTAGACCGAAAGTTACAATAAAAACAGCTTTTAAACTTTCTTTGGGGTATCCAAAGCCCATAGATTTTGTACAGGATCCTTTGCACTGGTACTTTTAACAGAAAACAAACTCGTATTCCCGTAAAACTTGTATCTCGCAGACATACGCCATGATGACGTTATCATGGGTTACGTAACGTCATCTTAAAAGTACATATTTCAAGGTCCTGTATCTAGAGAACTATAACTTAGCCTTGCCGATTGGGCCCAAACATGGTATGTATATAGGTATGGTGGGAAGCGTTATAAATAAATATTAAGGAGTCTTCAAGATTACGTCATATTGATAGTATAATAGTTCAATTAAACCAAAAACTGCGAATCCGAAATAGCCCCATGTTCTGTTCCTCGAACAGACGTAGTTCTAGTCTTTTTTCTTTCTTTTTTTAGGACCTAATGCCATAGACTTTGTACACGTTTTTTTTGCACAAGCACTTTTAATAGAAAACAAAGTCGTATCCAAACAAAACTTTACCCAAGTGAAGACCCTATAGTGAGCTCGTGCCTAGAAGACATACGTCATGGTGACGTCATCAGTTTTCACGTAACGACATATTAACTGCAAAAGACCGGAACTTGATGTTTGTGGCAATTGATATGCGTTAAATCACATGACCCTTCTTTCCGGTCCAAACCGGAAGTGCCTTATAATTTGAAAGTGAACAATGATATGAACTTAGTTTCAACGATGTTAGTGTCTGGCTAGTTTGTACTTTAAACAACAAATACCTGCGATGTCATAACATATGTTATAGCGCCCTTTAGCGGCAGGTTGAAAAGTGGTTAATAATGTTGTGTGTGGCGAAGTTTGCTGAAATCACTTTATAACCGGTGTATTTAATCAGCTTCATGCTAGAAACAAGTTGACGGGAAGAACAAATTATGACGTCACCGGACCGGAAGTTAGAATGAAAAGACTGCTTTTCCTTTGGAAATTCCTAAACAATTCAACCTGACAGATATAATCTTGATTTTTTCTACAAAGGTTAATGTAAAAGTAGTTCTCGAACTTCCCTGTGTTTTTTGGCAAAAAACGAACTTCAACATAACCTGCGGCACCCTTGAAATTTAATCGTTTTGGCCTAGGGGCATAAAGCATTAACCCTTTATGTGTGCATGGCACACGTATAGTCGTACATGCACATGTACGCTCACCAGAGAGGACACTAGCCTCCAGCCTGTAAAACAGGACGACGTCATCAAATTGCCCAAGGGGAAGGGCGCCCCGTACGAAAGGTAGGTAAACACGCTTTCGGTTACGCAGAATCCAATCCCATAGACTTTGTAAACGTTGTTTGCACAATTCCAAGCACTTAACGGAAACGAAGTATTATTCCCAAAAAACTTGACCCGGGTGAAGACCTCCTGTCTCGCCGACAGCCGTCATGATGACAACGTCATTGGGGGTCACGTGACGTCATCTTAAAGGGGTAGTATATATTTAATCTTTGAAAATCAATGACAAATTACCTGCAAACGACCGGAACTTGATGTTTGTGGGAATTGATAAAATAATTAAGGATCTTCATTTTGTCTCGTGTGCATGAAATCACGTGACCCATCCTTCCGGCCCAAACCGGAAGTGCCTTATAATTTAAAAGTGAAAAATGATATGAACTTACTTCAAACGATGTTAGTATCTGGTTAGATGTACTATTCAACACAATTACTGGCGACGTCATAACAAGTTTTAGCGCCCTCTGGCGGCAGGTTGGAAAATGTTTAAACTAAATAATCGGTTGACGTGTTCGGCGAAGTTAGCTGAAATTACTTTATAATTGATATATACTCAGCTTCATGCTGAGAACATTTTAAATGAGGGGGGGGGGGGGGGGGGGGGTATTAATGACGTCACCAGATCGGAAGTTACAATGAACAGACCTTTAAACCTCCAAAAATTGCTGAAAAATCAACAGCGATAGATATAATCCAGATTTTTACTTCAAATAGCAAAGTTAAGACAGCTCTTGAGCTTTCTGTTAATTACGTCACGATGACGTCATCAAGTATCAGATTTAATCTTCGAAAATCATTATAAAATCAACTGTAAGAGACCTTAGTTTGATTTTTACGGGACTTGATAGTATAATCCAGTGTTTTCATATTTCGTATTACATGTACATGCAAAATGACCTGACCCTTTCTTTCGGTTCAAACCGGAAGTGCCTTATAAAGTGGAAAACGATGTGAACTTGCTTTCAACGATGTTAGTCTCTGGCTAGGTTGTGAGTTACAAACAAGTTAACGGTGACTTTATAACATGTTATATGTGAATTTTTACGTTTTGGGACCTTTATGCCATACCTCAGCAACGGAAAGTGGTAACATCAACAATATTTTGGTATTAGATGATAGATAGTTGCACAAAAAGTTCACAAATGTGTGACGTCATCGATTTAATAAGTTTAAATTCATTTTAATCTGTTTCAATTAACTTAAATTTGTTTGTAATAGTTTTGAATTGTTTTGATGGTATAATAGTTTAATTTTTGGAAAATAAAATCTAAACAACTGCGAATACGAAAAAGCCCTATGTTCTGTTCCTCGAACAGACGTAGTTCTTCTTATTATTATTATTATTATTAAGTATGAACTGGCCTTTATGTGTGATGATTGAATATTGTTGATTGCCAAGCGCGTAGTTATTAAGGATTCGTGCGTAACATTCGCCAACTTATGTCAACATTTGACACTGGCGTACATTTATTTCGTCAATTATTATGGGATTACACCCCATTTACATTATCTGCAATGTAAACAACCCGATTGCACCTGTTACGCCTTGTTTTGATGTCTCAACAATTGAGTTAATCATGAATACATCTTTCAAAGCGTACACACACTGATTCATCAGGGGTTGTTCAGTAAACCGCAAAGAGAAAATCATGCAATATCTGTTTTTGTTTGTTTAGCAAGTACGCCAACCTGATGTACCTAGACAACATGCCTGAACCGTCACAATACGTCTCGGAATGTCGACGTGTACAACCAATCTATATTTTGTTTTCGTTTATCCGTACATCCTCCTACCCCGATCCCAAACCCCTCTCCATGCACCTCCACCTTCAACCTTCAACCTACAACCTAAAACCTACCAACCCCAAAACCAGAATATGCACCCCTCCATCATCATCCCCAGTTTTGTCCTACTCTTTGTGTTGTTTTACAATGTAATACAGTTTGTACATTTGATATCTATATATTTGTTTTATATACAAAGATACATTATTTGTATGCTTATCCTATTCCTGTAATTGGCGGTTCCTCAGCTGCTGGAAGTGGTTAATAAATAAATAAATCGGTGTGTGCATGACCTGTAAGATGTATTCGTGATTAACTCAATTGTTTAGACATCAAACATAACAAGTTTTAACAAGTTTTAGCGCCCTCTGGCGGCAGGTTGGAAAATGTTTAAACTAAATAATCGGTTGACGTGTTCGGCGAAGTTAGCTGAAATTACTTTATAATTGATATATACTCAGCTTCATGCTGAGAACATTTTAAATGGGGGGGGGGGGGGTATTAATGACGTCACCAGACCGGAAGTTACAATGAACAGACCTTTAAACCTCCAAAAATTGCTGAAAAATCAACAGCGATAGATATAATCCAGATTTTTACTTCAAATAGCAAAGTTAAGACAGCTCTTGAGCTTTCTGTTAATTACGTCACGATGACGTCATCAAGTATCAGATTTAATCTTCGAAAATCATTATAAAATCAACTGTAAGAGACCTTAGTTTGATTTTTACGGGACTTGATAGTATAATCCAGTGTTTTCATATTTCGTATTACATGTACATGCAAAATGACCTGACCCTTTCTTTCGGTTCAAACCGGAAGTGCCTTATAAAGTGGAAAACGATGTGAACTTGCTTTCAACGATGTTAGTCTCTGGCTATAGGTTGTGAGTTACAAACAAGTTAACGGTGACTTTATAACATGTTATATGTGAATTTTTACGTTTTGGGACCTTTATGCCATACCTCAGCAACGGAAAGTGGTAACATCAACAATATTTTGGTATTAGATGATAGATAGTTGCACAAAAAGTTCACAAATGTGTGACGTCATCGATTTAATAAGTTTAAATTCATTTTAATCTGTTTCAATTAACTTAAATTTGTTTGTAATAGTTTTGAATTGTTTTGATGGTATAATAGTTTAATTTTTGGAAAATAAAATCTAAACAACTGCGAATACGAAAAAGCCCTATGTTCTGTTCCTCGAACAGACGTAGTTCTAGTTATTATTATTATTATTAAGTATGAACTGGCCTTTATGTGTGATGATTGAATATTGTTGATTGCCAAGCGCGTAGTTATTAAGGATTCGTGCGTAACATTCGCCAACTTATGTCAACATTTGACACTGGCGTACATTTATTTCGTCAATTATTATGGGATTACACCCCATTTACATTATCTGCAATGTAAACAACCCGATTGCACCTGTTACGCCTTGTTTTGATGTCTCAACAATTGAGTTAATCATGAATACATCTTTCAAAGCGTACACACACTGATTCATCAGGGGTTGTTCAGTAAACCGCAAAGAGAAAATCATGGAATACCTGTTTTTGTTTGTTTAGCAAGTACCCCCGCCTGATGTACCTAAGCTTGATAATGTGCATGAACCGTCACAATACGTCTCGGAGTGTCGACGTGTACAACCAATCTTTATTTTGTTTTCGTTTTCTGAAAGTGAAGTGACCGAGTTGTCCAAAGGTTATAGTATACATAACAGTGTAATTATATCGTTACACTACCTTACACTACATTACGCTACATTACGCTACTTATTGAAAAACTTGCACACCAGACATACTGGCTACAAATGAACAGACATTGCGTGAGTTTCTCTTCGCGGTTTACTGAACAACTCCTGTTATTATAATTATAATTAGTATAATTATTTGTCTGTCGTATTCCTCTATATCTAGTCCTTGTATCTTTCGCCCACCACTACCGAGGTTTTGTTTGTTATTCCCCCCCGCCAACATACCCCCGACCCCAAACCCCTCTCCACCTCCACCTACAACCTACAACCTATCAACCCCCAAACCAGAATACCATGCACCCCTCCATCCTCATCCCCAGTTTTGTCCTACTCTTTGTGTTGTTTTACAATGTAATATAATACAGTTTGTACATTTGATATCTATATATTTGTTTTATATACAAAGATACATTATTTGTATGCTTATCCTATTCCTGTAATTGGCGGTTCCTCAGCTGCTGGAAGTGGTTAATAAATAAATAAATCGGTGTGTGCATGATTTGTAAGATGTATTCGTGATTAACTCAATTGTTCAGACATCAAACGAAAAGATAAAAAGTGCATTCAGGTTGTTCAAACTGTGGCGTAGGTTGGCAAATCAGCATGTCTACCCGCCTCGTCCCACGTAGGCCCTAAACACTCTAAAAACAGTGTTTTTCAGAGTGTACTTGTACTTCAAGGACATATAGTTCCCTCCTTGGGGCTTACCACTTTAAAACTTTAAAAGTTTAATTTGTTCGATCTTTTTGTTAAAAGTTGGTGTGACGTTTTTTTTCTTCAAAATATTGTTGTTTTTTGTCAATGCTCAAATTTACTTTTTCACTCTAATACGTTAATTTATGTAAACAGGGCTCACGAGGCGAAAGTGAATTGCGGAAGGGATATTACTTTAGACAATTTTCAAGGCATCTCCCAATAAAAAAGAGAGAAATACTGGACAAATTAATAGCAAATGACCTAAATGATTGGACCCTTGCACATGTTCAATCAGACCACAATTAAATTCCGCCTCATGGGCTCATTTACATAAATTATCATATTAGGGTGAAAAAGGTCTATTGTACGCTAAGTTTTGAGCGAAAGGTCATAAATATTTATATTGTGAAATTATAAGCTAATATAGGTCATTGACAGGTCCGCGCCGCGAACATAATGTGTGTGTGTGTACGTGGTTGGAGCTAGTATAATTATTAAATAAATCCAGGATACGAGAGGAATCGTAGGTTGGGCTAACCTCCACAACATCCAAGATGAGGCTGGCGAACCACAAGCAGTCGTTCAGATGCGAGAACTGGAGAGCACAGACCGAACTGAGCAAACACGTATGGGCCATGAAGGACGAAGGGAACAACTTTGAGATCAAATGGGACATTGTCCAAAAAGCGCTACCACACTCTAATGTAAATAAAAGATGAAACTTGCATATACAATGTAGCAGAGAAATACATAATCATATTCAAGTCTAACTTGGGTACACTAAATAAGAGGAGCGAAATCGTCTCTAATTTTAAGTGTAGACACCGAGACAGGTGTGTGCTAAGTTCAGTGACGTAACAAGCACACTAAGTACAATGACGTAATGCGGAGCGCGATCTAGGTTCGATGTACCAAAGCCATGGACCAGGATTTGTAAATTTTCGTTATAAATGGATCGATAAAAATGCTTTTTTTTTATTCACGGGGTTACCAAAACCTTTCGTTGTAAACGGAATTTCGTACAATCTGTTTTCGTTATAAGCAAACATTTCCCTATAGAAACGTGCACAGTTTTGCCTTATTCGCAAGCCTGATTCAATGTGTACGAAGATGCTACATGGTATTCTATGTCATTCTGCTGATGAGTGCCACACGATACGAAACCGTCTGTCCAGAAGTTAATTTAACTGAATTTATTATATATATACATTCATAAATATAAATAATAATAAATATTTTTTAATAATAAAAAATGCACATCAAATTCAAATTCGGGTTTATTCCAGTTTAAAACTGCCAGCGCTTTGCGCAAAGCCTCGGCCCTTTTGGCGTGGGATCCGGGGCCCGCCTTGGCGCTTATTAGACCATTCTTAAGCACGGGAATGCAGGGAATTTCTCATTCTTAAGTTATTTATTATAATTAATTAAGTTATTCTAAGATTATGTTTTTCCATCGAAACGGTGCTTGTGCGCGACATTCTAATTAAAAGTCAATTTGGGTGGTAAACGCCTTTAACTGTAACCCTGTTTTATGTGTTTAAAATAAATACACCGTTTTTACAGTGTAGGCCTACTGCAATCATGTTTTTTATGAAAGGTTTCACGTGTACAAATGCCATTTATCACTTCTGAATTTCTCACCAACTAACTGTAGTCATGCGCGGATCCAGGGGGGGGGGGGGGGGGGGGGGGGGGGGTGCGCACCCGGCGCGCGCCCCCGCCCCCCCTAAAAAAATCTCTAGAAGATTGAGAAGATCTCGGCGTTGGGGCTTCGCGCCTCCTGCGCTCCCATATCTTCTCCCAATATATTATGTTGAAATTGTTGGCGCCCCCTCTAACCGAAATTCCTGGATCCGCCCCTGGTAGTAACCTATTACAAAGTAGTCACAGTAGCCTACCTCAATCATGGAGTTTCAGGGATCAGAATCTGTTATTTTTGTTATCTGTTAGGGACAGTAGGCCTATACCGTAGGAGTGTGGCAAATGATGAACGTTTGCTGGCAGTACAAAGGAAACAAGGTACAGTACTTCTACTTTTATTCTGGTTATCCTTGAATTGTTACAGTACAGTGCGAAAAACCCGTAATATCAATAGGGTGGCCCTCTATGAAAAGCTGATGTACATCCTCCACGCCCCCTCCCCCTCCCCTCCACTTCTTCCCCTCCACCCCCCCCCCCCCTCTCCCCAACGCCTGATGTCTTTGAATAAGTACAAGCACACAATAATAGTGAATAGTGATACCGCACTGTCATGTACTACAATGTTTGGACAACGTGTCACTTTATTTATATAGATTCGTTGTACACATCGAGATCCCGAGATTTAATTGGCGGTTCAGGCTACAAATAAACAGACATTGCGTGAGTTTTTCCTCGCGGTTTACTGAACAACCCCTGAATCGGTGTGTGCTTGAATAACATTTATTCATGATTAACTCAATTGTTCAGACATCAAACAAAAGAATAACATTCAGGTTGTTCAAACTGACGTAAGTTGGCAAATCAGCATGTATACCCGGCTCGTCCCACGCAGGCCCTATGCACTCTAAAAACAGTATTTTCAGAGTGTACTTGTAGTAACCCCCTTATGGGCTTTGATACCAGCACAATTATTCCGTCACTTCGCTAATGAACTCCACCAAAGTTTATTCACTGGATTTGATACGATGAACCATTTACTCGCTGTACAACAACAAATTCCAAACTAGACATGTGTTTGTGGACAAACACAGAGCTGTTTCGAGTGTCTTACATTACTTTCAATATGTGTGTGTGGTGGTCTATGTGTGTGCCAAGTCTCAAGTCGATCAAATTTAAGAAAGTGTCAAAGTCAACAGTCTAAAGAAAAACGTGTACAAAACCTATGGGGGAAAATTGAACCTTTAACGTGACGCTCCGTGACCTTGAATGACGTAATCGTGCCGATTTTTTTCTAGGACCGTCTGGGGGTGGTGTTCTAAGGGCATGCCAAGTTTCAAGTCGGTCGGATTTACCGAAGTGTCAAATTCAATAGTCTGAAGAAAAACGTGTACAAAACCTATGGGGAAAATTTCACCTTTAACGCAAAGTCACGTGACCTTGAATGACGTAATCGTGACGAATTTCTTCTAGGACCGTCCTTGGGTGGTTGTCTAAGTGTATGCCAAGTCTCAAATCCATCGGATTTACCAAAATGTCAAAGTGTATTGTCTGAATAAACGTGTGCAAATCCTATGGAGAAAAGTCTGAAAAAGAAAAAAAAAAAAAAAAAAAAAAAAAAAAACTAGACATGTGTTTGTGGACAAACACAGAGCTGTTTCGAGTGTCTTACATTACTTTCAATATGTGTGTGTGGTGGTCTATGTGTGTGCCAAGTCTCAAGTCGATCAAATTTACGAAAGTGTCAAAGTCAACAGTCTAAAGAAAAACGTGTACAAAACCTATGGGGGAAAAATTGAACCTTTAACGTGACGCCCCGTGACCTTGAATGACGTAATCGTGCCGATTTTTTTCTAGGACTGTCTGTGGATGGTGGTCTAAGTGTGTGCCAAGTCTTAAGTCGATCGGATTTACTAAAGTGTCAAAGTCAATAGTCTAAAGAAAAACGTGTACAAAACCAATGGGAGAAAAATGTGCACCTTTAACGTGACGCCACGTGACGTTCAATGAAGCAATCGTGCCTAAATTCTTTCAGGAACATCTGGGGGTGTTGTTCTAAGGGCATGCCAAGTTTCAAGTCGGTCGAATTTTCCGAAGTGTCAAATTCAATAGTCTGAAGAAAAACGTGTACAAAACCTATGGGAAAAATTTCACCTTTAACGCAAAGTCACGTGACCTTGAATGACGTAATCGCGACGAATTTCTTCTAGGACCGTCCTTGGGTAGTTGTCTAAGTGTATGCCAAGTCTCAAGTCCATCGGATTTACCAAAGTGTCAAAGTGTATTGTCTGAATAAACGTGTGCAAATCCTATGGAGAAAAGTCTGAAAAAGGAGAAAAAAAAAAAAAAAAAAAAAAAAACTAGACATGTGTTTGTGGACAAACACAGAGCTGTTTCGAGTGTCTTACATTATTTTCAATATGTGTGTGTGGTGGTCTATGTGTGTGCCAAGTCTCAAGTCGATCAGATTTACTAAAGTGTCAACGGCAATAGTCTAAAGAAAAACGTGTACAAAATCTATGGGGAAAAATGAAACTTTAACGTGACGCCCCGTGACCTTGAATGACGTAATCGTGCCAAATTTCTTTTAGGGCCGTCTGTAGATGGTGGTCTAAGTGTGTGCCAAGTCTCAAGTCGATCGGATTTACTACAGTGTCAAAGTCAACAGTCTAAACATAAACGTGTACAAAACCTATGGGTGAAAAATGTGCACCTTTAATGTGACGTCACGTGACCTTGAATGACGCAATCGTGCCGAATTTTTTTCAGAAACATCTAGGGGTGGTGTTCTAAGTGTATGCCAAGTTTCAAGTCGGTCGGATTTACCAAAGTGTCAAAGTCAAAGGTCTGAAGGAAAACGTGTACAAAACCTATGGGGAAAATTTAACCTTTAACGCGAAGTCACGTGACCTTGAATGACGTAATCGCGACGAATTTCTTCTAGGACCGTCCTTGGGTGGTTGTCTAAGTGTATGCCAAGTTTCAAGTCGATCGGATTTCCCAAAGTGTCAAAGTGTATTGTCTGAACAAACGTGTACAAATCCTATGGGGAAAAAAAGGCAAAAAAAAAAAAAAAAAAAAAAAAAAAAAAAAAACTAGACATGTGTTTGTGGACAAACACAGAGCTGTTTCGAGTGTCTTACATTATTTTCAATATGTGTGTGTGGTGGTCTATGTGTGTGCCAAGTCTCAAGTCGATCAGATTTACTAAAGTGTCAACGGCAATAGTCTAAAGAAAAACGTGTACAAAATCTATGGGGAAAAATGAAACTTTAACGTGACGCCCCGTGACCTTGAATGACGTAATCGTGCCAAATTTCTTTTAGGGCCGTCTGTAGATGGTGGTCTAAGTGTGTGCCAAGTCTCAAGTCGATCGGATTTACTACAGTGTCAAAGTCAACAGTCTAAACATAAACGTGTACAAAACCTATGGGTGAAAAATGTGCACCTTTAATGTGACGTCACGTGACCTTGAATGACGCAATCGTGCCGAATTTTTTTCAGAAACATCTAGGGGTGGTGTTCTAAGTGTATGCCAAGTTTCAAGTCGGTCGGATTTACCAAAGTGTCAAAGTCAAAGGTCTGAAGGAAAACGTGTACAAAACCTATGGGGAAAATTTAACCTTTAACGCGAAGTCACGTGACCTTGAATGACGTAATCGCGACGAATTTCTTCTAGGACCGTCCTTGGGTGGTTGTCTAAGTGTATGCCAAGTTTCAAGTCGATCGGATTTCCCAAAGTGTCAAAGTGTATTGTCTGAACAAACGTGTACAAATCCTATGGGGAAAAAAAGGCAAAGAAAAAAAAAAAAAAAAAAAAAAAAAAAAAAAAAAAAAAAAAAAAAAAAAAAAAACCAGAACGAAAACAAAAGCTGTTTCGGTGAAAAACCGAAACAGCTAAAAAAAAAAAAACCAGAACGAAAACAAAAGCTGTTTCGGTGAAAAACCGAAACAGCTAAAAAAAAAGAAAAAACTAGACATGTGTTTGTGGACAAACACAGAGCTGTTTCGATTGTCTAACGTTACTTTCAATATGTATGTGTAGGGGTCTATGTGTGTGCCAAGTCTGAAGTCGATTGGATTTACACAAGTGCCAAAGATATATTAGTTGAAAAAAACGTGTACAAATCCTATGGGGAAAATTGAACCTTTAATGTGACGTCACATGATACCCGATGATGTCATCATGATGTCATCTTAATTTTCGTCTGTAACACATCCTGGAATACTTGCATACCAAGTTTGACCCCAATCGGACATGTACTTCTAGAGATAGAGGGTCCTTAAAACTGAACATTTAATGTGACGTCACATGACCCACGAGGACGTCATTATTACGATTTTTCCCTTGGCCCTCCTGGGGATGGTGGTCGAGGTATGTGCTAAGTCTGAAGTCGATCAAATTTACGAAAGTGTCAAAGTCAATAGTCTAAACAAAAACGTGCACAAACCCTATGGGGAAAAAATATTGCACCTTTAACGTGACGTCACGTGACCTCGAATGACGCAATTGTGCTGAATTTCTTTCAGGAACATCTGGTGGTAGTGTTCTGAGTGTATGGCAAGTTTCAAGTTGGTCGGATTTACTAAAGTGTCAAAATCAATAGTCTGAAGAAAAACGTGTACAAACCCTATGGGAAAAAAATTCACTTCAACGTGACGTCACGTGACCTTGAATTACGTAATCGAGACGAATTTCTTCTAGGACCGTCTGTGGGTGGTGGTCTAAGTGTGTGCTAAGTCCGAAGTCGATCCGATTTACCAAAGTGTCAAAGTGTATGGTCTGAATAAACGTGTGCAAATCCTATGGAGAAAAGTCTGAAAAAGGAGAAAAAAAAAAAAAAAAAAAAAATAGACATGTGTTTGTGGACAAACACAGAGCTGTTTCAAGTGTCTTTCAATTTGTGTGTGATGGTCTTTTGTGTGTGCCAAGTCTCAAGTCGATCAGATTTACTAAAGTGTCAAAGTCAATAGTCTTAAGAAAAACGTGTACAAAACCTATGGGGGAAAATTGAACTTTTAACGTGACGCCCCGTGACCTTGAATGACCTAATCGTGCCGAATTTCTTCTAGGGCCGTCTGTGGATGGTGGTATCAGTGTGTGTCAAGTCTCAAGTCGATCGGATTTACTAAAGTGTCAAAGTCAATAGTCTAAAGAAAAACGTGTACAAAACCAATGGGAGAAAAATGTGAACCTTTAATGTGACGTCACGTGACCTTAAATGACGAAATCGTGCCGAATTTCTTTTTCAGAAAAATCTGGTGGTGGTGTTCTGAGTGTATGGCAAGTTTCAAGTCGGTCGGATTGACCAAAGTGTCAAATTCAATAGTCTGAAGAAAAACGTGTACAAAACCTATGGGGAAAATTTCACCTTTAACGCTAAGTCACGTGACCTTGAATGACGTAATCGCGACGAATTTCTTCTAGGACCGTCCTTGGGTGGTTGTCTAAGTGTATGCCAAGTCTCAAGTCCATCGGATTTACCAAAGTGTCAAAGTGTATTGTCTGAACAAACGTGTACAAATCCTATGGAGAACAAAAGGCAAAAAAAAAAAAAAACTAGACATGTGTTTGTGGACAAACACAGAGCTGTTTCGATTGTCTAACGTTACTTTCAATATATGTGTGTGTGGTGGTCTATGTGTGTGCCAAGTCTGAAGTCGATTGGATTTACACAAGTGCCAAATATATATTAGTTGAAAAAACGTGTACAAATCCTATGGGGAAATTTGAACCTTTAATGTGACGTCACATGATACCCGATGATGTCATCATGATGTCATCTTAATTTTCGTCTGTAACACATCCTGGAATACTTGCATACCAAGTTTGACCCCAATCGGACATGTACTTCTAGAGATAGAGGGTCCTAAAAACTGGACCTTTAATGTGACGTCACATGACCCACGATGACGTCATCATGATGTCATTTTATTTTTCGTCTATAACACATCCTGGAAAACTTGCATACCAAGTTTGACCCCAATCGGACCTGTACTTCCAGAGATAGCGGGTCCTAAAAACTGAACCTTTAATCCCTTTAATGTGACGTCACATGACCCACGATGACGTCATCATGATGTAATTTTATTTTTCGTCTATAACACACCCTGGAATACTTGCATACCAAGTTTGACCCCAATCAGACCTGTACTTCCAGAGATAGCGGGTCCTAAAAACTGAACCTTTAATGTGACGTGTCGTGACCCCCCGATGACGTCATCATGAAGATTTTACCCTTGGCCCTCCTGGAGATGGTGGTCGAGGTGTGTGCTAAGTCTCAAGTCGATCAAGTCTACGAAAGTGTCAAAGTCAATAGTCTGAAGAAAAACGTGTACAAACCCTATGGGGAAAAAAATTGAACCTTTAACGTCACGTCACGTGACCTTGAATGATGCAATCGTACCGAATTTCTTCAAGAGCCATCTGTGGGTGGTGTTCTAAGTATATACCAAGTTTCAAGTCGGTCGGATATACCAAAGTGTCAAAGTCAAGAGTCTGAAGAAAAACGTGTACAAAACCTATGGGGAAAATTTTACCTTTAACATGACGTCACGTGACCTTGAATGACGTAATCGCGACGAATTTCTTCTAGGACCGTCCTTGGGTGGTTGTCTAAGTGTATGCCAAGTCTCAGGTCTATCGGATTTACCAAAGTGTCAAAGTGTATTGTCTGAACAAACGTGTGCAAATCCTATGGAGAAAATGCTGAAAAAGAAAAAAAAAAAAAAAAAAAAGAAAAAAAAAAACTTTAACGATTACAAGAGCTGTTTCGGTGAAAAACCGAAACAGCTAAAAAAAAAAAAAAAAAAAACCAGAACGAAAACAATAGCTGTTTCGGTGAAAAACCGAAACAGCTAAAAAAAAAAGAAAAAAAAAAACTTTAACGATTACAAAAGCTGTTTCGGTGAAAAACCGAAACAGCTAAAAAAACTTTAACGATTACAAAAGCTGTTTCGGTGAAAAACCGAAACAGCTAAAAAAAAAAGAAAAAAAAAAACTTTAACGATTACAAAAGCTGTTTCGGTGAAAAACCGAAACAGCTAATAATCAACGATACATGCATAATGACTGCCCGCGTCAGCAGAAATCCCTCCCTTGTACTATCTTATCCCTTCTGATGTAAAACTTCATTCGGTTGCATTCGTGAACCATAATGAAAGTTGAACATTATTGAATGTACTGTTCAATATTTCCTGTTCAATACAACAGTTGTTACCCAATCTTGGCCCATGAATCAGTGAGTGGGGGTTCGATTCCAGTTGCCAGTCGCATGAAGCAAGTTTCGTGGAGGCCTCACTGGTTTCACTGAAATTACTGCAAGACATTTAGGATCCCTGTCTTATTTTCCCCTTAAATTTAACCTATTCCAACGATAGAATCTGCAGAATGAAAAGAGTCGATGCAAGAATAAGCAGTGGTGGATTTGAAATATAGATCTTTCAATTCATTGCTCATCTCACTATCACCAAAGCGAGTAACATCTCGACAAAAGCTTTTTTTTTAATGTAACAATAACAATACTGTCAATTCAGTGTTCTTTTCACACACACATTAATTCTTTTCGTACATGGCGTTAAGAGGACACTCTGTAGGGTTCGTGTGGTGAGGGACATCTCTTTAAACTCAAACTCAGAAAATTCTTTCAACCTAACATTTTCAACATCACCCTAATTTGTCGTATTCTCCATTTTCTTTCATTAAACCCTCATTACTCTCTATATTTCATTATAGACGTCGGGCCGGAGCAAACATAAACGGCGATTTGTTGGCAGCAATGGGGAAATGTGTAGCCTATACATTTACATGCGCAATAACGCCATTGTTTTATTAGGATGGCTTTTTCCTGCAAAGGATTAGGGAAGACCTTTGCCTACAGCAACAGACGTACAATTTTGTCCAATATGAGAGCAAATAAATGTTGAGGTGACCAGCGCACAGGCTGTACCATTGCGTAGAATTTGCTACAGTTTCGTGGATTTCCTCAGCATTATTACCACCATTAAAAACCACTCTCTCTCTCTCTCTCTCTCTCTCTCTCTCTCTCTATATATATATATACAATTACATATGTAAATAAAACAAGTAGATTACGTATAGATGTAATCAGGTTGAGGTCGACTTCTACCGCTACAGGTGCGGTTCGAATCCGCCTGCGCCAATATGTGGACTGGGTTTCCCCAAGAACACTCTTCTGGTTTTTTTCCTCCCACCTCAAAAACTACAACTTCTACGCATTGTCTTCTCTCTTTCCTTCCATCCTGTAATTGGCGCACGCGCTGTTGAATGAAACAAAAACATTTTACGAGAGCCTCGTGTTTATCCCCAGTTTCCTTGGCAACTGATAACACGGTCCCCCGTGCTTGCTTATTCCTAGATGGAGATGGCAAATGAGGGTGAACTGCATGGCTTACCCGTGGATACAACAGATAGTTATCATCCGACTGTAGGTATGTGAAGCAACACTGTACACAAATAAATCAGTTCTTTCGATGGAGAAAAATGGTTGCGTTTGTTTTTGGTGTGTAAATGGAGGACACATGCCTGGTGACACGAAGGTGAATTGGGGTTAGGGTTAGAATCGAGGACGACCTTGATTGAGAATAGTGTACAAAACCAATGAGAGCCATCGGAAAAGTTAGAGTACAAACAAAGAAAATTATCGAGAGGAACAAAAGAAACTCCTCGATTTACACCATAAACAAACGTACATGTGTGTGCATACACCTAGTTGTGGGGACAGATTCTTTTGTTTGGAAAAAGCGGACCGAGTTGTGGGGACATTTTCCTGTCCCCATTTCATTTTGGGTCTCCACGGTAAGAGGGTATAGATGTAGAATGGGGTTAGGGTAAAATAAAAATAAATGGAGAAGACGACAAATTAGGGTGATGTTGAAAATGTTAGGTTGAAAGAATTTTTTGAGTTTGAGTTTAGAGAGATTTTTCTCAGCACACGAACCCTATGGAGTTTCCCCATAACGTCATGTACTAAAATAATTGATGTGTGTGTGTGTGTCAATTTTGACAGTATTGTTATTGTTACATAACAAGAACAGCTTTTATCGAGATGTTAGTCGCTTTGATGATAGTGAGATAAGCAATGAATTGAAAGATCCATATTTCAAATTCACCACTGCTCATTTTTGCATCGACTCTTTTCATTCTGCATATTGTATCGCAGAAATAATTTAAAATTAAGGGGGGAAGGAGACAGGAATCTTGAAACCAATGAAACCAGTGAGGTCTCCACGAAACTTGATAAATGTGACTGGCAACTGGAATCAAACCCGTCGCATTCAGAAAATATTGAACAGTACATTAAATACTTGTTTAAATCTATTATGGTACAAGCTTTACATCAGCAAATGTATGGGATAAGGTTGTACAAGGGAGAAGTTTTCTGCTGCGCGGGTAGTTAATATTCGTTTACCGTTGATTATTTGGAATTTGTGAAGCAAGTCTGATACTTGTTGTTGTTGTATGGTGAGTGAATGGTCCATCGTATCAAATCCGTGAATAAACATTGGTGGAGTTCATTGGCGACGTGAACTTGTTTAAGTCTCTCACCTTAGGCAACCCTTCATCTACTTTTTCATCTACAGTCTTTGTTTGCTGGGCTAAAATCATTATGTTATCATTGTTCGTATGATTTTCCATAAGGTTTTAAAAGGATAACTGTGCCAGTAAGCAACTTGGTGAATTTGAAGCTCGTCAATATTGACTACTTGATGATATCTGGAGACAAGGTAAATGCGTGCAAATTAGAGGGTATTATTGTAGCCATTTTGGACCAAAACTATATTTTCATAATTATTTAGTCACTTGCATGCTTGAAAAAAATGTTATTATAGTAAGGATGTGTAAGTAGAATCACCTAAATAAACTTTTCAAACAAATATAATAAAATATATACCAAAATATGGGAATAAACATATTACACGGCAGGGATTAACGATTTATGCAAATTGGTCATATTTCCACCACTTGAATTTTTTAATACTTTTAGTATGTCATTCTAGAGACCTTATAGAAGTGCACTGTGGTAAAAAACCAATTTGCTGCAATTTGTTTGAGGTCAACAAAACAAAAATTGTGACACGATCAAGCGGAATGAGTCGGATGTCGGCCCTGGTCATCTGTACGTTTTAAAAACTGGAAACCCAGGTTGATACGATGTTTTGTTGTCGAGTTATGTCAATTTATTTAAATACCAACGAAGATCACTATTTCTCCCGGGCGGATCACTATTTCTCCCGGGCGGATTACTATTTCGCCCGGGCGGATTACTATTTCGCCCGGGCGGAATACTATTTGGCCCTGGCGGATTACTATTTCGCCCGGGCGGATTACTATATTGCCCGGGCGGATTACCATATTGCCCGGGCAGATTACTATTTTGCCCGGGCGGATTACTATTTTGCCTGGGCGGATTACTATTTCGCCCGGGCGGATTACTGCCATGAATCAGAACATATACGGGTATGCACGACAGACAAGTATGGCATACACAGCGGTGGACGTGAATATACGTCGAAGCCGAGGACATTACTACAAAATAATGCCCTCCGCGTGATCGAGTCTCGACCAATCAGAAGCTATCAACTCGGCTCCTAGGTATTTATTAATTGTATATATTACCGCGTATAATTGTCCCCGGCCCTGTGTGTAGTTCCACGGATGACGTATGCACACGCGTCAGATTGTATGGCGGGTAGCGGTTGACGTAACATTACGCCCTGACTGCAAAGAGAGTAAAATGCCCTTTAGCGACAGAATGTTGGCAAAAACATGTAAATAACGATGCTAATAAACCAAGTGTTGGCATCTTGTAGTAGTTGCATTGTCAAAACAGGAATATGTTACTGAA
Source organism: Crossaster papposus (assembly GCA_037893245.1). Taxonomy (NCBI): domain Eukaryota; kingdom Metazoa; phylum Echinodermata; class Asteroidea; order Velatida; family Solasteridae; genus Crossaster; species Crossaster papposus. Next base: position 135,644 of record JBAIAA010001334.1, read on the forward strand.
TAAAAACTTTTTTTCGATGGAAAATAATCCTGCCAGTGGTCTCGGTAACCCGGCGCGAACTGGCTAAGAATGTTCTTTCAAATGTACTCCTTTGAGGGTGCATTATCTTTGCCCATTCTTCAAATAATGCGTAATTCAGCAAAAACCATAAGCCAGTTTCATAAAGCTGCTTATGCTAGGTTCCCACTGTCGTGCGATCTGTCACGAACGCCACGATTGGCCATTCGTAGATCATCGTGGAATTTGTGTTTCCTTTTTTGAAATTTCACGAGAGTGATCACGATTTGAGCCACGATTGAACCCTGATGGTTATTATACAGCCCGACTGACCATGGACTTCATTGTTTCTTGAACTTCTACAGAGTGAAGACTGCAACCCACAATCAGATCGCAGCGCATCTCAACAGAGGTGGTGTTTGTCTTGTTCAAGGTTGATCCCAACCACCACGATTTTGAAGCACGATTAGATGCGATCTGTCGCACTTTGTTACGATCCATTACGATCTGATGCGATGATCATGATTACAAATTAATCGTGTTGATCGTAGAGAATGTTTGAACTGTCCAAAAATTGTCTACGATCCACACGATTGCCACGACTGACCTCAAGATCTGATAAGATCTGATAGGATCACTACGATTACGCGAATCGTGATAGTGGGAGCCTAGAAGCAAGAGTTTTTGTGCTTAAGCAAAATGTTGTGCTAAAGCAGCTCTATGAAATTGGCCCCTACACTTGCACTTTTCAATCTCAGCAGGTATTCTTTGTAGTAGGATGTTCAATTCGTTGAACCATAAAGTTTAGTCTCCCGACAATAAATCAAAGACAATGACATGTACAGTAACGGATGCGTGACATGCTAGATATCAGTGTCAAATAAAAGCGTATGCTAGAAAGTTTAGTGTTAGAATGAGTCGGAGATTTTGGCAGAGACGGATGAACTGGAAAAGTTGCCCTTGATGAGACGAATCTTTCAGAGATCATGGACAACCGATCTAAGGGTCGCAACCCGAATTTGCTTCTGGTCTTTCTTGCTGTCTGGTTACCGTTTGTTCAAGCAGGTACGTCTGTTAGTGATTAGAACTGCTTCAAACTGCATGCTTACTGACTGGGTATACTTTTAATATTTCATGCCAATAACAAATAGAGGGTTTAACTAGCAGGACCTTTTTCAAATACAACAAAATATGTTTGATTAGCGTTTTCGGAACACCCAATCTATAGAACAGAACTCAAGGGACGCATATAGATTTCCCATTAAAGGCATTTTAACGTATGGGCTATCACAATAAGTGTACACTTTCAGTCTCACTGGGGGTCAACTTGTCCAACTCACAAAAACTTCGTTGATCTGAAAACTTCAGGATGATTAACATGTTTATTTTCCCCAATGAAATAATGATGCGTAATTGGTTGTCTGGAGAGGACATGTTGTTTAACAATGAACATATGTAGTTTATAAAGTTATGTACCACAAGAGTTGAAAATGTCTTTCTACTTATCTTATATTTAGTTAATGAAATATGAGTGCACTCTTCTGAAGTTGTGTTCCATCATTAACAACGAATGTAACAGGTTTATATTCATTTATAGTTCAAAAATAACTTGAAAAACATGGAAATCTCACCTCATCTTCACCATGCTCTTGGAGTATGGCATTGTTCCAACATGAACCCATCATACTGTTGGGTACCAATAATAATTATATCAGCTTGTAAGTGATTTCACATGATAATGTGTAATTGTGGACTTAAAAGTGAGCATACACCGATGTGTTCTGGAGAGGCCTTTTTTTTAACACTTGACGAATGTACTTTAAAACTACAATGAGCGTGGAAAACATTTGTCCACATATCTTATATTTATTTGTGTTGTTGATGTGAGTGCAGTGATTCTTTTGTAGTTTGAATGCATGATCCTAAACACAAATGTAGCAGGTACCGTATGTCCAATTAAATAATACAACAACATTTGGAAAGCATGAAAACTCACTTCATCTTCATTGCGCCTTTGAAAAATGCAATAATTCTAACATGAAACGATAATATTGTTGGGTACCATTATTAATTACATTAATTTGTTAGTGATTTCACTGGATAATGTGTAATTTAGTGTAATCAAAAGCAAGCACGTATCAATGTGTTCTGGAGGGGACATTTTGTTAAACACAGAATACCACAATATAGTGGCCATACTAAATGTTGAAATGGTAATGCCATGCAGTGTCCTGTTAGAAGGAATGGTACTGTTAATTTTACAAACATAACATAAAATATTTCAATCACGGTTGACATGATGACAATTACAATTAACTGCTGTCCCGAAAAGGACACATTTTTAACGGATTTCCCACAACCCTGAATATGATCTTGATAATATTTAAACAAATCTCTCCCACGATCAAAATGCCATACTCCACCAAGTGTGTCCTGTAGATGATACAAACATACAAGTGTGAGTACATAATTCCAAACTATTCCATTGTCATGAATACCTTGTCCTGGTGAGGACATTACATATTTTATTTAACGGGAAATCCACTTTATTTTGAAATTGTCGTAAAATTTACATTTTTCGACCGAATTACACCAACCCAAGTTTCACAATATCGTTGAACACTATATATCCATGATTGATCATCAATTCCACTTAAAACTAATGTAAAACTTGAAATAAGACTCCAAAATTATGTTAAAAGCGCATGGAAATGGAGAAATTCAAAACGAAGAACTCGTAGATTTATGTACAAATAGTTCTGTTGCTTGTCCTTCATACTACCCATCATAAAAAATCACTCATAACATATATTTGCGCTGATCAAGTTATACAGGATAGGTTATACTGTAATTTACTCAAATGACCACTTATTATATAACACACCTAATGTGTTAATGGGGAAACGGCACAGCTATAGTTTTCTATAAGATGTCTCGAAATGGATCTTCGTGTATAAATATGGGCTCTATTAAATTGTTTGGCGCTCGATGTTTTTGGCTATGAACTAGAACCAACAGTATTGGTATTAACAGAAAACGGTCTCGATCGTGTGATAGGCTTTCTTTTACTCACTTTGTCTCACCCACACATGTACCTTGAAGCTGGTAGACAGTAGCCTCTTTTCATAGGAAAACATGGAGAGAACCAGTGACATAGAAAAAAGGTGATGTCAGTAGTCGGACAAGGGAAAAGGCAGTAACGTTAAGTGGAAATCTGGCGGGCCTAATGTAATTTTTGTCTTGTTTTTGGACCAACATGACTAACGTTATGGTTTATTCTACTTATATGCGTGGAAGAATAGTGGCAAAACCCATTTAATTCATGTCGCAAATGTAAACAAAGCGGTTGCCATCTTTTCAACAATAGTTCGACTAGAGCCGTTCGAGCGAACTGCATTTGAGCATGCGCATTGGTAAAGCAGAGACTGACTAATGGTTAACTATAGTTCGCGCCCGAACTTGATCTATGTGGAAGAAATCCAGGAACAAATGAACGGGCTAGCTTGGTCTTGACCAAGACTACATGCAAGCATGCATAATACACGCAGCATTGTTGGAATGGTTCCCGCCGCACGCTTCAATAGACAAAGTTAAGGACTGGAACCAGTCCATGGCCGACACGCGTGTATTTTTCCGTTACACGAACAAGATCAAGAACACGCACGAACTGGTCGAATTTGACATCGTAAGACGTAAAAATGCCCGGCAAACAAACGTCGATGAAGAAAGTAATTTCCTGCAGGTTAATTCTCAGATCATGTTCACCCTTTTCTGTGTTTGTATTTTCTGTTTTAATGTATTTATTTCGAGGTAGTAATGTTTTACCGCGGCATGTTTCCTGCGCGGTGCGTTGTTGCACACGCTTGTTGTGGTCAGATCATGAAGGTATATCGGCGTCCATCGTGTGAATAGTAGTAGTACTACATTCTCCATTGAAAAAAAAAGGTTATTATGCTTTTAAAATAACTCGGGCAGTTTTGTTGTCACCGGTGAGGGGCAGTTTTGATAGCTTTCTTGACGGATGCAAATTAAATCTTCCCGTGCCGTGCCGCGCCGTGACGCGTTAGAAAACATTTTCCCGCACGCGCGCTTTCGTTTATAGTCGTACAATGCAGTTGCGTAACCTCGGTGGAATATTAAGTTAAGCTACTTTTCACCGCGCAGTGCCGGCGTAAATTTCTCGTCTGAACGCAAGCATATTTTGGATTAAGAAATTCTTATCTACTGGCCTCGATGTACAAATAAAAAGGTGTTAAAAAACCCTGAGCCTGTTTATTTACGAAACCGTAGTCATAACAAATTAATATATATTCCTAAGGTTAATTATGAAATTGTCTTTGTTTTTATAGAAAAAAAGAAGAAAGGGTACTTAAAGACTTATTTGTGTGAACTCCTAAACAATTTCCAACCGATTTCAGGAGTAAATAATAATATATTCTTTTCTTTTTTTCCGGTATCTAATAAAATCGACAAACACCTGACCATTGAATTACGAGACTAGCAAAATAAATTCCAGGTTTATTTAATAACATTTGTAGTTTCATTGTTTAAAAAAAAGAAGAAAAAAAAGAAAGAAGAAACGGGACCTAACACCTAATATTTTGAGCTACTAAACATTTTTCCAACAGATTTAAGGGAGAAATTTAATACGATTTATTTTCTGTTTTTCTTGTATTTGACCAAAACGATCTATTTCGTGGCCCGTAAATTACAAGGCTAGCCTTTAAAAACATTTACCAAACCTATACGAGCCAAGAATAAATAAGCAAGAATAAAATCGAGGTGGTACCAAATCTCGATGGCGGACCACAGGATACCAAAACTGAACCATGAATATTTGAAATACTTTAAATTAAGACCCCAAAACAAAGGCATGATTATCATCGAAAATGGGTATGATTATTTGTTGTCCTGCATTGTCCCTAAAATGCACGAGCTAAATACCAGAAGCATGTACTTCAATCCTAAAGTGAATTTCTACACATCTTAAGAAGTTGTTCTTATTTTTTTTACAGGTTTATGACCAATTGACCGTTAACCCATTTTACACTTAGTGTGAGTCAGTGCGCGCTGTTTTTAAATCCAAACTTCCAATACCGGTATCCATAATATACTCCTCTGGTCAAAATTTATTTCAAGTTATCATTCCAGCTAAAAATGGTAAATATTAGATTTAAAAAAAAAATTGTATAAAAATCAGGCTTCATATTGCCACAACTTAACAAAAAATAGGTAGAAATTGGCCTCGGATTGCGTCAGAGAGCACCTAAGAAACCAAAAAAATTCAGGGCCCTTAAGCGGGCCCTGAAACCCGGCCGCAGGGACTTCGCGCTACGCGCTCGTGATGACATTATTTTGTTTCGTATCTTCACTTATAAGGCAGTCAAACCTTTTGTTTTTCTTTATTCATTTATGTTTCCTGTAGCCTTTCGTTTTGTTTTGTTGTTGTTGTGGGGTTTTAAGGTATAAGTTACCTGACCAAGACCTAAATTGTTTTTGTGTTTGTGAGATTATTTTTGTTTATTGTTATTCTGGTTGATATGTCGACTCAAGTTTTACATCGGAGCGGTTTTTTTAGATGGCAAAAACGACATAAATGCCTGCCCAATAATGAATTTCAAGTTGAATGACCGAACACGCGCCTCGAAAAAGAATTTGAAAAAAGTTTTGTTAAATTGTTAAATTTGCTAAGTCATAAAACGAAATCAATGACCATTTTCAGCAGCATTCAATATCGCGCGAAAAACAATAGCGCCGTGGTTAAATTGGCTGTTCTTTTGCCGAAATTGACCGGGAAAACCTATATTTTTGTATGGGTCGGTCAAAGCTGGGTTCTAATTTCCTTCTCATAGGATCATAATTATGGATGGATAAACTATTCAAATTATATATCTCTAGAAAGCTCATTACGCGGAGAATGTAAAAAAATACCCAAAACTTAATTGATTTTTGTTGCTACTTTGTCCAGAGGGTTATTGCGATGAACCCCTTGAACCCCTTGGAATGAAGGACTTTGGCATCGACATGACTAGCATTCAGGTTTCCAGCGTTTTACCCAACACGAATTCGGATGGTACCACAGTACGTGCATGCTCCAAACAATACTCGCGACTAGATTTCCCCCTGGGAAGCAATCGCCACTTAGAGCGTGGGGGGTGGTGTCCTGCTGAATACGACAAAGACAGACCGTCAATACAGGTCAGTGTCAGGACTTGGGTAAACCAATTAGCTGTATTATACAAAGAAAGAAAATATACAGGTATAAATTAAATGCCAAGGAAAGAATGTTTCAACATGACGCTATTTTATTAACACACAATTCTCAATTTATTTAGCATAGTCATTTCTTTAGAGAGTGAAATTTTATTTGAGCACTGTAAAGCCCCTTACACACTAGACGATTTCCCCGGCAATTCCCCGGAAAATTGCCGGGGAATTTCGGTCGGTCTGTTCACACTACTAAAGCCCCTTTCACACTAGACGATTTCCCCGGCAATTCCCCGGGGAATTGCTGGAGAATTTCGGTCGGTCTGTTCACACTGCCAAAGAAATCCCCAGGAAACTGCTTTTCCACGGGAAATATTTACCCCTGCTCAGGGAGAGGGTTATAGGAGAAATCCCCGGCGTTTAACGTTTTTCCCGGGGAAAGGCAACTAGTGTGAACGTCGCAGGGTTTGAACTTACCCCACCTTTTTGCGTCCACGGGTAATCTCAAAAGGTCACAGGGTCACAAACAGCACGCCAAATAATTCGCGCGGTGACTTAAGCCCTTTTCACACTGCAGAGCCAATCCCCGGGAAATAAATCCCCGGCGGGAAATTCCCGGGGATGTTTTACCCCACCAACACCCCAGCAACCGTTCACACTAGACCCATTTGGTAACTCCCGGGGACACTATTTCCCGGGAATATGCACGGTCGTTTCACACTGGCCATCAAACCCCGGGAAATGTGTAAACTAAGGGCGCCCATCAGGAAGTTCCCAAATGAATTGTGGGCGGAAGTCCAATCCAACAATGCCACGCATCATGCGGATAAGAAAATAGAAGACTGGTACCTAACCACACGAGACATTATAAAGACACCTACACGAGAAGGAAGCTAAACACAGTCTTGTTCACGACACTTCTTTTATTAAATATTAAAACCATTCATTTTGCTCATATTTTTAAAATTAAATTATTTGTATAATTTTCAAACGTTATTATTTGTCTTTTGTACTTAACTGTAAATATATTGACGAAAAGTTTGAAAGGTACTGTATTACATTGGGTGCGTTCGATTAGCTTACCCGGGGCGCCCCGGGTAAGCCCCGCGCCGTTCTTTTAGCTCTGACGTGTACTCGTGGCTAGGCGCGGGTCAGCCACTACAAACCCTGCTCCCGCAGCAGGGTCTCTGGTGGAATAACGTCACTCGCATGCGTAGTCGAGTCGACGACGTCTAGGGCGGCGTAAAGATGGCGGAAAGGTAAATATTTTGTTGCAAAATATTCCGATTTTTTATTTATTTTGTAGGTTTTTTTTAGTTGCAGAATTGTATTTGAAATGCATGCAACTAAAAAATACAACCATGCAGAACATTTAGTGCGAAAACACGAGTGCGTTCGATTAGCTTCCCCTCGTGCCATCCCCCGAGTGTTAACCCTAACTCGCCCGGGTAAGCTAATCGAACGCACCCAATACTAAGTCACCGCGCGAATTATTTGGCGCGCTATTTGTGACCCTGTGACCTTTCGAGATTACCCGTGGACGCAAAAAGGTGGGGTAATAGTCCGGGAGCCCAGCCAGGTTTAATCATAATTTTGAGTGCAAAAGGTTTGAAGCGTGGGATATGTAGAGGTGACTGGGACAACTGCAAAATGGGTTTTCTTAAGTTTGGCGAGTGGTGCGTTGGGAGGGGGGAACCCCTGACAGACCCCCAAAAAATCGATTTAATCATAATCTTGAGTGCAAACATAATTTCTTCATAAGTCGAAAGTTTGTCGTGTACTGAATAGGATTTGTATACTTAAGAAAATTATAATTGGTGCTAAGTACATTTAAGAAGGTCTTTAATTAGTGCTAATTACACGTTTGATCATAATTTTGAGTGCAAGGATAAAACAAGTGCCAATGTGTAGCTGACACCTTGCTGGAGTAAAATTCGCCACTTAAGAAAGTTTCAAGTGGTGCCATCCCTAATTAAGAAAGGGCCAAAGGTCATCATAAGTCATTAAACACTATTAATTATAACATTGAGTGCAACTTGCATTTATGTGTATATCAACAGATTATCGTAGACCGATCACTGATCACAAGCTTAAGAACATGATATATAATGCAAAGTCTAATTAAGAAGGTCTGTAATTAGTGCTAATTACACGTTTAATGTGTAGCTGACACCTTGCTGGAGCAAAATCCGCCACTTAAAAAAGTTTCAAGTGGTGCAATCCCTAATTAAGAAAGGGTCAAAGGTCATTAAACCTAAAAGTTAATAAACACCGATAATTATAATGTTGAGTGCAACTTGCATTTCTATGTGGATCAACCGTTTATTATGGACCAATCACTGATTACACGGCGCAATGTCCGATCAAATTGTCCAAATAATAAATGATTATAATAATAATTGAAATCATAAAACGAGCGTCAAAGTGTACATGTACTTTACCAAACGCAGGAATAAAACCCACCACATAAGAAATATTACAAACAGTCATGAAGTTGATTGCAATTGCCTGTACCCTCTCAAACACGAATGGGTGTAAATATGAAATACGTTAAAATAAGGGAATATGAGATCACCGGAGCTTATAATTTTAGGAACTTAACTTCTTAGTAGTTTTTAAGCTCAAACAAGGTTTGCATTAAAGTAGACAACAGTCAATACTGAGAACTTTATTGTAATGATATCATTGGCATTGGGTGTTGAGCTGCTTTGGAGTACGACGTTACGTTACGTTGTTCCTTAGTACAGTAGCTCGAAAGCGAAATTCCTAAACTTATGCAGCAGCGCGATCGTGTAAACAAAATTGCAAAGCGCACAGGCTCACAAATCCATTGGGATTAATACAAAGACCTGTGGCACAATGTTAACTAATGCAATCCGCAGTAAAAAGAGTGAACACTCGCACATCCGCCTTAGAAGAAATCAAAAGCAATTCTCCTATGATGTGGAAAACTCTGCAGGAGGTACTCCCTAATGAGCAGACAACTGAACTGTAACAAATTCGATTACTTCCCCCAAAATTGATATTGACGATTCTGCCGACATTGCTGACACATTAAATAAACACGTTTTAACAATCGGCAAGCGTACTGCTGGTAATTACCCTTTGCGTGAACTTGAAATAGATGACAATACTACCTTCAAGTCAACATTGGATATTTTCTGCCTTGTACCAATAAGCATACATTTAGTTTTGGTGGCGTTTAATGCTATAGATTGTTTCTTACGTACCAGTTGTGAAAACTATAACAGCTGTGTTTAAGCTGCTTTCTATTATATTAATGTTTGAGGAGCCACACGTTAATGTGGAGTCATCAGCTTACATAAATAAGTTGCAGTTTGGGGATATACAAAATGGAAGATCACTAGTATAAACAATGAATAAAAGTGGACCTAGTGTCGACCCCTGCGGAAAACCAGTGTTTACGGACAGGAAATTTGATATTTACAGACTGACTACGATCACTTAGGTATGACTTTAATAAACCATGATTACATCAGAAGATGCCATGATTAACACAATCAAATACTTTACTGAGATATATAAACACACTGCCTGTGCCTGTAATTTCTCTATTCTCCATGGCCTCAAAACACTTGTTTCTTAAGTCGTGTATAGGGTGCTTTCAGTTGAGTGCAGGGGTCTAAATCCTGACTGGCAACTAGGAATCAGATTGTTTTCATCAAGGTATCTATATACCGGTGTGCACCTATCTTTCAAAAATCTTAGAGATGATTGGCAGTAAAGAAATAGGCCGATAGTTACCTGTACTACACTTACATCCTCCCTTGTTAATTGGTGTTACATGTACTAATGCATGTTTCCAATTTTTAGGGTATCGCTCACATCTTATAGACATATTAAAAATACAAGTTAAATATTTATTGATATAAGGTGAAGCAATTTTAACACTTCATCCAGACCTGTTGCTTTCCCAACCGACATGCCGATAGATGATATTTGCTTTTGAACAAACTCTTCTATAACATTAGGTACGGTACTATGCATTCTTTATCAAGAGAATAATTGATAGATGTATTGTCATCTATTTCAAGTTCACACAAAGGGTAATTACTAGCAGTACGCTTGCCGATTGTTAAAAAGTGTTTATTTAATGTAGGCCCTATCAGCAATGTCGGCGGAATCGTCAATATTTCACCCTTTGGGGAAGTAATCAAATTTAGTACAGTTCAGTTGTCTGCTCATTAGGGAGTGAGTACCTCCTTCAGAGTTTTCCACATCATAAGTGAATTGCTTTTGATTTCTTCTAAGACGGATATGCGAGTGTTCACTTTTTACTGCGGATTGCATTAGTTAACATTGTGCCGCAGGTCTTTGTATGAATCCCAATGGATTTGTGAGCCTGTGCGCTTTGCAATTTTGTTTACACGATCGCGCTGTTGCATAAATTTAGGAATTTCGCTATCGAGCCACTGTACTAAGGCACAACGTAACGTAACTTCGTACTCCAAAGCAGCTCATCACCCAATGCTAATGATATCATTACAATAAAGTTCTCAGTATTGACTGTTGTCTACTTTAATGCAAACCTTGTTTGAGCTTAAAAACTACTAAGAAGTTAAGTTCCTAAAATTATAAGCTCCGGTGATCTCATATTCCCTTATTTTAACGTATTTCATATTTACACCCATTCGTGTTTGAGAGGGTAAAGGCAATTGCAATCAACTTCAAGACTGTTTGTAATATTTCTTATGTTGTGGGTTTTATTCCTGCGTTTGGTAAAGTACATGTACACTTTGACGCTCGTTTTATGATTTCAATTATTATTATAATCATTTATTATTCGGACATTTTGATCGGACATTGCGCCGTGTATCAGTGATTGGTCCATAATAAACGGTTGATCCACATAGAAATGCAAGTTGCACTCAACATTATAATTATCGGTGTTTATTAACTTTTCGTTTTAATGGCCTTTGACCCTTTCTTAATTAGGGATTGCACCACTTGAAACTTTTTTAAGTGGCGGATTTTGCTCCAGCAAGGTGTCAGCTACACATTAAACGTGTAATTAGCACTAATTACAGACCTTCTTAATTAGACTTTGCATTATATATCATGTTCTTAAGCTTGTGATCGGTGATCGGTGATCGGTCTACGATAATCTGTTGATATACACATAAATGCAAGTTGCACTCAACGTTATAATTATTAGTGTTTAATGACTTATGATGACCTTTGGCCCTTTCTTAATTAGGGATGGCACCACTTGAAACTTTCTTAAGTGGCGAATTTTACTCCAGCAAGGTGTCAGCTACACATTGACACTTATTTTATCTTTGCACTCAAAATTATGATCAAACGTGTAATTAGCACTAATTAAAGACATTCTTAAATGTACTTAGCACCAATTATATTTTTCTTAAGTATACAAATCATATTCAGTACACGACAAACTTTCGACTTATGAAGAAATTATGTTTACACTCAAGATTATGATTAAATCGAATTTTTGGGGGTCTGTCAGGGGCTCCCCCCTCCCAACGCACCACTCGCCAAACTTAAGAAAACCCATTTTGCAGTTGTCCCAGTCACCCCTACATATCTCACGCTTCAAACCTTTTGCACTCAAAATTATGATTAATGGGTTTTCTTAAGTTTGGCGAGTGGTGCGTTGGGAGGGGGGAACCCCTGACAGACCCCCAAAAAATCGATTTAATCATAATCTTGAGTGCAAACATAATTTCTTCATAAGTCGAAAGTTTGTCGTGTACTGAATAGGATTTGTATACTTAAGAAAATTATAATTGGTGCTAAGTACATTTAAGAAGGTCTTTAATTAGTGCTAATTACACGTTTGATCATAATTTTGAGTGCAAGGATAAAACAAAATTCGCCACTTAAGAAAGTTTCAAGTGGTGCCATCCCTAATTAAGAAAGGGCCAAAGGTCATCATAAGTCATTAAACACTAATAATTATAACATTGAGTGCAACTTGCATTTATGTGTATATCAACAGATTATCGTAGACCGATCACTGATCACAAGCTTAAGAACATGATATATAATGCAAAGTCTAATTAAGAAGGTCTGTAATTAGTGCTAATTACACGTTTAATGTGTAGCTGACACCTTGCTGGAGCAAAATCCGCCACTTAAAAAAGTTTCAAGTGGTGCAATGTCGTGTACTGAATATGATTTGTATACTTAAGAAAAATATAATTGGTGCTAAGTACATTTAAGAATGTCTTTAATTAGTGCTAATTACACGTTTGATCATAATTTTGAGTGCAAAGATAAAATAAGTGTCAATGTGTAGCTGACACCTTGCTGGAGTAAAATTCGCCACTTAAGAAAGTTTCAAGTGGTGCCATCCCTAATTAAGAAAGGGCCAAAGGTCATCATAAGTCATTAAACACTAATAATTATAACGTTGAGTGCAACTTGCATTTATGTGTATATCAACAGATTATCGTAGACCGATCACTGATCACAAGCTTAAGAACATGATATATAATGCAAAGTCTAATTAAGAAGGTCTGTAATTAGTGCTAATTACACGTTTAATGTGTAGCTGACACCTTGCTGGAGCAAAATCCGCCACTTAAAAAAGTTTCAAGTGGTGCAATCCCTAATTAAGAAAGGGTCAAAGGTCATTAAAACTAAAAGTTAATAAACACCGATAATTATAATGTTGAGTGCAACTTGCATTTCTATGTGGATCAACCGTTTATTATGGACCAATCACTGATTACACGGCGCAATGTCCGATCAAATTGTCCAAATAATAAATGATTATAATAATAATTGAAATCATAAAACGAGCGTCAAAGTGCACATGTACTTTACCAAACGCAGGAATAAAACCCACCACATAAGAAATATTACAAACAGTCATGAAGTTGATTGCAATTGCCTGTACCCTCTCAAACACGAATGGGTGTAAATATGAAATACGTTAAAATAAGGGAATATGAGATCACCGGAGCTTATAATTTTAGGAACTTAACTTCTTAGTAGTTTTTAAGCTCAAACAAGGTTTGCATTAAAGTAGACAACAGTCAATACTGAGAACTTTATTGTAATGATATCATTAGCATTGGGTGATGAGCTGCTTTGGAGTACGACGTTACGTTACGTTGTTCCTTAGTACAGTAGCTCGAAAGCGAAATTCCTAAACTTATGCAGCAGCGCGATCGTGTAAACAAAATTGCAAAGCGCACAGGCTCACAAATCCATTGGGATTCATACAAAGACCTGCGGCACAATGTTAACTAATGCAATCCGCAGTAAAAAGAGTGAACACTCGCACATCCGCCTTAGAAGAAATCAAAAGCAATTCTCCTATGATGTGGAAAACTCTGCAGGAGGTACTCCCTAATGAGCAGACAACTGAACTGTAACAAATTCGATTACTTCCCCCAAAATTGATATTGACGATTCCGCCGACATTGCTGACACATTAAATAAACACGTTTTAACAATCGGCAAGCGTACTGCTGGTAATTACCCTTTGCGTGAACTTGAAATAGATGACAATACTACCTTCAAGTCAACATTGGATATTTTCTGCCTTGTACCAATAAGCATACATTTAGTTTTGGTGGCGTTTAATGCTATAGATTGTTTCTTACGTACCAGTTGTGAAAACTATAACAGCTGTGTTTAAGCTGCTTTCTATTATATTAATGTTTGAGGAGCCACACGTTAATGTGGAGTCATCAGCTTACATAAATAAGTTGCAGTTTGGGGATATACAAAATGGAAGATCACTAGTATAAACAATGAATAAAAGTGGACCTAGTGTCGACCCCTGCGGAAAACCAGTGTTTACGGACAGGAAATTTGATATTTACAGACTGACTACGATCACTTAGGTATGACTTTAATAAACCATGATTACATCAGAAGATGCCATGATTAACACAATCAAATACTTTACTGAGATATATAAACACACTGCCTGTGCCTGTAATTTCTCTATTCTCCATGGCCTCAAAACACTTGTTTCTTAAGTCGTGTATAGGGTGCTTTCAGTTGAGTGCAGGGGTCTAAATCCTGACTGGCAACTAGGAATCAGATTGTTTTCATCAAGGTATCTATATACCGGTGTGCACCTATCTTTCAAAAATCTTAGAGATGATTGGCAGTAAAGAAATAGGCCGATAGTTACCTGTACTACACTTACATCCTCCCTTGTTAATTGGTGTTACATGTACTAATGCATGTTTCCAATTTTTAGGGTATCGCTCACATCTTATAGACATATTAAAAATACAAGTTAAATATTTATTGATATAAGGTGAAGCAATTTTAACACTTCATCCAGACCTGTTGCTTTCCCAACCGACATGCCGATAGATGATATTTGCTTTTGAACAAACTCTTCTATAACATTAGGTACGGTACTATGCATTCTTTATCAAGAGAATAATTGATAGATGTATTGTCATCTATTTCAAGTTCACACAAAGGGTAATTACTAGCAGTACGCTTGCCGATTGTTAAAAAGTGTTTATTTAATGTAGGCCCTATCAGCAATGTCGGCGGAATCGTCAATATTTCACCCTTTGGGGAAGTAATCAAATTTAGTACAGTTCAGTTGTCTGCTCATTAGGGAGTGAGTACCTCCTTCAGAGTTTTCCACATCATAAGTGAATTGCTTTTGATTTCTTCTAAGACGGATATGCGAGTGTTCACTTTTTACTGCGGATTGCATTAGTTAACATTGTGCCGCAGGTCTTTGTATGAATCCCAATGGATTTGTGAGCCTGTGCGCTTTGCAATTTTGTTTACACGATCGCGCTGTTGCATAAATTTAGGAATTTCGCTATCGAGCCACTGTACTAAGGCACAACGTAACGTAACTTCGTACTCCAAAGCAGCTCATCACCCAATGCTAATGATATCATTACAATAAAGTTCTCAGTATTGACTGTTGTCTACTTTAATGCAAACCTTGTTTGAGCTTAAAAACTACTAAGAAGTTAAGTTCCTAAAATTATAAGCTCCGGTGATCTCATATTCCCTTATTTTAACGTATTTCATATTTACACCCATTCGTGTTTGAGAGGGTAAAGGCAATTGCAATCAACTTCAAGACTGTTTGTAATATTTCTTATGTTGTGGGTTTTATTCCTGCGTTTGGTAAAGTACATGTACACTTTGACGCTCGTTTTATGATTTCAATTATTATTATAATCATTTATTATTCGGACATTTTGATCGGACATTGCGCCGTGTATCAGTGATTGGTCCATAATAAACGGTTGATCCACATAGAAATGCAAGTTGCACTCAACATTATAATTATCGGTGTTTATTAACTTTTCGTTTTAATGGCCTTTGACCCTTTCTTAATTAGGGATTGCACCACTTGAAACTTTTTTAAGTGGCGGATTTTGCTCCAGCAAGGTGTCAGCTACACATTAAACGTGTAATTAGCACTAATTACAGACCTTCTTAATTAGACTTTGCATTATATATCATGTTCTTAAGCTTGTGATCGGTGATCGGTGATCGGTCTACGATAATCTGTTGATATACACATAAATGCAAGTTGCACTCAACGTTATAATTATTAGTGTTTAATGACTTATGATGACCTTTGGCCCTTTCTTAATTAGGGATGGCACCACTTGAAACTTTCTTAAGTGGCGAATTTTACTCCAGCAAGGTGTCAGCTACACATTGACACTTATTTTATCTTTGCACTCAAAATTATGATCAAACGTGTAATTAGCACTAATTAAAGACATTCTTAAATGTACTTAGCACCAATTATATTTTTCTTAAGTATACAAATCATATTCAGTACACGACAAACTTTCGACTTATGAAGAAATTATGTTTACACTCAAGATTATGATTAAATCGAATTTTTGGGGGTCTGTCAGGGGCTCCCCCCTCCCAACGCACCACTCGCCAAACTTAAGAAAACCCATTTTGCAGTTGTCCCAGTCACCCCTACATATCTCACGCTTCAAACCTTTTGCACTCAAAATTATGATTAATGGGTTTTCTTAAGTTTGGCGAGTGGTGCGTTGGGAGGGGGGAACCCCTGACAGACCCCCAAAAAATCGATTTAATCATAATCTTGAGTGCAAACATAATTTCTTCATAAGTCGAAAGTTTGTCGTGTACTGAATAGGATTTGTATACTTAAGAAAATTATAATTGGTGCTAAGTACATTTAAGAAGGTCTTTAATTAGTGCTAATTACACGTTTGATCATAATTTTGAGTGCAAGGATAAAACAAAATTCGCCACTTAAGAAAGTTTCAAGTGGTGCCATCCCTAATTAAGAAAGGGCCAAAGGTCATCATAAGTCATTAAACACTAATAATTATAACATTGAGTGCAACTTGCATTTATGTGTATATCAACAGATTATCGTAGACCGATCACTGATCACAAGCTTAAGAACATGATATATAATGCAAGTCTAATTAAGAAGGTCTGTAATTAGTGCTAATTACACGTTTAATGTGTAGCTGACACCTTGCTGGAGCAAAATCCGCCACTTAAAAAAGTTTCAAGTGGTGCAATGTCGTGTACTGAATATGATTTGTATACTTAAGAAAAATATAATTGGTGCTAAGTACATTTAAGAATGTCTTTAATTAGTGCTAATTACACGTTTGATCATAATTTTGAGTGCAAAGATAAAATAAGTGTCAATGTGTAGCTGACACCTTGCTGGAGTAAAATTCGCCACTTAAGAAAGTTTCAAGTGGTGCCATCCCTAATTAAGAAAGGGCCAAAGGTCATCATAAGTCATTAAACACTAATAATTATAACGTTGAGTGCAACTTGCATTTATGTGTATATCAACAGATTATCGTAGACCGATCACTGATCACAAGCTTAAGAACATGATATATAATGCAAAGTCTAATTAAGAAGGTCTGTAATTAGTGCTAATTACACGTTTAATGTGTAGCTGACACCTTGCTGGAGCAAAATCCGCCACTTAAAAAAGTTTCAAGTGGTGCAATCCCTAATTAAGAAAGGGTCAAAGGTCATTAAAACTAAAAGTTAATAAACACCGATAATTATAATGTTGAGTGCAACTTGCATTTCTATGTGGATCAACCGTTTATTATGGACCAATCACTGATTACACGGCGCAATGTCCGATCAAATTGTCCAAATAATAAATGATTATAATAATAATTGAAATCATAAAACGAGCGTCAAAGTGCACATGTACTTTACCAAACGCAGGAATAAAACCCACCACATAAGAAATATTACAAACAGTCATGAAGTTGATTGCAATTGCCTGTACCCTCTCAAACACGAATGGGTGTAAATATGAAATACGTTAAAATAAGGGAATATGAGATCACCGGAGCTTATAATTTTAGGAACTTAACTTCTTAGTAGTTTTTAAGCTCAAACAAGGTTTGCATTAAAGTAGACAACAGTCAATACTGAGAACTTTATTGTAATGATATCATTAGCATTGGGTGATGAGCTGCTTTGGAGTACGACGTTACGTTACGTTGTTCCTTAGTACAGTAGCTCGAAAGCGAAATTCCTAAACTTATGCAGCAGCGCGATCGTGTAAACAAAATTGCAAAGCGCACAGGCTCACAAATCCATTGGGATTCATACAAAGACCTGCGGCACAATGTTAACTAATGCAATCCGCAGTAAAAAGAGTGAACACTCGCACATCCGCCTTAGAAGAAATCAAAAGCAATTCTCCTATGATGTGGAAAACTCTGCAGGAGGTACTCCCTAATGAGCAGACAACTGAACTGTAACAAATTCGATTACTTCCCCCAAAATTGATATTGACGATTCCGCCGACATTGCTGACACATTAAATAAACACGTTTTAACAATCGGCAAGCGTACTGCTGGTAATTACCCTTTGCGTGAACTTGAAATAGATGACAATACTACCTTCAAGTCAACATTGGATATTTTCTGCCTTGTACCAATAAGCATACATTTAGTTTTGGTGGCGTTTAATGCTATAGATTGTTTCTTACGTACCAGTTGTGAAAACTATAACAGCTGTGTTTAAGCTGCTTTCTATTATATTAATGTTTGAGGAGCCACACGTTAATGTGGAGTCATCAGCTTACATAAATAAGTTGCAGTTTGGGGATATACAAAATGGAAGATCACTAGTATAAACAATGAATAAAAGTGGACCTAGTGTCGACCCCTGCGGAAAACCAGTGTTTACGGACAGGAAATTTGATATTTACAGACTGACTACGATCACTTAGGTATGACTTTAATAAACCATGATTACATCAGAAGATGCCATGATTAACACAATCAAATACTTTACTGAGATATATAAACACACTGCCTGTGCCTGTAATTTCTCTATTCTCCATGGCCTCAAAACACTTGTTTCTTAAGTCGTGTATAGGGTGCTTTCAGTTGAGTGCAGGGGTCTAAATCCTGACTGGCAACTAGGAATCAGATTGTTTTCATCAAGGTATCTATATACCGGTGTGCACCTATCTTTCAAAAATCTTAGAGATGATTGGCAGTAAAGAAATAGGCCGATAGTTACCTGTACTACACTTACATCCTCCCTTGTTAATTGGTGTTACATGTACTAATGCATGTTTCCAATTTTTAGGGTATCGCTCACATCTTATAGACATATTAAAAATACAAGTTAAATATTTATTGATATAAGGTGAAGCAATTTTAACACTTCATCCAGACCTGTTACTTTCCCAACCGACATGCCGATAGATGATATTTGCTTTTGAACAAACTCTTCTATAACATTAGGTACGGTACTATGCATTCTTTATCAAGAGAATAATTGATAGATGTATTGTCATCTATTTCAAGTTCACACAAAGGGTAATTACTAGCAGTACGCTTGCCGATTGTTAAAAAGTGTTTATTTAATGTAGGCCCTATCAGCAATGTCGGCGGAATCGTCAATATTTCACCCTTTGGGGAAGTAATCAAATTTAGTACAGTTCAGTTGTCTGCTCATTAGGGAGTGAGTACCTCCTTCAGAGTTTTCCACATCATAAGTGAATTGCTTTTGATTTCTTCTAAGACGGATATGCGAGTGTTCACTTTTTACTGCGGATTGCATTAGTTAACATTGTGCCGCAGGTCTTTGTATGAATCCCAATGGATTTGTGAGCCTGTGCGCTTTGCAATTTTGTTTACACGATCGCGCTGTTGCATAAATTTAGGAATTTCGCTATCGAGCCACTGTACTAAGGCACAACGTAACGTAACTTCGTACTCCAAAGCAGCTCATCACCCAATGCTAATGATATCATTACAATAAAGTTCTCAGTATTGACTGTTGTCTACTTTAATGCAAACCTTGTTTGAGCTTAAAAACTACTAAGAAGTTAAGTTCCTAAAATTATAAGCTCCGGTGATCTCATATTCCCTTATTTTAACGTATTTCATATTTACACCCATTCGTGTTTGAGAGGGTAAAGGCAATTGCAATCAACTTCAAGACTGTTTGTAATATTTCTTATGTGGTGGGTTTTATTCCTGCGTTTGGTAAAGTACATGTACACTTTGACGCTCGTTTTATGATTTCAATTATTATTATAATCATTTATTATTCGGACATTTTGATCGGACATTGCGCCGTGTATCAGTGATTGGTCCATAATAAACGGTTGATCCACATAGAAATGCAAGTTGCACTCAACATTATAATTATCGGTGTTTATTAACTTTTCGTTTTAATGGCCTTTGACCCTTTCTTAATTAGGGATTGCACCACTTGAAACTTTTTTAAGTGGCGGATTTTGCTCCAGCAAGGTGTCAGCTACACATTAAACGTGTAATTAGCACTAATTACAGACCTTCTTAATTAGACTTTGCATTATATATCATGTTCTTAAGCTTGTGATCGGTGATCGGTGATCGGTCTACGATAATCTGTTGATATACACATAAATGCAAGTTGCACTCAACGTTATAATTATTAGTGTTTAATGACTTATGATGACCTTTGGCCCTTTCTTAATTAGGGATGGCACCACTTGAAACTTTCTTAAGTGGCGAATTTTACTCCAGCAAGGTGTCAGCTACACATTGACACTTATTTTATCTTTGCACTCAAAATTATGATCAAACGTGTAATTAGCACTAATTAAAGACATTCTTAAATGTACTTAGCACCAATTATATTTTTCTTAAGTATACAAATCATATTCAGTACACGACAAACTTTCGACTTATGAAGAAATTATGTTTACACTCAAGATTATGATTAAATCGAATTTTTGGGGGTCTGTCAGGGGCTCCCCCCTCCCAACGCACCACTCGCCAAACTTAAGAAAACCCATTTTGCAGTTGTCCCAGTCACCCCTACATATCTCACGCTTCAAACCTTTTGCACTCAAAATTATGATTAATGGGTTTTCTTAAGTTTGGCGAGTGGTGCGTTGGGAGGGGGGAACCCCTGACAGACCCCCACAAAATCGATTTAATCATAATCTTGAGTGCAAACATAATTTCTTCATAAGTCGAAAGTTTGTCGTGTACTGATTAGGATTTGTATACTTAAGAAAATTATAATTGGTGCTAAGTACATTTAAGAAGGTCTTTAATTAGTGCTAATTACACGTTTGATCATAATTTTGAGTGCAAGGATAAAACAAAATTCGCCACTTAAGAAAGTTTCAAGTGGTGCCATCCCTAATTAAGAAAGGGCCAAAGGTCATCATAAGTCATTAAACACTAATAATTATAACATTGAGTGCAACTTGCATTTATGTGTATATCAACAGATTATCGTAGACCGATCACTGATCACAAGCTTAAGAACATGATATATAATGCAAAGTCTAATTAAGAAGGTCTGTAATTAGTGCTAATTACACGTTTAATGTGTAGCTGACACCTTGCTGGAGCAAAATCCGCCACTTAAAAAAGTTTCAAGTGGTGCAATGTCGTGTACTGAATATGATTTGTATACTTAAGAAAAATATAATTGGTGCTAAGTACATTTAAGAATGTCTTTAATTAGTGCTAATTACACGTTTGATCATAATTTTGAGTGCAAAGATAAAATAAGTGTCAATGTGTAGCTGACACCTTGCTGGAGTAAAATTCGCCACTTAAGAAAGTTTCAAGTGGTGCCATCCCTAATTAAGAAAGGGCCAAAGGTCATCATAAGTCATTAAACACTAATAATTATAACGTTGAGTGCAACTTGCATTTATGTGTATATCAACAGATTATCGTAGACCGATCACTGATCACAAGCTTAAGAACATGATATATAATGCAAAGTCTAATTAAGAAGGTCTGTAATTAGTGCTAATTACACGTTTAATGTGTAGCTGACACCTTGCTGGAGCAAAATCCGCCACTTAAAAAAGTTTCAAGTGGTGCAATCCCTAATTAAGAAAGGGTCAAAGGTCATTAAAACTAAAAGTTAATAAACACCGATAATTATAATGTTGAGTGCAACTTGCATTTCTATGTGGATCAACCGTTTATTATGGACCAATCACTGATTACACGGCGCAATGTCCGATCAAATTGTCCAAATAATAAATGATTATAATAATAATTGAAATCATAAAACGAGCGTCAAAGTGCACATGTACTTTACCAAACGCAGGAATAAAACCCACCACATAAGAAATATTACAAACAGTCATGAAGTTGATTGCAATTGCCTGTACCCTCTCAAACACGAATGGGTGTAAATATGAAATACGTTAAAATAAGGGAATATGAGATCACCGGAGCTTATAATTTTAGGAACTTAACTTCTTAGTAGTTTTTAAGCTCAAACAAGGTTTGCATTAAAGTAGACAACAGTCAATACTGAGAACTTTATTGTAATGATATCATTAGCATTGGGTGATGAGCTGCTTTGGAGTACGACGTTACGTTACGTTGTTCCTTAGTACAGTAGCTCGAAAGCGAAATTCCTAAACTTATGCAGCAGCGCGATCGTGTAAACAAAATTGCAAAGCGCACAGGCTCACAAATCCATTGGGATTCATACAAAGACCTGCGGCACAATGTTAACTAATGCAATCCGCAGTAAAAAGAGTGAACACTCGCACATCCGCCTTAGAAGAAATCAAAAGCAATTCTCCTATGATGTGGAAAACTCTGCAGGAGGTACTCCCTAATGAGCAGACAACTGAACTGTAACAAATTCGATTACTTCCCCCAAAATTGATATTGACGATTCCGCCGACATTGCTGACACATTAAATAAACACGTTTTAACAATCGGCAAGCGTACTGCTGGTAATTACCCTTTGCGTGAACTTGAAATAGATGACAATACTACCTTCAAGTCAACATTGGATATTTTCTGCCTTGTACCAATAAGCATACATTTAGTTTTGGTGGCGTTTAATGCTATAGATTGTTTCTTACGTACCAGTTGTGAAAACTATAACAGCTGTGTTTAAGCTGCTTTCTATTATATTAATGTTTGAGGAGCCACACGTTAATGTGGAGTCATCAGCTTACATAAATAAGTTGCAGTTTGGGGATATACAAAATGGAAGATCACTAGTATAAACAATGAATAAAAGTGGACCTAGTGTCGACCCCTGCGGAAAACCAGTGTTTACGGACAGGAAATTTGATATTTACAGACTGACTACGATCACTTAGGTATGACTTTAATAAACCATGATTACATCAGAAGATGCCATGATTAACACAATCAAATACTTTACTGAGATATATAAACACACTGCCTGTGCCTGTAATTTCTCTATTCTCCATGGCCTCAAAACACTTGTTTCTTAAGTCGTGTATAGGGTGCTTTCAGTTGAGTGCAGGGGTCTAAATCCTGACTGGCAACTAGGAATCAGATTGTTTTCATCAAGGTATCTATATACCGGTGTGCACCTATCTTTCAAAAATCTTAGAGATGATTGGCAGTAAAGAAATAGGCCGATAGTTACCTGTACTACACTTACATCCTCCCTTGTTAATTGGTGTTACATGTACTAATGCATGTTTCCAATTTTTAGGGTATCGCTCACATCTTATAGACATATTAAAAATACAAGTTAAATATTTATTGATATAAGGTGAAGCAATTTTAACACTTCATCCAGACCTGTTGCTTTCCCAACCGACATGCCGATAGATGATATTTGCTTTTGAACAAACTCTTCTATAACATTAGGTACGGTACTATGCATTCTTTATCAAGAGAATAATTGATAGATGTATTGTCATCTATTTCAAGTTCACACAAAGGGTAATTACTAGCAGTACGCTTGCCGATTGTTAAAAAGTGTTTATTTAATGTAGGCCCTATCAGCAATGTCGGCGGAATCGTCAATATTTCACCCTTTGGGGAAGTAATCAAATTTAGTACAGTTCAGTTGTCTGCTCATTAGGGAGTGAGTACCTCCTTCAGAGTTTTCCACATCATAAGTGAATTGCTTTTGATTTCTTCTAAGACGGATATGCGAGTGTTCACTTTTTACTGCGGATTGCATTAGTTAACATTGTGCCGCAGGTCTTTGTATGAATCCCAATGGATTTGTGAGCCTGTGCGCTTTGCAATTTTGTTTACACGATCGCGCTGTTGCATCAATTTAGGAATTTCGCTATCGAGCCACTGTACTAAGGCACAACGTAACGTAACTTCGTACTCCAAAGCAGCTCATCACCCAATGCTAATGATATCATTACAATAAAGTTCTCAGTATTGACTGTTGTCTACTTTAATGCAAACCTTGTTTGAGCTTAAAAACTACTAAGAAGTTAAGTTCCTAAAATTATAAGCTCCGGTGATCTCATATTCCCTTATTTTAACGTATTTCATATTTACACCCATTCGTGTTTGAGAGGGTAAAGGCAATTGCAATCAACTTCAAGACTGTTTGTAATATTTCTTATGTTGTGGGTTTTATTCCTGCGTTTGGTAAAGTACATGTACACTTTGACGCTCGTTTTATGATTTCAATTATTATTATAATCATTTATTATTCGGACATTTTGATCGGACATTGCGCCGTGTATCAGTGATTGGTCCATAATAAACGGTTGATCCACATAGAAATGCAAGTTGCACTCAACATTATAATTATCGGTGTTTATTAACTTTTAGTTTTAATGGCCTTTGACCCTTTCTTAATTAGGGATTGCACCACTTGAAACTTTTTTAAGTGGCGGATTTTGCTCCAGCAAGGTGTCAGCTACACATTAAACGTGTAATTAGCACTAATTACCTTCTTAATTAGACTTTGCATTATATATCATGTTCTTAAGCTTGTGATCGGTGATCGGTGATCGGTCTACGATAATCTGTTGATATACACATAAATGCAAGTTGCACTCAACGTTATAATTATTAGTGTTTAATGACTTATGATGACCTTTGGCCCTTTCTTAATTAGGGATGGCACCACTTGAAACTTTCTTAAGTGGCGAATTTTACTCCAGCAAGGTGTCAGCTACACATTGACACTTATTTTATCCTTGCACTCAAAATTATGATCAAACGTGTAATTAGCACTAATTAAAGACATTCTTAAATGTACTTAGCACCAATTATATTTTTCTTAAGTATACAAATCATATTCAGTACACGACAAACTTTCGACTTATGAAGAAATTATGTTTGCACTCAAGATTATGATTAAATCGAATTTTTGGGGGTCTGTCAGGGGCTCCCCCCTCCCAACGCACCACTCGCCAAACTTAAGAAAACCCATTTTGCAGTTGTTCCAGTCACCCCTACATATCTCACGCTTCAAACCTTTTGCACTCAAAATTATGATTAAAACTGGCTGGGCTCCCGGACTATAAGTTCAAACCCTGCGACGTTCACACTGGTTGCTTTTCCCCGGGAAAAACGTTAAACCCCGGGGATTTCTCCTTTAACCCTACTCCCGAGCAGGGGTAAATATTTCCCGGGGAAAAGCAGTTTCCCGGGGATTTCTTTGGTAGTGTGAACATACCGACCGAAATTACCCGGCAAAATCCCGGGAAAATCGTCTAGTGTGAAAGGGGCTTAAGTATTGTAATGCAGTACCTTTCAAACTTTTCGTAAATATATTTACAGTTAAGTACAAAAGACAAATTTAATTTTAAAGAATATAAGCAAAATGAATGGTTTTAATATTTAATAAAAGATGTGTCGTGAACAAGACTGCATGTTTAGCTTCCTTCTCATGTACGTGTATTTATAATGTCCCGTGTGGTTAGGTACCAGTCTTCTATTTTCTTATCCGCATGATGCGCGGCATTGTGGGATTGGACTTCCGCCCACAATTCATTTGGGAACTTTCTGATGGGCGCCCTCAGTTTACACATTTCCCGGGGTTTGGTGGCCAGTGTGAAACGACCGTGCATATTCTCGGGAAATACTGTCCCCGGGAGTTACCAAATGGGTACAGTGTGAACGGTTGCTGGGGTGTTGGTGGGGTAACAAAAGGGCTTTAGTGTAAGGAATGTCAGGACTACGTTTTTAAGAGAGATTTGTGGATGAAATTGTTCTGAAGTATTGGAAATATACGTGTCTACATCCTTCCACTATGATAGCCTTGGCCTACACCATGCATTTAATATAGGTGGCTCTTCACTTTCAGAATTGTGAGAGAAATCTACAGAACATTAAATTTATACACGTCAAATAGTTCATGACACAATATGTTGTGTACAAAAATTACCACCATGAACTGTTTGGCGTGCAAGTCAACGGAACAGTCTTCGTGAAATGGGTACAAATGTGGTCCGAAAATACCCTTTATTGTGGAATTCAATCATATGCAAACAGTACCCTAGACCAACTGTTTCCATAAATCTACTGTTCTTTCAAAATATCTCAGTTTTTCTCTCAGATAGGACCACAATATGAAAAAAAAAATCGCTGGAAACGAAAATAACGTTTTCGCGGCCTAACAATGTTCTCCTAAATCTCTCTTAAATAAAACCGTAGTCATTTGTTACACTGATAGATCACTGATCGTACAGTTTGCATGTTTATATAATAAATTTATTTATTTACAAAGGATTTTAATGCAATTTTACCCAACATCGCTGCTGCCACTGTGTCACTCTGGACGTGTCTACTCGTCTACTGCATGCACAAAGGCAATGTTTTTAATATCCCAACATGGCCGCCTAGTCCAGGGAAAATATTTAATTTTGTTTTTTTGACATCACACAAATTGCAATAGAATATTTTTCACCACAGTGCACTTCTATAAGCTCCCTAGAATGACATACTAAAAAGTTTTTGTTTGCTGGGCTAAATATCACAATGTTAATATTGTTCATATGATTTTCCATAAGGTTTTAATATGATAACTGTGCCAGTAAGCAACTTGGTGAATTTGAAGTTCACCAATACTGACTACTTGATGATATCTGGAGACAGTGTAATGTGCGCACATTTATGGGTTCATGAAGTTGCCATTTTGGATAATTACTATGTTCACATAATTATTCAGTCACTTATATGCTTTAGAAAATGTTATTGAAGTAAGGATATGTAAGAAGTATCACCAAAATAAACCTTTCAACAAAAATAATAATAATAATAATAATACACCCAAATCATGGTAGGAATACATCGCGGCAGGAATTAACGATTTATGCAAATTATTCATATTTCCACCACTTGGATTTGTTGAGATTTTTAGTATGTCATTCTAGGGACTAGACTGTGACTTCACGGCTCGCTATCCCATCAATGTATGCTCGACCTACCCACTGTTTGTAGAGTTAGAGATCAGTGGGTTTAATGCCCCGGACCCCCTAGCAAGGCGTCCCTTTTGCACACTCAGGGACCCCCACTCCTAGTTAAAACCTAGATCTGCCCCTGAAACCTCCTTTAACTCGAACATTTGTTTTGGTTATCAATCCTAGATTGATCTTGGTCGTCCGTTGCAAGTCAATGGCATCACAACTCAAGGAGGTGGCTTCACTGAAAGTGAGGAATATATCTCACAATACCAGATTTGGTACAGTAGCTCATCAGACACTAATTCTTTGGAAAGCATAAAGAATGGCGCAGGAGCTACCAGGGCAAGTCAATTTAAATAAAGTTTAAATAGGCATAATAACTTAATAATACAACTTGGATTAATTAATTAAATAGTCAATGTCTTGTAGGCCTAATTAATCATTAATGTGTTAGTTTTTATCTTAATAAGGGAATAATAATGTGGTTGGTCGGTTTTAGACAAGTATGTTTAAAACCGACTCATGGGCCTGGGCGTTATCCAGTAAAAACAAGTAAAACAAAAAATATACTATTCCACCGGCAACTTTTTTTGTTCAAAAATTTTACCTAGTGTTTTGAGGAACACCCCTCCAGCCATTTTAATGGTATGTGCCTCGTGCATGCGCCCTTATAGACATTTTAACTCCAATTTTTTTATTTATGTAAACAAGGGCTGTGAGGCGGAAGTGACTGAATTGCAGCCCCGTTAATTAGAAGTGTGCAGGGGTCCAACCATTCAGGTCATTGTTCATCAATTTGTCCAGGATTTTCGGGTTTTTTTTTTCTTGAGAGATGCCTCTAAAACTGCAATAAGTAATATTAGGCCAAATAAAAATTTTAAAACATGTTTAGCGTCATGAAGGGAAGGAGGTGGCCCTTTTTTTCTTCAAAATGGCCGCTCGACACATATTAATTTAAGTCATGCAGTAAACATGTAACACCCTATGTTCCAAATTAAAACATGGTTCACCAACGATTAACAATTACAATTCATGTGGGTCGATCACGACTACACGTCACACCCTAGCCTTCTTATTAGAACAAATTATATTTCCAGAGCATGTGATGCTAAAGTCTAAAATACGATCATAAAATTTTATTATCTATAACAAAAAAATATATATATTTTTTTTTAACTTTTAATGTCCCTTTAGGGGCTCCGTATTACCCAGTCTCAGTATTTTTGTATGCACAAAATAAAAACGTAAAACCAAAAATTCGTCCCGTGTGCAGGATGTCAAGAGAAATTGGCATTGCTCTTTCTCAACGGCAAAACCAAAACCAAAAGCCGATTCGCGACGGCTAAACAATAACTGCGTCAAACAAGCACAGACGGCTACTTGAACCGGACAATGGGCGCCTGGCGTTCCGGCAGCTATGCAGTGCATGCCCGGTCGCGATATTTTTATCCATAACACTATGAAGCAGAATCAATGTCAAAAAGATCGGACGTGTTTTTACAACTCGGATGCTTTCCTAATTCGGATGTATTCCTAATTCGGATGCTTTTTGCAAACTCCGATGCTTTTTGTAAATTCGGATTCTTTTTTTTAATTCGGATGCTTTTCTAGTTCGGATGCTTTTTGTAATCTCGAATGCTTTTTTAATTCGAATGCTTTTCTAGCTCGGATGCTTTTTATAAACTCGGATGTTTTTTTAAATCGGATGCTTTTTAATTCGGATGCTTTTCTAGTTTGAATGCTTTTTGTAAACTCGGATGCTTTTTGCAAACCGAACATATTCGCAAATCGGATGCTTTCCCAATCCGGCACTAGGGTGGCCCTGAAAGGACATTACACATCGCAGATTCTGCAATATCGCGCATTCTGCGCGAATTTGAACGATGACAAACATGTTATCGCATATATCTAAGTATATATCTGAGATGTGGAAGATTTTTGAAAAGGCCCCTTTTTATATTAGATTTCAAGTTCTGCGGAGATTTCTCATAGTAGAAACGCAGATTTGTGCGATGTCGCACGGATGAGCATGCACCTATGTGTTCTAAAACGGACAGGCAAACGTCTTGGTTCAATTAACTTTCAAACGTCGTGGTTCAACTTTCAAAACGTCGTACTTCAACTTTTAAAACGTTATTGTTCAACATTTAAAACGTTATTGTTCAACATTTAAAACGTCGTACTTCAACTTTCAAAACGTCGTACGCTTTTATCTGGCTCAAGGTAGCCGCGTATTCGGCCGGATCTCTCCGTGCGGATTCAGTCCGAATTCACCAAAAGGCGACAAATATTTAATACATGCTGCAAAAGGTGATGCATTTTCTAAAAAGGTTTATGTCAATTTATAATTTTTCGAAATAAACCGTAAATATAACAATACTTTTTCAAACCCTTTCAATTCATACAGCATATTAGCCACACTTGTTTAACCTTTCCTGTAATTTTGATTACAAATTACAGTTAAATTAGCTGCCTAATGAACTAAGTAATCCTACTTCGAGTTATTTTTATAGATTTGGAAATGAGAATGCAACATTTAAAACAAAATATACCTCACATGTTATCAACAACTCATACTTTTATTTCATAATCTACAAGATAATGTTACTGGGCAAACTTAATGTGGGTATAGGCTAATTAGTACCTAATTAGCCCGTTAAATAAATCCCCGACATTGTAATGCGTTTTTCGGCTGCGAGTATTCCTGCCTCTTTAAAACAAAGTGTACATCACATGTTATTCAAACCTCATGTTTGTATTTCATGATCTACGAGATCATGTTTCTGGGCACACTTAATTTTGGTATAGGCTTCAGCCGAACAGTAATTAGTGCACTCGCATATTAATTAACTCTCACATCAGAACCAATAAACGTGCACCGTGACCCACCCCCAAACATAACGTAAAATGGGGCAACTTTGTCATGCTGGGTAACTTTGGCCACTACATGCAAAAAACAATCTTTTGTTGATGATTTTACTTTTTTGGACATTTAGTTTTTATTAATTATGTAAATGATCGAGAAAGAGTTGAAAAATAACATCAAACTGGATTTTATGTGATATTTTATAAATGTTTTTCCCAAAACGATCTGACCAAAGTTGCACTAACCCTGAATTTCTTTTAATGAGTATGAAACGTACAATACGCTTCTGGAAACTTATTCAACTTATTGTGGTTATAGAGGACAATCGTCAATTTTAGCTATTCAGAAAATTCTGGTGTGTTTGAGGAATCAAATCGATTTTTATTTGTAGATTGTTTTGTGTGCAAACGGATTTTGTTTACGGTCAAAAAATGTTTGTTGGCTCAAACCCAACTCTATTGTAAAACATAACACGGAAAATATAACATTATTGTTTAACATGCAGAAATATATTGTAAATTGTCTGGAAATATTGACCAAGGTTTTCCATTTTACGGTACAATGTCCACCACACTGACACTGCGTGAGCACCGAGCAGTCGTTCGTGTTCCCTGCATTTAAAATGGTTTGATCCTGAAAACCCGCATGTTGAAAATACCATTAAAATTCCCACCACGTACGTATCCCATTGTACCTAGCCTTGCAACAATAGAAGCAGAGATCAGTCCTTGCAAACGCCATTGTACATGTACATATCTGGCGTGTCAGTCACGTGACCAGCGGGGGGGGGGGGGGGGGGGGGGGGGTGTGTATACTAATGATTATAATAATCATGTAGATAATATGCCAGATCTTATTATGAATAACAATAAGCTACGGTACAGTCCCAATAGTTCATTGGATGGAACGCAAGCACTGCTGACCTCACGAACACTCGCATGTGCTGATTGGCTAGTCTTGCGTACAACGGTAATTTACGGTCTAAAACGCACGAACTCTGGTACGACGTTTTGAAAGTTGAACCACGACGTTTTGAAAGTTGAACCACGACAATATCTGAATGGTAACCATGGAGATACCATTAGGCATTACCATTGAGATACCATTTGAAAGTACCATTGTGATACCATTAGTAGCCCAATGGCGTTTTGGAACGTTTTTGTTGAATGGTAAAATATGGTATTACCATTAGCGCTACCATTAATTTACCATTGTATGGTATCTTCCAATGGTTTTTTAATATCAATGGTAAAGATTCAGTTTTACCATTTGCATTACCATTCATGTAATATGAATGGTATTTTCCAATGGTAAATTCATCTTTACCATTGACATAGTAAATGAATGGTAAATCCAATGGTAATGCTAATGGTAAATTCATCTTTACTATTCACATGGTAAATGAATGGTAAATCCAAATGGTAATGCTAATGTAATACTGTAGGTTTTAAATGCGTTACTATTGGTCCTAATTCTGAATGGTAAATGGTGCTTTCTAGTGATTTACCATTTACCATGTCAACCATTTACAGTACAAATTACCATTAATTGCAATTAAAACCATTGAAAAATATATTTAAAGTGTTTATTAGTCAAGTATTCTTCAATGTAAAATTCAAATAGCAGTGTGGAGGGGTTGGGGAGACGCGAGACCTCTGGCAGTTGGTGCAGTAGACTGATGGAGAGAAGGGGAGCTGAAGCAAGATGCGGGCACGTCAATCTTGGTGTCTGGGGACAGGGGAGGGCACGTAGGTTCAAAGGATGAGACGTGGAGTTCGATCAGGCTCGATTTGGACTCCAGCCGATTGCTGGGCCCAGGGGCTGCCTGTGAAGTTGGGCGGGCAAGTTTTATGCAATTTGCAAATTAAGTTCTGGTTAAGATGTATACAATATGTATACAACAAGCCAAATATACACTTTATCTGAGATTTAACCAGTTCGCGCCAGAGGACGTATATACACGCAAAGTTTTCCCCAGATTCAAAACGGATGGCATATAAACACGTCACAAGCAAGGCCGGAAATGTCTGTCGGCAGCGAGCAAGGCCGGAAATGCGTGGGTGTGCTTTTCGGCTTGAACCCGCCTCGGATTGAGTTTCGTTAAAAATAACCCCGCGCCTCGGCTCAATAATGTGAATAATCCCGGCTCGAACTGGTTAAAATATGTTGACGCTACGCAGGCATGACGACTGTAAACCACAATTACACAGGTTAACCCTGGCTGCAGGATGACCTACAGTACACTTGCATACACTCGAACACATAACAACCGCATGCACTAATCTCAAACCAAATATAGAAAATTCAAAAATAACAATTACGTACATGCAAGTCTGATCATACTGAATAAAATACCTCAGGATCCAATAAATAGCTACCAAATCTTATACAAATCCACCTAGATTCTCTGTTTAACATTCTTGATGGTGATGTCCATATACACGCATATCGCACATAGTCATGCTATACATGCACATGTACAATGTACATGTACATGTAGACAAAGTTACTGGCCTCTAGTTATCGCTTTTTTAACATTTGGGCATTATTTTGCGCTACTAGAGGGCAAACAGGTCATTTCGTACCCAAGTCAATCATTTCGTACCCCAGGGGGGGGGGGGGGGGGGGGGGGGGGGGGGGGGGCGGAGGCGGAGGCGGAGGGGGGGCCCTTCGAGGCTGTGATTGCGAAACGCTGTGGTAGCTGTCCGTTTTAGAACACCATAACATTCAAAACTTTCAAAACGTCGTGGTTCAACTTTCAAAACGTCGTATGTGCTGACATAAATGCGACTTTTCAAAAATCTGCCCAGAAAAAATTTACCATCACATAAATCTGTGCAGAAATCTACAATAAAATCTTCCACATCTCAGATATATGCTTAGATATATACGATAACATGTTTGTCATCGTTCAAATTCGCGCAGAATCTGCGATGTGTAATGTCCAAGTTTCAGGGCCACCCTAGTGCCGGATTGGGAAAGCATCCGTTTTGCGAATATGTTTGGTTTGCAAAAAGCATCCGAGTTTACAAAAAGCATTCAAACTAGACAATTATTTGAGGTAAAAAAGCATTCGAGATTACAAAAAGCATGCGAACTAGAAAAGCATCCGAATTAAAAAAGCATCCGAATTAAAAAAAAAGCATCCGAGTTTACAAAAAGCATCCGAATTACGAATTCATCCGAATTAAAAAAGCATCGGAGTTTGCAAAAAGCATCCGAATTAAGAATACATCCGAATTAGGAAAGCATCCGAGTTGTAAAAACACGTCCGATCTTTTTGACACTGATTCTGCTTCATAAACACTAACTATAGCTGGAGTCGTACGTATAATGTGACTTGCAAGTCAGATTCTCAGACTTTTTTCTCTTGAAAATGTACAGCATTGTACCCATGCGTCGGGCTCTCGACCAATAGGAAACTTATGACCCAACGCGATGCACATCGTACATTGGTTCACTTCATTATTATTTCGGACCGCACCGATTCTGACGGGAACCATCATTACACGTCATATACATTTATTCATCACGCGACGATGTTTCCACACTCGATCTCGAAAGCAGTTTTAATCAAAGACCCTAGCTACGATCTTTGGTTTTAATGTACAATCAAAATACGTTTTCGTAACGTTTACTCGCCGCTACGCGCGTGGTTTCTATGATCGAGGTTAACGACTAGCTCCATTAACCAAAAATAATACAAAAGACAAATTACGATTGAGATGAGAGGCTCAGATGGAGCACTTGGAGTTCAACTGCAAAAAATTGCAACTCGGTACCAATTTTTAAGAGCGTTAATTAATTGAGAGCGTCTCCCTCCTAATTTGTTGCGGGGGGGGGGGGGGGGGGGGGTAGTATGCGCATGCGCAAGAGGACAATGGGGGTCGACAATTGGAGGTACATGTATGTATGTATTTACAACGCTGTGAATAATTTCTTATAATGGGCGGGGGTGATTTGTGAAAGCCTTCCTTGTGTGTAGAGCGCGACACGGCACGGGGTCCAATGTACCGCTTGATTACATTGGTGATCCCCCCAGGTCAAAACGAGGGGGGATATACTACTGAACATAGAGCGCGCAATTTGAGCAATGATAAAAACTACTTTGAAATTTTTTAGAAAGGCCTTTCAATCTAAACAAGCTAATGTATTGTTTGAGTACATTAGGCCTATAATCCTTCACACACAAAAATCGCAAAGAAAATCCAAAGTTAAAAAAAAAGCACGATCACACAAATGTTAATGTTTATCTCCAAAAATCTACGTTTACAAACTGGATACAGATTGGGCAATGGTTTTCTATTGACAATATATCTTTGTGTTCTCTTTTTTACAACCACTTATAGGAATTCGTTGGAAATGATGACAAAGATTCACATCTTGTCAATTGCTTTAGCCCACCCATTAAAGCTCAGGTCATCCGGCTTGTATCCACCGTTTACTTTGGGTGGCCCACACTGCGTATGGAACTTTTGGGTTACAGAGGTAATTACACCTAATCTAATGTCACGCAATATTTTATTTGGCTTCGATCGGCATACTGTCCATGATGATTATGGCCCGAATAGCCATATTCACATCAACAGCAGTTTTATACCACGGCAATAGATTGTGAATTTTTATTGGTCGAGAAGCGTTCACGTGACATGCAACAAAAACGCATGTATCCGAGTGTGCCGATGTATGAGCATGGTATGAGTGATGTACGCCGAGTACGCGTGGTACATGAGTTCATGTACCCCACGGGGTACATGAACTTTCTTTTTCCAGGCCGCGGAATCTTTTTTTACACGCTAGCGCATAGCCTGGCCGGCCATTTCTGTGATAAATACCATTGAAGCGACTGATATTAGAGTCTAGCAACGCTGTGTTATATTAGCTGGTACTACGTAAATTGATGTATGTTCCTGTGCGATGTAAACAGGGAACAGTGAAGTTAGCACTTTCGGCAACGACTAACGACCGCCATTGTTGTTTACACCGGCTTTCGTTTATGCTGTTCGTCTGCTTTTTTTCTGTTCCAATTTTGCCTTATTTTCTCCGTAATGTCGGCAGACGACAGCATTAAGTCACCTCCAAAGAAGCGATTTCTGTCTCGTTCAAAAGAGGAGATCAGAAATTTGATTTTCGAGCAGGACAGCGCCAGTACGAAGAAAAACACGGAACATTCAGTGCGACTACTTCGGCAATTTTGCACCGCAACGGAACAGACCCATAACAAACAATTCTTGCCTGCTGTAATCTATATACCGTGGTATAACAAAACAATTGTTGCCTGCTGTGATATGGTCCATGGCGTTTTGTACACCCTCGGGGGCAAATGGCACCCTCGGCTTCGCCTCGGGTGCCATTTTCCCCCTCGGGTGTACAAAACGCCATGGACCATGTCACAGCAGGCAACAATTGTTAAATGAACGCTGTACGCTATATACCTAACCTGGCTGCTTCTACAATTGGGGGTAATTAAAAAGGTAAAATGTTATAGCCCATATGAATTTGCACAAGTCAATGGGTCGTATTAGAAATAACTAGCATTTACTTTGGACTAAAGGCATTTATTAAAAGCAGCATTTGCAAACTGAATTATTAGTAAATGCTTCATGATTTTGCAGTTTATTTATTTATTACATTTCTTTAACCAGGCCGGGTGTTCCCAATCAGTTTAAAAACTGGTTTCCATTGGGGCCCTGCATACATCATTAAAATACAATACATCAACGAAATCGTAAACTGACAACTATAAACAACAATACATATAGATATAACAACACTTACACAAAATTGGAAACAGGATATTTACAGACATACAAGAATATTTACTGGAATAACAAACATTGATACTTACTTGTAGGTATGTCAGTACATTAGGTTTTAGAACAGTCCTGTTTAAGGCCAATTCTGATTGACGGGTTGGGCAAAAACCCGCGGAAAAAAACTTTCATGAGAAAAAAAGAGAAGGGGGAATTCCCACCCGGCTTCACATTACAGTGGCAACCAAGTTATAATTCTTTAGATCAGCGCAATTGTCATATATCTAACGGTTGGCATTACGGAGCTCCGATTTCAATGCACGTGCCTCATACAAATGCACGTGCCTCATACAAATGCTAGTAAATGCCTAAAGGTGGTAGTAAAAGCAAATGCTAGTTTGTATTAATACTACCTAGAGTCAGTTTCAATAATGAGTATAATTGTACATAACTTGACTCATCTCTAAATAGATGTGTGCTTTGAACCACTGGGTATAAAAGATGTCAGTGTTCCCAACGCCAGTTTCTCAGCTTCAAGTAGGGGAACAAACCTTGGTGTGGATGAATGTCTTCCTTCGAACGGCCGGCTAGACTTTGTTTACGTCATTGACGGCACAAACGTAGGTGGTTGGTGCCCTGCAACGGATAACACATATGACGAACCTTGGCTGGCAGTGGACCTTGGACTGTCATTGCGCGTAGAAGGCGTCATCACCCAAGGGGGTACCCGCACCGATCCTGCCATGACGGGATGGGTGACCGAATTTCATGTAGATTACATGACCGAGAGTTCACAGGATTGGACGACAATCCAAAATAGTTTAGGCAGTACAATGGTGAGTCGAGCAAGCAATCGTGTTAGTAATGTCGTATACATATGTGACCTGTCATCACAAAATGAGCGTAAAGTCGGCAAAATCAACAATTGAGATATGGGTATTTCTAAATTCTGTGGAAACAGAGCTTTCCAATGGGATAACACTTAGAGATTTGATACTCAATATTTTAATTTTTTTAATTTTTTTGTCTGGAGTCTTAATACAGAGATTATGAGAAAACAGGCATTTCTTGCGAGAAATTGTGTGAATGCGCAAAGAAAGGCATAGTAAAAATTGTCTCAAACTAATTGTTTGTTATCTGATCGTCCTGAAAAATTGGGAATTGATTGTTGGGAATTTAGTCTTTGAAAAAACATATAATCTCAAAATCGACCACCCCTTCAAATTTTGACTTTGACTGGCCGTACTGGGAAATCACTCCGTGCGAATTTACGCTCATTTTGTGATGACAGGTCACATATATATATATATATATATATTTATATTTATTTTTAAAAGACATATATAATCCTTTTTTGGTTCATTATACAGGGTGGCTTCCTCAAAAGAACAAACATATCTAGACGAACAAGCGCACTTCCACTACCCTGACACCCAAACTACCTATACCAATATAGATGGACAAAAATTCTAGAAGAAAACTGATATCTTGATAATAGGGCTAGTAGTTTTAGCTTCAAAAAGTAGTTTTAGCTTAGTAAAGTCAGTGGTAATTTTGCACTGAGAAATAACTAAACTGTGCCATGTGCGGTTTCTCGGGGCGACCGTGCTTCACTAAATAGGGATTGGAGCTAAAACTACTGGTCCAAATCAAGATATATTGGTATCATTTGTCTTCTAGAAAGATTTTCCATCCATTTGTATAGTTATTTTTGGTGTCAGGGTAGTGAATCTTAACATTGGTGAAATCGGCTGCAGGTTATTTTTAACGCCGCGAACTGGTTAAAGACTTCAAAATATAGATATATATATCAAAATATTACTGTTACATTTTTAACCAGTTCGTGCCGGAGGACGTATATAAACGCAATTTTTTTCCCAGATTCAAAACGGATGACGCATAAACACGCCACGAGCAAGGCAGGAAATGTCTGTCAGCAGCGAGCAAGGCCGGAAATGCGTGGGTGTGCTTCCCGGCACAATCGGCCTCAACCCGCCTCGGATCAAGTCTCGCTAAAAATAATCCCACCACTCGGCTCAGTGATGTTAAAATAATCCCGGCGCGAACTGGTTATTAAGTCGAAAACCAATTTGGTAAATGTAATAGTTAAAGCCCTTAATAACAGTGACTGTAAAGTAGCAAGGTTGCGTACATTTTTATGTTTGGGAAAATATTGGGGGAAATATCATATTGCCATGGAAACAAATTTAATCTTTCAAAAAAGCAGTAATGGCGATGTGTGCATTAATTTGTATTAACCTGCAAATAATTAATACATTTTATTAAATTAATGATAAATACATTATTTTAAATTGTAAATATAAACATAATGCCTCCTGATCCCCAACGACTGATGAATATTAAATTTTGTGTTCGAGTACCGCAAGGTCACACAATAGTTATAACACAGTAGTTGAAATATGAATTCAAATCAAGAAAATTAAACAAGAAAAGTAAACTTTCTCTCTTAAACATTTATGTCCTTAGGTATTTTATGGGAACACAGACGCAAACACCCCCGTTAGACATCTGTTTTATGTACCGACCGTGGCTCGTCACATCCGGATTGTGGTCAGGAAGTACAACACGTATCCTTCATTACGATTTGAGGTTTTGGGGTGTAAAGGTTAGCCGCCTCCTCCCTGAATTAAAAAAGAAAATCATTCATCATACATTTATTTATTCATCATACATTTTTTCCATATTGCTGGTACAAGTTTACAAACATTTGAATTAGAAACTTAGTGAAAAATATGAAATAAAATAATCAACAATTGGAATAATTTTTCTTATGAAGCCTAAAAAGTCAATATGAATTGTATTAATTCAATAATATTAGGTTTATCAATAATAATAAGTTAACATCATATATGGTGGCATGGGCAGAAGCCAATGGCTTACATTTGCCATGCCAATCGGTACATGGTTCAGGGGGAATTGTTTACCTTGAGGACATAAAGTGCACAGTATTTGTTTTTCAGTTTAATTCCCACTATCCATTCTTTGTAATTATAACCCGTTTCTGTAAAAAAGAAATCCGAAAGTTAATTTTTTAATAAGGCCAAGTGATACATTGTATTGTTTGCTTCCATTCAAACAATGACTTTTTTGTTGTGTGTGTGAAGCTCCATCAAGCATAACATGTCCAAGTGCCGGCACAATCTGGTTCACGCCCCAACCAGAAATGAACGAGGTTGATGTGGTGTTTCCTGCTGATTTTACAAGTACCGATCCACACTTCAATCGTTTCACTGTCACGGTCAGTAACGTCGTCAATCCGCTGGTAGCCAGCGGGGGTGTTGTGTGGAAAGCAGGTGTTAGCTCCACATTCCCTCCAACAACGCGCAGCGAGGAGCACACTGTTTATTACATTGCTACCGATGATGCCGGGAACCAGGCAACCTGCGCGTGGAAATTTAAAGTCATTGGTAAGCAATTTAACAAAATTAACAGGACAAAAGTTATGGTACGTTTGTAATTACAAACTAGAAATCTATGTCTGTTCGGTGACTAGAACATGGGGCTTTTTCGCATTATGATTCTTTTCTATCTATTCACGCTTATTTGATCCACGTGTTTTCCCCCCAAAAAAATGATGGATTTATGTAAAATCAGTGTTCATGGAAATATTTTACTACATAGCGTGTAAGTTGACCCTAAAAACGTACGACACTTTATGAGAAATCAAACTTTCGTGCGCATCGAATAGCAGCCTTAAGGTGTATAAAAGCGAGTAATTTTTGTAAAACACTTTGTTTTGACGCTGTTCTTTTCACTGAAAGGTAACTACAAATGTTTAAATAAATATTATTTTCCATTTCAATTTACAAAATGTAAACGAAATATCAAGTTGGGGAAAAGGAGAACGATTGTTTTTAGTTAGGTACATTGTACGTCATTCCATTGTTCTCGTTTACGCACAGGATTTTCTATAGTATAAGCGCAGACTTCATGCAGTATAAGGCGGTCGTCGCATATAATTTATGTACATTTCGTTGTACACAACAGGATATATGGACCAAGCGATTTCCTCCTTAGTCCCCTATATACATATACACTCCCTAGACTAAAACTAAAAACCTAAAAAGAAACCACAACATTACGCAAGCACAATGACCACCACAAAAGAGGAAGGGGGGGGGGGGGGGGGATCTCTCCGTCCCATATATTGCTTCATTAGTTCATATGTTTCGACATT
This sequence comes from Crossaster papposus, assembly GCA_037893245.1. Taxonomy (NCBI): domain Eukaryota; kingdom Metazoa; phylum Echinodermata; class Asteroidea; order Velatida; family Solasteridae; genus Crossaster; species Crossaster papposus. Next base: position 175,278 of record JBAIAA010001334.1, read on the forward strand.
CGCACACTACAGCGCACTGACATGTAGTACAGGGATTTTTTTGGGCCGGGCTTTCTCATCCCGCATGAAGCCAATCACGTTGCAACTTGTACGCTCAGGTTAAACGTTATTTGTTCTGCTTTTCTTCAATAATGTAGACAGTCGTGCATGTTTTTATATATTGTAAGGGGCCATTCAAAATGTTCAATGTTTAAAAATTTTGACTTTTGGTCGAAATTTTGTTGACTCACCCACCCACCCCCAATTTCGATTAATACAAAAAATGATTTGTCATGCAGTAAATGTAGAATTTAGCCAACTGTTTTTTTTCTTTATTCATCTGGGACAGAGTGTTTTTTTTGTACCCCTAGATAATATTTATTTATTTATTTTTTTTGAACAAAATTTAATTAACGAAAAACCAGTGCTTTAAGTTGAAAGACGTTTACAGTACATGACGACGAAAACCCCGAGTCCAGCCAACCTAACCTTCCATGGGCAGAATACACCTTGTTTGCCACGTCCAACAACCATGACAGCGATGCAGGGTACAACACCAAGCCACCAGGCCATTCCATCTGGTGCTCAACACAACCTCCACCAGCCTACATGTAGTCCCTATCCATACAGCATACAGACGGCAGATTTTGACCCACTTTCTAAGTCAACTCTCAGCCACCAGACACCAGGGACCTACACCGCTCACCAGTTGAAGGACGTCCCCACATTTAGCGGCTCTAGTTCGAAGAAGCATGGACTTCGAGTCGAAGACTGGGCACGTGACATGAGGTTTCTTCTAGAAGTAAAAGGATCCCAACCAGAGCGAGTCAAATTCCAAGAAGTCGTCCCACATACGAAAGCTGACGCTCGAGATGTGGTGCTGAACTTGGAGAGCCGTGGGACCATCACCGCAGAGGAGGCCATCTCAGAACTCCTAGAGGAATTTGGAGAAGGAAGTGCTGCGTCTGCCCCCATAGCGACATTTTTTCTCGAGACGACAGCGGTCAGAGAAGACGGCTAACGAGTATGCCATTGCTCTCGAGACCTTACTGAGAAACGTAGAGACCATCCAGAAGCGGCAAGGGAGGCAAAGTTCCCTCGGTGAAGATCGTGATGTACTCCTGACAACACAATTCATGTCTGGTCTCTGTGACAACGCAGTCCGGCAACGTCTTGCACCAATGCAGCCTCGCTCTATGAGCTTCAAAACACTGAGAAGGGAGTTGCGAGTAATCAACGAGGAATTCTCTCAAGTACGAGAAACAAGGCGCTACCAGTACTCCATCCATCAGCAGACTGCAGAGGCTAACAGCTCAACATCCCAACACCAGCAGATGACGACAAATCAACCGGAGATGAAGCTGGCACAATCATATAATCAAGTTGTCCCAGATGTCAACAAACAATTGGAGGAACTGACGAATATGATGAAGAAGCATAATGTCCACGTTGGATCAAGTCGTAGATGGCCAACATTCTCTGGGCCAGCGTGTCCACCAAATCGAGAATTTCCTCAGTCAAGGACCCCCCATGAAGATCAACAGAGATATGAGTCAATCCCGTCGTATCCCTGCCACAAGACAAGACCAGAGATGCTACAATTGCAATGAAGTCGGCCACTTTGCTCGACAGTGTAGAGCTCCAAGACGACAGACCAACGTCTCCACAGATCAAGGGAAACAGCAGATGCATTTAAACTAGTAAAACCTGTTGTTGATGGGCAATTGGCAGGTATTACTAGTAAGGAGAGCCCTACAATGGAAACTACAAGCTTGAGTAAATCGAAGATGATTTGTCTTCAAAATAGTCCAGGATGTCAGCCAGATGAAGAGCAAATGGTGGGACCAGTAAGTACCACAGATGTAATCGTCTCAGGGAGGAGTTGTCAGGCTCTGCTTGACACTGGTTCACAGGTAACTACCATTACAGACGATTTCTTCTCGAGTCATCCTAAACTTAAACGACAAGTTTTGAAGAAAACCGATATCGTCATCAAGGGCGCTGGCGGCCAGAATGTCCCTCATCAGGGGTATATCCTCCTCAATATTGATGCCATTGGTGAAAAGATCAGAAATATTCCTGCATTAGTAGTTCCGATGACCAAGTTCAGACGGTCAACACCTCTCCTTCTTGGGACAAATAATGTGATCCTAGCAGTGCGGGACGTCCTACACAGTAAATATGGCCGAGGTTTCATGACAAGAGCCCACAAGTCTGCCAACTGGTATTCGCCATTCCAGTGCGTATATCAGACGGCATAGACATTGCTCGCACCAATGGAGAGATTGGTCAGCTTCGATACGCAGGACGATGTTCACTTGAAGTACAGCCTGGAGCAGAAGTAATCATAACGACCAAAGCTCCAAAATCTACTAAAGGCCGGTGCATCACAGCACTGGTGGAGGGCAAGAGCAACAATAGTCTAGCTGTTTGGCAGATGTTGGTAGAAGTTCGAGACTGTAAAGTGCCTATTCGGCTGTGCAACTTGTCTCATCAGACGGTGACTGTTAGAAGGAATGCAGTTGTGGCATGGCTGTCCTGTATCCAAGTTGTTCACTCCACGCCAGATCCGCAGACTGCTGATATAGTGGCTTTTCAACAAACAGCTTCGGATGAAAACCCCTTGCCAGACGTCGATATTGCTGATCTGACTCCCCCCAAAAAGATCGCTATTGAAGATGTCCTCAGACAAAATGCTGACGTTTTCTCCAAAGATTCGCGCGATATTGGCATGACCTTGACAGTTGACAAACTTGATCACGAAATCCCCCTGAGTGACCCAACCCCCTTCCGTATCCCGTACAGACGCATTGCACCAGCAGAGTTTCAAGAGGTCCGTAAGCACATAGAAGATCTTGCAAGGACTAAAGTCATCAAGCCGAGTCAGAGCCCGTTTGCTTCACCAGTAGTAATGGACCGATCCGGATTTGACCATAAGCCCCGCCCACCTTAGCAACGACATGGCGACGCCATTACCTCGGTCAAGTTGTAGACACACACGCATGTACATGTACGTGTAGGCTAGGCGTAGAACACGTACAACGAAAATGTTGATTTAAATTTTAGGCGGGGACAAAATTACTATCAGTAAGCTAGCGGGCGAACTAAAAGGATGGCCATTATTTTAAGGAACGGTATGAACAGTACATGGAGGATGGTTAAGTTGCAGTTGGGGGAAATGAAGCATGATGTATTTTTTATCTGGACCAGTGATGACGACAGTCTGCTAACTTTCACTAATCACATGAATTCCTTTCACAGGACCATCAAGTTCACATCAGAGTACTCACATCATCAGGCCCACTTCCTGGATGTCACCATCCGCCAGAAGGATAACTTAATAACCACTGATCTGTATTCTAATCCCACAGACACACACCAGTATCTCCACTCCTCCAGCTGTCACCCTAGGCATTGTAAGACTGGTATAGAATTTAGTCAGGCCCTCAGACTCAAAAGGATTTGTTCTAACGACTATGATTTCTCCCGCCATTCACAGATACTGAAGAATAACTTGGTTGCCAGGGGTCACAGCTCCTGCCAAGTTCAACGTGCCATTGCCAGAGCCAAAGCTGTACCCAGAACTTTGGCTCTGAAGGTAAAGGCCCCCCAGGCTAATGCCAAAACCCATGATTCCCCTGGTGACTACATTTCACCCCAGTTTTCCTTCCCTTCGCAAAATTACTAACGACAGCCATCACATTCTCCACACTTCAGATCGCCTTGTCCGTGCCGTCCCCGACAGCCCTGTAATCTACGAGACTTCATTGTTCGAGCCGAAGTTCCCAGCTTGGATACATCTCCTCCCATCCAGAACGGAACTTTCAAGTGCAGTTCCAGATGTGTGGTTTGCCAGATCCACATCCAGGAGTATGACTCCTTTTCTGGCCACTCTTCTGATACCACCCATAAAATTATTGGTAACATCTCTTGTACTACATCTAATGTCGTATATCTCATCTCTTGCAGGTTCTGTGGAGTTCAGTATGTCGGAGAGACCAACAATGCCCTAAAAAAGCGTTTCTACGGTCATCGATCGACTGTCAACACCAAGAAACTAGATACCCCAGTCGGTCACCACTTCAATCAGCCTAACCATTGCATTTCTGATATGATTCTACAGGGCATAGAATCACTTGGCCATTGGAAAAACTCAGTCCGTCTCAGAGAAAGTTTGAATGAATCGTCTTCGGACAATTCAACCACATGGGCTCAACATCCAACTAGGAAATGATTAACTTCTATTGTTTTCTCCCATTTGTCATCTGTTTAAGATTTCATGCTTGCCAGCAGTTTGTTCTTATTTGTTCTCACTCCTCTGGTTTTCCCTTGTCTATTGTCTCCCCCACCCCCCCCCTCCACATTTCTCCTATTAACACTTATTTGTTAGTTCTTTCTTTGATCCTACCCACAAGTACCAACCTTTCCCTTTAATGCTTCAGCCTAATCCTCCTTTTGTTGTTCCGCAGAACTCTGTACAGGCTTTTTCCTTTGTGTTTCTCCAGTCAGCTATGATATGCATCCTGCTGTATGTTGCCCTATATATGTTTGTTTCATGTACACAGCCATTATGTCTCTGAAGAAGATCTTGTTAAGATCGAAATATTAGGCCCTCTTAACTTATTTGATTTGTATATTTCAGGTCATTCCAGTCATTCCATTCTTTTTTCCTTGAGTATATAACATTATTGTTTAATATGCAGAAATATATTCTAAATTGTCTGAAAATGTTGACCAAGGTTTCCCATTTTATGCTACAATGTTACCACACTGACTGTAATAACTGAAGTACAAGGGGCACCATTGAGAAGTACACCCCTAGTGCTTGGTTATTATTACTTGGCGTAAGCAACTACATGTAGCAGGCGTTCCTGTTGCCTGCATTTGAAATGGTTTGATCCTGACAACCCGCATGTTGAAAATACCATTGAAATTCCTGCCATGTACATGTACGTATCCCATTGTACCTTGTAACAATAGAAGCGAGCCTGGCGTCATTGTAAGCGCCATTGTACACATCTGGCGTGTCAGTCACCAGCAAGAGGAGGGCGTGTATACTAATGTTAAAAAATATTCATGTTGATCGTATGCCAGGCCTTATATTATGAATAATAACAAGCTAAAGGTATAGTCCTGATAGTTTATTGGATGGGACGCAAGCACCGCTCATCAGTGACCTCATGAACACTCGCAAGTGCTGATTGTCTAGGCTTGCGTACAACGATAATTGACATATGAAGCACAATATGTGGCAGAGAAACCCCCCCCCCCCCCCCACTTTTGTGTTGACCATTGTGTTCCCGGAATCTCAGGAATTCTTTTTAGGTTTCAAGGGGGAAGGGTTAGGTACAATTAGTGTTGAGTGTGTATAAGGTATAGGGATAAGAGGGTGGTACCCCTCTGCCACATATCGTGCTGGGTATAATAATTGACGGTCTAAAACGCAAGAACTCTGATCTAGTTGGCATACCCAGCACGATATGTGGCAGTGGGGTACCCTTCTCATATCCATATGCCCTATACACTATACACACTCCACACTATTGTTACCTAGCACAACCCCCCTTGAAACCTAAAAAAAAAAATCCTGAGATTCCGGGAACACAATGGCCAACACAAAAGAGGGAGGGTGGGGGGGTTCTCTGCCACATATCGCGCTTTATAGGCTAGTGGGACGCTGATTAACATCTTATATCTTCCATTTACAATAGAGTTGTGCCTTGAACCGCTTGGTATGAAGGATTTTGGAATACATAATGACAGCATTTCTGTCTCCAGTACCATTGCTGTTTGCGACAAAAACAACGCGCGTCTCGACTCTGACAGCTATGGATGGTGTAATGATTTTGGTGACCCCGTAACACCATATATACAGGTTTGTGTTACGAGTATAGCAGAAGCGCGCCGTTTGTGGGTGAATGGCAAAAGGGCTTCGCCCTCGGGCCATTCATCACCCACGAACGGCGCGCTAATGTTTCATTATTGTATATTAACCCCAACCCTTCCAAATCCTTCAAAATCAATATGATTTTGCACACACCCTAGGGAATTAAACGAATGTCGTGTTTTTGTAAAATCAAGAAAGCCAGTAAAGGAATGTTGACAATACGTTGGTATATGTCGACCAGGGAACAGGGAACGTATTAAGAGTGGGTCCACGTAAATATTTATAAGTAATTTTTTTTCAATATGAAAGCACTTGGTAAGCAAGTAGTACCGGTAACTAAAATATAACTTAATTTTGTTCAATGGCCCGTTGCCATGGTAACAGGCCATTTTGTGTTTTGGGCATTTTAAGCTAGTTTTGGGGCCGCTAAAACTGTTTTTTAGCTTATTTAAAAGTAGGATACCGGTACACCATTTTCAGATATCGAAAATATTTACTACCGAATTATTAAGAAATATCTTACTCATTTGAAAGTAAATAATGATTCTATGCATCCAGCAAAATGATTGCGCTAAATGTCGTGTAATAATTCTGAAAAATTGAATTGTATAAAGAAAAATTTATATTTCAAAATCGCTACCACCTTTTGAAATGAAATTTTTACAGGTTAGTTTTATGGTATATATCTATAACTATATAGGATTGAAACAAACATTTGGTTCCAATTACCAAACGTATACGATCCCTTTAAACTTCGGAAAGGTCAGTTAAACGATATTTACTATAAAATACAACCCCCCAAATCTACCCATTCATGATAATTCAAGCAATTACCAATGGTGTATCCTACCTTTAAAAAAATTCACCCAGCTAAAATGCAAAATTATATCACAAAATCAACTATATCATTACAAAGTATCATTCTTGCCCTTACTTGAGAAACAAATAAAATGTTTTAAATGTCACCCTTGTGCTATTGTAATTTGTAAATTGTAATTTTACCCTATATTTATCTCTCAAAAAGTCAACTTGCCAGGTGTCTCAGAATATTTTCCTTAGTGAATTTGATGAGAGCCAGCATTGGTCTGTCCATATCTGGGGAGACATGTTTAGGGGATTGTATCTTCTTTAGGCAGTACTGCATCAAAAATTGTCATTTTCCCCTAAAAAACTGGACAAATTAAATTTGAGGTTTTCCTTTAGTTTGAAGTAATAATACATACAACAATTTTATTTTTATGAATCTGGTGCCTTTTTCAAATCATAAGAGTGAGTTGTAGGCCTGTGAATTACTCCTACTGAATAAGCAGAATTTTTGACGGCGAAAATCTAGACTAACCCCCTCCACAGCATCACCTATACATTATATTTTCTGATAACATTTTATTGTGGCATATAAAAAAAGAAAACACTACTTGTTGTGAACTAAAACATTATTTATACAGAACTTAACTAAAGCATTATTTCTACAGAACCCAACAGCCCCATTAAGCATGTCACCCTTCAAAAACAAAGCTTTATTGCTTGCCAGTGTATATCCGAAGTGTTACGTTATATAGCGCCCCCTTAGTTTGTTTTGTCTGCTATAACTAATCAAATAAGTTAAGAGGGCCTAATATTTCGATCTTAACAAGATCTTCTTCAGAGACTAAATGGCTATGTACAAGAAACAAACACATATAGGGCAACATACAGCATGATGCACATCATGGATGCTGAAGAAACACAAAAGAAAAAGCGCAGAGTTCAATGGAACAATCAACAAAAGGAGGATTAGGCTGAGGATTAAAGGGTGAGGTCAGTGTGGGTTGGATCAAAGGCAGGGTAGGAACAAAAACAAGGGGTAAAACCACAAGGAAGGGGGTCCAGGGTGGAGATCAAAGGGAAGAACTAACAAAGAAGCGTGAATAGGAGTAATGTGGAAGGGGGGGGGGGGGGGGGGGGTTTGAGGAAAATAGACAGGGAAAACCAGAGGAGTGAGAACAAACAAAAACAAAATTCTGGCAAGGAATGAATCTGAAACGATGACAAATGGAGAAAAAAATAGAAGTTAATCATTTCCTAGTTGGATGTTAAGCCCATGTGGTTGAATAGTTCGAAGACGATTCATCCAAACTTTCTCCCGGCTGAGGCGGACCGAGTCTTTCCGATGGCCAAGTGATTCTATGCCCTGAAGATAACTGCTATAACTACACGATTATAGACCAGCTCCCTCGTTCACACATACGTCTTTGCAAAGTGCTTCTAGCGGTTTAACTTTTTCCTTATTTCTTAAGATCGCCTTTTTCCTTATTCCTTAAGCCAATCAGCGATCGCAGAACTGCGATTATCAACACGAACTACACGCACGCACTAATTTCCTTTGTGAAGCAGCGCTAATTGGATATGCAACACAGGCCAGCACGATCGTTAAATGGTAGTGACTGCGTGAAGATGCTATGCCTATGTATTTGAATTGTCAAATTTGCATGAAAAGCTCACGCTCCATTTAAGCAATTTGTAAAGATGATTGCGTGATCGAGCCGATGGAAATATAAATCGTGTCGTTAGCGGGCGCACTGTCGAATGCGGTGGTCTTTGGCAAAGACTATTTTGATAGCTCAGTTGGTAGAGCGCCGATCCGTTATTCTGGAGGTCGCAGGTTCGAGTTCCGCATAGGGGGCGTTATAACGCAACACTTTGGATACACTTGCAAGCAATAAAGCTGTGTTTTTGAGGGGTGACATGCTTAAATGGGCTGCTGGGCTCTGTAGAAATAATGCTTTAGTTGGGTTCTGTATATGTTTTGGTTCACTATAACAAGTATTGTTTCCTCTTTTTATATGCCACTGATAAAATGTTATCAGAAAATAGTATTTAATTAGAAATGTTGTGGAGAGGGTTAGTCTAGATTTTCGCCGTCAAAAATGCTGCTTATTTAGTAGGAGTAATTTACAGGCCTATAACTCGCTCTTACGGTTTGAAAAAGGCGCCAGACTCATAAAAGTATTCTTTTTTGGTTTATTCTAGTTGAAAATAAAAATCTAAATAAGTAAATATCACGTGTAGTCTCCAAAACGTATTGTAAAATTGCTGTCTGGTTGTTCTTTTACCTCGGCTACTGATTTTCTTAAAGGATTTCTTGATAAATTAATGGCTAATCGTTTTTAACACGAATTGTGTGTTTTCGAATAATGAAAACCTGTCTAATGTGATGCTAGATAATTCATAGTCCTCGTAATTCGGAACGTAAGTTAGTATATGTCGTAAGACATCGATGGTGCAACCCATTTTCATTCTTATCTTTAGTACAGCACTTAAGACCTTTGGTGCAACCGGACCCTGGTCCTGATTGCCCTCAACTCGCCTGGCAAGGAGTGGCACTGACATGATGCATGCAAAGCTCGAAATGTACAATTCGAAATGTACTTCTGGGCCGGTATTTATCAATCAACTTAAGTCAAAGTACGGTGCCTAAGTTGGTACTTAAGTACTATACTAAAGTGGGATTATTGAAGCTACCGAGGGCTTCTAAAGTATCCTACTCAAATCCACCCCTAAATCTAAGACACCTCTCGGGGTGTCTTGAGTCCAAGTGCCTTTGCTTTTTTAACATAAATGTTGCTCGATTCGGGTCAGGATGCATTCATTGGATTCCTACAATGACATTGAACTTTATCAGAGATATCGGTTTGATCGTCGTACCATTTTAGACCTTTCCAACATTGTCAGGGAAAATCTGGAACCGGATACTCACAGAACCGGATACTCACAGAACCGGATACTCACAGAACTCGTGCATTGTCATGTGAACTGAAGTTTGATTTCCCTTTGACTTTTTCATGACAGCTCTACACTAGTGGATATCGACCCATGCATAGTTTCCATTGCAAGAAGGTATAGGCCTACGACCAGCGCAATACCCAGGGTGAATTGGTATCTTACACAACGTGTGATCAGTGGTCATTTGGACGCATGAGCTGACCCATCGCCAAACCGCATAAATCTACATAAAAACAATGTGAAATGTGACATTTTATTTATTTATTTATTTTACATCTTTTGACATTAAAAATAATAAATGAACAGGGGATGTCAAGGAAAAAACAAAAGTATAAAACTGTCATCTAAATGATGTGTTCATCCAGACCGCTGTTCATAAATATATATATATATATATATATATATAGAGAGAAAATGTGAAAATATAAATATAACAGTGCTCACCGGAAATAAAACCGAGCTTTCGGTGCGAATGCACCTTTTTCAGGGAGAATTATGGCTTGTTGTGATGTCCCGCTGGTAGAACAAACGCGGAGAAGGTGAACTCCGCGTTCATCCCGTCAGGTTGGAGCGTGCCCAGTTGGAACATCACACGCTGTTCCAAAGATTGGCGCTGCGTGTCTGACGATGCCGTGGAAACAACGCAGACGCTCATGTCCTTGGTGGAGTGTATAAATGTATTAAAACAGTAAACATACAAATATAGACAAAACGATCGTTTAAAACACGCAAATAAAAACATGCAGTAAAAACAAATTAAAACAGGTAAACTCCCAAATTCGCAGACATACAACCACATCAAAAATATAAGACAAGCGGGTATTCGACAAACAAAAACAAACTCAAACGGCAAAATTACAGCAAACAGCAAACACACAAAAAACAAAACACCCCAACACCCCAACAAACAAAACACCCCAACAAACAAAACACCCCAACACCCCAACAAACAAAACACCCCAACACCCCAACAAACACCTCCACAAACAAACAAGCACCCCCCAACGAACAAACAAGCACCCAAAAAACACCCCCACAAATCCCAACTAACAACAAACAAACACCCCCACAAATCCCAACTAACAACAAACAAACAAACACCCCAACAAAACAAACTTAATTTTGAATAACTATAACAAAAAAACAGCAAACAAACAAAAACAAAATTAAAAAAATGCATTAGAAAAACAAATAAATAAGAACAAAATAAAACAGTAAAATAGTCTAAAAAACAACATTGAAAAAAAAATAAAACCCTCCCCAATATCAGAAATTATTAAAATTCATTAAACACTGGCAATAGGTATGATGTTGAGGAAAAAATGAAAGACGAACTATGATACTGACAACTCCGTCCATAAAGTGTGAACGAAACGAACCCACACCATCAACAATTAAACTGTTCCTAGTTTCAGCAGCGAGTTCTGACAGTATTTTAGGAAAACAGACGCCCGTCGGGAATTTATATGCATCAGTTCTAGGGTTTAAGTGATGGAAAGTACGTCTGTGTGTCTGGTATTAACCTGAAGTAAATTGATAAATCAGCTGTAAGTCGTTAACGTACAGCACAAAAAGTAGGGGTCCAAGTACTGAGCATTGCGGTACACTGGCAACAAAGTTGAAGTGACTCCCTTGTACACTCCCTTGTAGGGTGTCGTGGCCGAGTGGATAAGAACACCGAACTCAAGCTCTGGTGTTTCTGTTCAGCAGAGTGTGGGTTCGAGTCCCGGCCGTGACACTTGTGTCCCTGAGCAAGACACTTAACTATAATTGCATCTCTCCACCCAGGGGTAAATTGGGTACCTGTGAGGGCAGAGATGGTTATTGTGATTGATTTAGCCTAGTAGCGCATATATTGCAGCACAGGCTGTATACTCCCCAGGGAGCTGAGATGGTTTAAGGATTGAAAATAGCCCAGTGACCAGGGTAATAATGTTGGAAGCGCTTTGAGATGCCCTTCGGGTGTGAAAAGCGCTATATAAATTCAAGATATTATTATTATTATTATTACACAACTCGTTGCTCGCAACTTGTCACAAAAGAATCGATCCACTCTAGAGCAGCATTGCTGATATTATAACACCGGTGAAGTTTCTTGATAAGGTTGTTTTGGGAAATGGTTTCGAAAGCCCGACTGAATGAAGTCAAATGAAATAAGGTCCACAGCCGGTACTCTTGCATCCAGTGATCTAAGCCATTCTGGATGCAGATAAAAGTGTCATAGTGCAGGACCTCCCGGGGATTGATTGGACGCTTGAAGACCATTATGTTGAGTAACTGGGGAACAACAATCTTTTCCAAGAGCTTGCATACAATAAGTGGTGTCAGAGACACAGGCCTATATAGTTCAGCAGGTTGTTTCTATATCTCATCATTTGTAGACTAGCACCACATTAGCACGTTTCCATAAACTTGGAAGACATCCAGGGGCCAATTTCATAGAGCTGCTAAGCTTAAAAATTTGCTTAGCATGAAAATTTGTCCTTGGCAAAAACAAGGTTACAGACCAAATTTACACGTGGTCTTTATTGTTTTTGATTGATAATTAGCTGTTTTTTTGCTCAGCATGAAAAACCTGTAGAATTTTGGTTGGTAACCTGTTTTTAATGAGCAAGACTTTTTTGTGCTAAGCACATTTGGTGCTTAGCAGCTCTATGAAATTGGCCCCTGTAGTGAGCGTGTAATTGAAGAAAATCCTTGTAAACGACCTTTCAAAAGATCTAGGCACTATAACTTTTCTCAAACTACTTCACACCAGGTGCCGGGTTTTTCACAGGATGCTTGCGAATGTTTTTCACTTACAGTCAAGTAAGGTATTTAGTAGTTTTGTTTGTTGATGTTTGCAAATGGTGTACTACCTTTAATACCATAAATGCATCTATATATGCTAAATATTTTCTGCATTTCACACCCAGATTGACCTTGGTCGTCTGTTGCGAGTGGAGGGCATCATAACCCAAGGAGAAAATACTAACAGTCATTGGATAATAAGTTACACGATTCAGTATAGTGGCACAGACGTCAATTCCTTGGAATACATAAGGGATGGAAATGGCAACCCTCAGGTAAAATATGTTCAGAAAAATAATTTATTTGATTTGTTCACTTGGGAGTGAATTCCTAGCAGTATAAATATAGGATAACAGTACTGAACCTACAGTATTTGAAAAGGTAATTGGTGGTGATATTACCTTGCACTGGTCACCTCCTAATATAAAAAAGATCAAATATATTTAAGAGTATTCTTCAGTAGTAAATTTTAGATCAAGAGAATAATGTAAACTGTCTTGAATCAACATTATTATTTTAATACAAATATTATTTTAATACAAATATTATTTTAATACAAATAGTCATACACGCTGTCTTATTTGACAAATTAATAGTTTGCTACAGCTTAGTCGAATTTGATCCGTAATGACGAAACTATGTTTAAATTTAGTGCCACACATTTTAAATTGAATGGTAAATGACTATAAATTGGTTTGATAAAAGCGTGTGATTATTTTTTTCTCGGACGAAATCGAATGCAAGAGGTGGTGAAGTTGAATGATTTTTTTTTAATAGCCAGGGAAACCTACATATTTATTTCCATATTTGGGTATATTTAAAAACAAAAAAAACATTGAAAAGTTAATTTTGGTGATTATACTTATGCATCCTCATTTCAATAACACTTTCTAAAGTATATAAGTGACTACATAATTATGAGAACGTAGTAATGATCCATACTATTATCCCCTATAAAGTTGCGCGCATTGACCTTGTCCCCAAATCTCATCAAGTAGTCAGTATTGACGAGCTTCAAATTCACCAAGTTGCTTATTAGCACAATTACCCTAAGACCTTGTGGAAAATCACGTGAACATTAATAACACTGATATTTAGCCCGGCAAACAAAAACAGGGGGGGGGGGAACGAGGTGTCCGGAAATTAGGCTAAAAGTAGGCGAAGGAAGAAATTCCCAAAAGTATCGTTACAAACAAAATATTTTACGTTGATATAATTATTGTAGACCTAAGCAACAAAAACTTCTTTTTTTTAATTTTAGAACTTGTTTAATTCTCCCAGGTAATAGGTAACCTTTTACCTACTTTTTAGCCCACTTTACGGACACCTCGTTTTCTCCGTTTTTGTTTGCTGGATGGGCTCAATATCAAAATGTTTTCATTGTTCGCATGATTTTTCAAAAGGTTTCAATAGAGTAACTGATTATTACGGCTAATTATCCCTATTGCCGATCATCTGTCATCAGGCAAACAGAGGCAAAGGTGTAGGGCACACAGCTTTTTCAGTAAGTGCTTTGACTGTAACAACATTTTGACTGTGCTCTCTTCTGTTGAGCCTTATACGGCCGGCAATGTAATATTGGGTACGTCATTCGCCTATAGTTCGTATCTGTTTTATTTTAAGCGGTAGACTGTTTTGTTGATATTATTATAAGGCGCAAATGAAGCTACATTTGCCACACCAATTTTAATGCTTAATGTAAATTGAATAATGTACATTAATTGTAAAGATATTGAAATTCGTTGTACAAATATTTAATTATATGTATTTAATTTTATTTTTCAGAATTCACCACCATCAATGACTGTCATTTTTGTTGGGTTTAATTAATTATTGAATACACATCTTAACCAAAGACAATAAAACCTGGATTATCTCAAATCTAATACACACTCCTGACTCCTTAGTCGTCACCGACCCGAATCTTAACCGGAAACAACTCGGTTACCGTAAAGTTAGACCACCACAATGTAAATTAGATTGTAATATATAGTGTTTTATAGTGAACTATAGTCTTTGTTTCCACGGAATCCAATTTATTGTCTTCTATAAGTTTCTTTTCCATTCAGACATTCGTAGGAAATGTTGATACAACTTCACATGCGACCAGACACTTTGGGGCGCCAGTAATGGCTCAATTCATCAAGCTCAACCCGACAGAACACAATGGGCATGTTGCACTCCGCATGGAACTTCTTGGTTGCAGAGGTAATGTAGTTATCTTCTTATTTTATTGTTTTCTATTGATTAAAAGTGACTATCATGGTGCTAATACGCTCCATAAACAAATCTTGTGTTATAAGATAAGTAGTTTGCGGTATGTGGTAATTTCCTTTAGTGAGATGTGGAAAAGGAACCGGCCAGAACTCAACGTTTTGGACAGTATAGGCTCTGCCCAGTGCCCACACATCTCACTAAAGAGAATTACTACATGGTGTTACTGCAAACTAATTTTCTTATTGCCTTTTCGCCAGGCAAACCTTCAAATCTCATCAATTCTTGTGTTACTTTTAAAACAGACGTGTGCTTTGAACCACTGGGCGTAGAAGACGGTACTGTGCCCGATGCCAACTTCTCATCTTCAAGTAATGGAGCAGAACCTGGTTGTCTTCCCTCGCACGGCCGGCTCCACTTTGGTCACGGCAGTGACGACACAGAAGTAGGTGGGTGGTGCCCTGCAACAGACAACACAGATGGCGAACCTTGGCTGGCAGTGGACCTTGGACTGCCATTGCGTGTAGAAGGCGTCGTCACCCAAGGGGGTACCCGTAGTGCTCCTGCTACGCCGTCGACGGGATGGGTGACCAAATTTCATGTGGATTACATGACTGAGAGTTTACAGGATTGGACGCCAATCCGAAATAGTTTAGGCAGTACAATGGTGAGCGAGCAATCGTGTCAGTAATGTCGATACATATATATTCATTTTTACAAGATATATACTACTGTTGTTAGTATACAGGGAGCCCCCCCCAAAAAAAAAAAAACCCCAAAAAACCCAAATATATCTAGACAAACAAGCGCATTTCCACTAGCCTGACACTAAAACTACCTTTACCAATGGATAGAACAAAATTCTAGAAGAAAACTGATTCCAAGATACCGGTATCTTGATAAGGGCTAGTAGTTCTAGTTTCAGACCCTATTTTGTGAATTAAAGTCAGTGGTAATTTTGCACCGAAAAATAACTAAACTGTGCAATGTGCGGTCTCTCGGGGCTAAATGACCCCTGACCTTGCTTCACAAAATAGGACCTGCAGCTAAAACTGCTAGCCCAAATCAAGATATGTTGGTACCATTTTCTCTTCTAGAAAGATTCCCCATCCATTGATATAGGTAGCTTTGGCCCCAGGCTAGTGGAAGTATATTGCTTATTCGGTTTTTTTTATGGGCCACCCTGTATAGTGAAAATCTAACGATGATAACTGCTGCTAAAAAATAAGGTTGGACCTTACACAAATTGCAAAATAAACTTGAAAAAGAACAATTTTTACAACAGTTCAATTTATTTGAAAAAAGAACCATTCATTTGTTGAAACCGAAGTTAGTAAAAGATCAATTTGACTTAATTCAGGTGTCCTGCATCCAGAAAGGAAGGATGCCGAACTGAATTTCCGAGATTAAAGGGGCAATATGGCAACAACAAAACAATTTTAAAAGTATCACTTTCATTAACACATTATTATTAAAGAGCTAAAAACAACTAAACATATAAATTTGTTGAGTTTACACTGTTGTACTGTTGTTTCTCTGATGATGTAGTTATGTTCTTTGATCTTTTAGTGCATCGTCAGAGTTCCCCTTGTATATATAACACGCCAACTTCAGCGAAATGACAACACAAAGGAAATAAGTTAGACGAGCGGGACTTTAGTTCATTTTCCCGGACAATGCTAGGGACTACAATTTAACCTAAACGTTAATGCCCCTCTGCATGGCGGCCCATTATATGACGTTGAATTTTTACAAACGAAAGAAAAGTCTAGCTAATCTCTGGGCAATACCGGTATGTGTACTGTTTCCTACCATTTCTTTACGTCACGCATCGCGCAGGCATCTCATATAAGTCGAGGGTGCAATTCCCTTGCATTGTAAATGTCTGCGCCCGCAATTAACGCTTCTAAAAGTATTTACTATATATAGTATTACACACTGTAAAAAAGTTGGATAAAACATAATCAGGTACTGTTATTTGCCCACAATTTGGATAATTTATTACATTGTTGGTTAAATTAGGTAAACATTGACTTAAACTAGTATTAAGAAGAATTTGTTAATATTTTAATCAGTTGGGCAAAATATCAACGTTGACCAACGGTTTTTTTACAGCATGGTGTACAGCGACAACTGGAAATGGCTCTCCAGACATTTAATATGGTTCTATTGTCTAATGCTTCTAGTGTGTGAGGATTCGAATAAAGTTATCAGACGGTTGTTCATATATGAGTTTAAATCAAGACAAGTAAAGGTTAAAAACGTGTTTCTGGGGAAAATGTCTGTTCAGAAAATCCTCTGCTGTTTACACACACTGGGCTGTATGTTGAAATATGCCAGGTTGTTTTGTTAATATGCCAAATATGTCATGTTTATTGGTTGTTTGTTTTCCCCCATTCTCAGGAATTTGATGGGAACACAGATTTTGACACGATCGTTAGAAATCTGTTTTTCGTACCGACCGTGGCTCGTCATATCCGGATTGTGGTCATGGGCTTCACGAACTACCCCATATTACGATTTGAGGTGTGGGGGTGTAAAGGTTAGCCTCTCCCCTTTCTTTTTCCCCCAAACCACAAAACAAACGAAACCAAACAAACAAAGGTACACACCCCCCTCAACACCTAAATAAACAAAAAAAACAAATACAAATATTGAACGTAGCTCAGGTGACCTTTGATATCTGATGAAGGGCAAAGTGTATTGTGAAAGGTAATGACACATTTAATATTTGTAACATCTCGTAGGTTTCAACCTTATATGAATCTCTTCAACTTTGTTATTGTGCAAGCCTTTGTTAAAATTAGTGGTTTTGTAAAACATTCCTGCCAAAGTTAACTTGAAGGCAGAGTTGTAATGACTTGAGGCAATGACTCAACTCGAGTTCGACTCTCCGACTCACAATTTTTGGCGACTCAACTCAACTCGAGTCAATGACTGACACGATTTGAGTGCCTCGTCTTGACTCGAGTGAAGGCTAATAACACTCGAGGTCACCCAAAAGCAAAACTTTGCGGAAAAAATGTTCGAAGTGATTTATGGTGCAAAAGATAAGTTCACGTCACTTCGTGAACACAGTACAGTACAGTACAGCAGCCAGTTATCGTGCACATACAGTGTCAATGACCCCCAACTAGTCTTGGTTCCGAGACGTTACAATTGTACTTTCGCACTTTTGCAGTCTGTTGTTATGCACTGTTTTGTATCTGCAGTAAACGTCTTTGATATTTTGGTTTGGTATTTCGGGGGCGCGGCCAGACTATGGTAACTATAGGCAGTATTCATATCAAGTGATAATGACGGTTATTTTCACAACTTTTGTGTACAGCCTTGTTATATCCTTTGTATTTGTGTGTAATGAATAATTCATGATGAGGCTCAAACTCGGTCACTGATTGGATCCCTACGAAAATTGAAGGATAATCGAAAAGTACAGAAAAAGTTAAGAATTGCTTGCCAAGGCCCTTGTGGCGATCCCAAATTATGCACGTTTGTCATACACCGGTTTGTCAGGCGCGACTGAGGATCCAGCTACATTTTGTAAGTACGCATGTGTAAGGCCAGAATGCAAAGCAAGGTTTCGGAAAAAACAATTTGTTTAATGCAAATCGCCTATTACAAGGCCAAGCTTTTACTCGGGGTATGGGCTACTAGAGGAAAGTGTGCAAGAAATAGCCCCTCGCACTGAAACAAGACAATCTGATCTGTTTACAGTATAGGCTATGACTAGCCTATAGGGTTGGATGGGTAATTGAGTCAACAGCAAAGCATTAGTGATATCTCTACCCATGTTATGTGCGGAAGTGCCAGTCCAGGCCGGGCTTGAACCCCTTACCTGCTAAACTACCTGCAGACCATGAATTTAATGCTCAGACCACTAGGCTACGGTACTTGCACGAAGTTAGCGAAATAACAGCACAAAGGTCTTTGGCCCAAGACTATTACCCACCTTGTGGTTCTGTAGCTCACTAAATACTTTCTCAAAACAGCATTTTCCAATTCGTGGTTTAATAATTGGCTTGAACGGCTTAACTTCGAAATTGGCTTATTAAAAATATAAATAACAGGTTTTCTTTTTGTGTTTGTATGGCGTTCACATATTCGTGACTCGAATTGACTCGAGCTAGCTAAATATTTGACTCGACTCGACTCGACTCTACTACATGTATATACCCTGTGACTCGACTCACCGTGGCTTCTTGACCGATGACTCGTCTGCTATTGAACAATGTTTGTTTTTCTTTCTTTCCTGCGTTTACAAATAGCCCCATCAACCATAACATGTCCAAGTGCCGACTCGTTCACGCTCCCACCAGGAATGAACGAGGTTGAAGTGGTGTTTCCTGCTGATTTTACAAGTACCGATCCAGACTTCAATCGTTTCACTGTCACGGTCAGTAACGTCATCAATCCGCTGGTAGCCAGCGGGGGTGTCGTGTGGCAAGTAGGTAAGAACTCCACATTCTCTCCAACAACGGGCAGCGAGGAGCACACTGTTTATTACATTGCTACCGATGATGCCGGGAACCAGGCAACCTGCGCATGGACGTTCAAAGTTATCGGTAAGCAATACACTATAAAAAGGGTGTTTAGGTTTTAAACACACGTTTTCACATGTTTAGCCCACGTCATGTTTTAGCATTTAAACATCTTGTGAATAATATCATTGCATATTTACAGGCTTGGGAACCAGACTGGATTTCACATCACTTTAAGTAGAATGTACAAATGCTACAATAAGCCTATACTATACATACACAAAAAGGGTCGGTAAGTCAGAAAGTTTTGGTGGTTTTTTTGCCAGTCTTTTGTTGTGCTGATTGAATGTAGTGTATTGTAACGATTCCGGGTCGCCTAATGTCAGTCTGGGCTAACCCCTAAATAAAATCAAGTCCCAGTTATCTGCCGGAATCTTTAATGAAGTGTAGATGAGTGAGACAGGATTCTTGGAGGGAATGTGGGGAGCAATAAAAGATAATGTCCACAAGAGGGATTAATTCTTTCAACCAATCAAAATGGTAATTCAGTTTATTGAAACTTCTCGAGTACATCTGAGCTGAACATCTTTAAAACAGCGCCCTCTATTATTGTAAACAAAGATATTCCAATAAAGCTGTGGCATGAGATTATGTAGTTGTAGCGTGGATAGCTTTTAAGGATTCGATGGCCGCTATTTCTGTCGTCTGTTATACAACAGGAATATAGCTCAAAAACATTACAGCGCATAAACTATACTTTCTTTTAGTCTTTATTACTAGCGTCGGATTTTACACACGGAAATGTCCATGTGGTTTTCTCCGACAAAGCCCAATAGCGCAGATCTAGGCACGGTTGGGGGCTTTCTAAAATATGCCTTGAGGTCTTGTCTTGAGATCTTGCGCGGCCTGCTCCGAACAGAACAGAACAGAAATCAGCGGAATTTATAGGCACGATGCGGACGCGCTCCACATGTGCGCGAAACGCGCATCTCATACAACAGCGATGATTGGCCAGATAATACAACAGTCTATGGTAGCTTGTAACAACACAACAGTACATGTACATGTACTGGCGCGGCTCACAGTTGTATCGCACGCACGTATAGTATACGTGCGTGTACGTACAGCATGCAATACGTTCATTCAGTAAATTACGGCGGATAAACACACTACGTGAAGTCAGCGTAAGTACAGCTGAAGATCAAAGCATAAAATTCAACAAATGTTATTACATGTACTGATGTAAATAAACTTCAAGATTCCAGCTAGGCTAGAGTTAGTTATAAACAAAGTTTCTAGAATTGGGATATTATTAAGCTAGGCAATAATAATTCAGTTAACTCTCAATAAATAAGCGGCTTGGCGATTTTCGCCACACTATTATACCCAACACATTTCGTGACAAATTCATGGCATGTGCGAGTACCACACTATACACTGGTAAACGCAATACATGCACAATTACAGGTTACCAGTTTGTAGCAAGTAACCTCGCGGTCGTCGCATGTCGCATGTCGCATGTATCGCGCTCCAAATGTTCCCATTTTCGTAACCAAAGCCATATTAAACAAAATGGCACTACAAGTTATAAAAACTTGCCCTAATTAATGTCAACAATATTAATAGTCGATAATTCTTTAAATTAATGAAGAATTTAGGACGTGCACTATGCACAATTACTATAGCATCTATGGGAATAACGAATACTGTCCGTTTATCTCGCGTTAAGCGTGTGTGAGACACTTTCTGTGGCAGGCTATGAAACCGCACGTTGCGGCAGGAAATGTCAGGGAAACACGCTGCATTATCACCGTCGGGTACAAGCGGTACAAGCTCGAAAAAAATTCAGGAATACGGGAAATACATACATAGACAAGACAGATCAAGTTCTGCGAATTAACTTGCAGAAATATTCTTTTTCCATCAATGATACTTTGCATTGTTAAGATGGCATTGTTATTCTGACCTTAAACTGCAGTGCACGGTGGGCCATGTGCGCGTGCATAGACTGGTGGCTGCATTTCCATTACATTGCAATTATGCTTTCTTTGAAATTTTTAGTGAGCGTGCGGCGGGAACCAGTACAGCATTGCTGCATTTGTAGGCAAACGTAGGTTGTTGAGAAGCGTTTTGTTTTAAATTGTTGTTTTCTTCTCAAATTTGTATTTATTTATTTATTTTTTTATTTCTTTAATTGGCCGATAATTGTTTTTAGGGTCGGAGCCTAAAATTAGGGTTGGTCGGGTAACCAGAGGCAGAACAATTTGTTTAGGCCTTTTTAGTGAGATTTCAATAAGACTGAAACCTAATTATTTGTACTGTCAGATTTTGTGTTTTAAGTTTTCAGTTTGTGGAACAGGTGAACTCTTTTCCCCCGAAATATTAATGTCGATCTTTGAACGTTTGCCTGTGCAAGTTCTTGTTCACTTATGGAGGTGGTTTTAAACGTCCATGTTTTATTGTACTCAATAAGTATTCATCAGTTCGTAGAACGGTAAATGATCATGGTGGACAGCCGAGTTTGAAGATCTTTTTATTGAAACTTATTTATTTTTATAAATGGGAAATGGAGTATGCAAATAACGAAATTTTTGTACAGTTAAATATCAATAAGAATTGGTACCTTATCCCTACTTAAAAAAATATATTGAAGCGAGCCCAAAAATAAAATTGACAATATTTTTCAATTTCGGTCACTTTCTTTGTGACGCACCCTGTTTTGCGTTATTATTAAATCTTTCTGGTATTGAAACCAAGGATCCCCTTAAAAGCGCTCTACGCACTGTAGCTTGTAAGCCTGAAGAAACCTACAGAAAGAAGACAATGAGAAGAAGGTACAGTTTTAGAGGTGGGAGAAAAACACCAGAAGAATATCCTGGAGAAAACCCACGGAATCAGGCAGAGTCCCAATCCACATATTGGCACAGGAGGGATTCATACACGGGTCACAGCGGTGGAAGGCGGGGAAAAAAACCGCTACGCCAACCTGACTTTGAACACAATTGTTAACAAATTCTAGACATGGTAACTCATTTAACCTTAATCGGAGAGACATCTTTCACTATAGTAAAATACCTGAATTAGATTCATTCTTTTGCAAATCACCACGTACCAAAATCAAAGCCTCCAATAGGCAGTTTAGATTTTACATCTTCTTGCAAGTGAAATGTTACCTTCAAGAAAACAAAATAAAAATATCCTGTTAAAACTATGAAGGCCTTGTGATTGCAATATTTAGCAAATCAAAATGTTTTGTTTGTCAGTCTTAATAAGCGTTGATGTTTTTGCAGTGTTTGATAATTGAACAAACCATTTTTGAATACAGCCTAAACATTATGAAATTAATAATGAATGAAGAAACAGGTGCTCTAATTATCTTCTACATTTTCATATTTTATACAGATAACGAGCGCCCGAAATTTGGTTCCTGTGAGAATATAACTTTATACACGAATTCCGAGACAAATTACACATCCTCAAGTGTTACACCACCGACGGCAAGTGATAATGTAGGAGCAACCGTAGACTGCCTGGGAATCCGTGATCGGCTTGAAATCGGTGTTCACCAAGTGTCTTGCACAGCCAACGACAGTGCCCTAAATTCCGCCATGTGCGAGTTTGAAATAAATGTCGTAGGTAAGTGAACATAATATAAATGTGTCGTCCATGACGAACGGGCTGTAAAGTACGCATCTTGACGTTTTGATATATTTTAGAGAAATGAAATGTACAAGAAATAAGCTTTAAAATTATGTATTACAAGACATAGTTGGTATTTATGGTTAGCTACAACAAGTAACACTGAATATGAAAATTCTTTGTTGTTTATTGTTTTTCACATATTTTAATGGTCCTTTTCTCGAAATAAGCTCTGGTGACTTTACAGCCCTTTTGTCGTGGATGGTCACAGATTATAACACTGCAACTTGCCTTTAAATAAGTATGCTGTCGAATTAATCGTTATGCTATCAAAAACAAATCTTCAAACCGTATACTGAATGTGTTTGACAAAGCATGCACAAAATCAATTGACCTATACGTCAATTTGTTTACGACAGCGTATTGTTCGATGTCGTCGCAGATTGTGTACCTGGTGAATTTTACTATATACCTTGTGTCAACAACGCCTGATATAGTGGTGCCGACTTGTTTAAACGATTTATTTGTTTTGAAGTAAAACAATTTGTAGTAATCTTGTTTTCCCCTGTGATATTTTTCACCTAGATAACGTAGACCCTACAATCACCTGCCCACCTAAAGAGTCATTTTCAACCGACCAAGACCGACCAAACGCTACTGTAAAATTGTCTGGTTACAGCGCTTCAGATAACTCGGGCGGCTTCGGTGTTATCGTCACGGAAATGAGTCCAAGGGGGAATGGAATGACGTGGAACGTGGATGAAGCTGTGGTCTTAGACATTGCTAACTACATCTTCTACTACCTGGTTACGGATGACTCTGGAAATGAAGCCGACTGTGCTTGGGAGGTTGAAGTGTATGGTGAGATTCGTTTTAACTTTAGATTGCCGGAAGTCCACAGAAAATCCAGTCTTAAAATGGACACTAATGACAACTAATTGACTATAAACACCAGCTACACAAGACAAAGTTATGAACTGTAATGCAGTGTTTTTCTTTGTGGCCTATTTGACTAATTGTGTATTTTAATTGAATATTACCGTAACGAACCTCAACAGGCGTATCGTAAGCTTGATCTTTTTTTAGATACGGAATTCTAAAGTATGTACACCCTGAACTTGAAAAAATCGAACGTTGATTATTTCTTAATGGTGTAGAAAGAGTGTCATTAGTTAATAAATATACCTAGCTATTCTGACTACATATCGCCGTTTAATAAGAAAGGCTTTTACGCCATACCCCGTTACAAGCGTGCCAGTAATTATGGTAACAGTGTTTTAATGGCCACACAAACAAGCAAAGCCGGTAAACTTTAACACCATGCAAAAAGTGGTCCTACGTTCTTTCTTTTTAAAAATAAAACAACTTCGTTGGTGGAAATTCTTGCAGGATATTAAAAAAGTATATGCCCGGTTTCAAACCACGTATCCTCTGAACACAATGCTTGTCTCTAACCACTATACTATGCAAGTTGCTTTGAACGTCATTCCATGTTTTTTCCTTTTTACCCACCAGATGTAATACTGCCGAGCTTGTTTGCTTCATGCATTCTGTGTTACCCTAATATATGACCAGCATACTTGTAACATGGCATTTTGACTCAAACAAACCCGCTTATTAACAGCTGTAAGTGGTAGTTGGATTGGGTGCTATAACACAACATTCACCACCCTAATATTAAACTCGATCTGCGGCAGCCACGGCATATGAAGCACGACATGTGGCAGAGAACCCCCCCCCCCCCCCCCCCCCCCCTCTTTTGTATTGGCCATTGTGTTCCCGGAATCTCAGGAATTGTATTTTAGTTTTAAAGGGGGGGTCGTAACAATAGTATGAAGTGTGTATGTAACAATAGTATGAAGTGTGTACAGAGTCAGGGTTAAGAGAGGGGGGTACCCCTCTGCCACGTGCTGGGTATAAGCCTCGGACACACCTGTAGCCGATTTCACACAAAAAAGTGCGTAGCTTGCGCCATTTTCAAAAGTTGCGTAAGGCTTACGCAACAACAACTTTGCGTAGCTGCGCCATTTCCTTACGGACCGATTTAGGAAATTTGGCGTAAACAGCGTTTACGACGACCGTTTCTATATAATTACTTTGTGTTCTTTCACGAAGTCGCCGTTCAACCACCTCCGCCCGTTTTTTGTATTAAGTTTTGTCTGACTTCCTGCGGAACTCCACATGAACTCTTAAAACAAATGTATCACGGGTAAAAAAGCAATTCGCTTGAAACGCAAGGCTGTGTGTATTTATCAAGCTTGAAAAGTTGAGCACTGACAGTCGATGATTTGCTGGTAAAATAAGTCGTTTTCAGTCATATGCCAAAACTATTACGCCCTCTTTTATACGCCATAATTTGTTGCGTAAAGCCTATAGTTTCCATATCGACATCTAAAAGGAAACGCGAAGTGAACTAGTCTGTTCGCTACTCGTAGGGAAGGCCACAGAGAGGCTGTCTTCATTTCTCCCGTGATGAGACTGATGTATTACAATGGTGAAGCGGTGTTATTATAAAGCCTGAAATCGGTGAAGCAAAAGAACACTAAGAAATAAATGTTCAATGTTGCATCCTATACTAACTTGA
Organism: Crossaster papposus; assembly: GCA_037893245.1. Lineage (NCBI taxonomy): Eukaryota > Metazoa > Echinodermata > Asteroidea > Velatida > Solasteridae > Crossaster > Crossaster papposus. The sequence goes on from JBAIAA010001334.1 coordinate 200,611, forward strand.
TACAATAGCAGCACCCTAAGGGTGCAAAATTAAACCTATTAGTGTTCAGTTCTAACACATTGCACCCTTAATGGTGCAAATTTGCACCCCTTCAACCTTTTAAGGTTGAAATATATGCACTCTATTGTAGTAGTGCTGTCATTGTATACATTAGGGTGCAAAATTGAATCTTTATTTCTTTGAGTGAATGCAACTCGGGGGTACTCATGCAGGATGTGGAGAATGCTGGATGATCTTTGAGGCATTTCAGTGTGAAGGAAGGGATTGGATGGGAAAGGTTGCCAAGGGTAAGGGTGACCCAAAGGCTGGAAAACGAGGGTTCATAGGGTAGGGTTAGGGTTGCTTGGGTATAGGCGACCCATAGAGTGGTACACAAGGTGTCCTAGGGTGTAGGGTTAGGGTTGCTTGGGTATAGGGGACCCATTGCTTTATATAGTTATATAATTTCACCGGGGGTGCACCATTTTTCAAGGAGGCATTGAGTGTAATTTGCTGCATGCCAGCTGAAAAGCCCTTCAAAATAGCAGACAGATTCATCATTATTCATCATTTAATTACCTAATAAATCTTCAATACGGCTACGGTTTTGCACTCTGCTAAACAAACCTTATAGCTTGCTTGTTTTTATCTTTGTTGGATTAACTAGACAATCAACCACCAGTGCTACAATGTCCCTCTGATGTGTCGGAACCTACCTTGGCCAATTCAGATATGGGCACAGCTAACTGGCCACTTGCAACTGTGACCGACAACTCTGGCGTGGTGTCGACACCTGTTGCCTCTCACACATCAGGCCAAATGTTTCCAATCGGTGTACACACTGTGGAGTTTACTGCTGTTGATCCTCACCCCAACGGCAACGTGGGACAATGCAACTTCACTGTCGAAATCACAGGTACTGTCTCGATGGTTGACTTGACTTGACTTTTATTCCCATAAATACATAATTAATCACTATACAAAAACATTTTAAAATAAATAAAAACAATGGGTGGATTTGGGGGTTTAACTGACCTGTCCGAAGTTTTACAATCATGGATGCTGAGAAAAAGCAAGAAAAAACGGCGTTCGTTTTATTTATTTTTTATTTTAGAGGAACACAATCCTTGTTCATAATAGTTTTCCCTTAACTCTTTATCATCTTCCCTGTAGATATTCAGCACCCTGTCATCGAATGCCCACCTGAAAGATCATTTCCAACCGACACAGACAAGCCAACAGGTACGGTGATCTTTCCTGACAACTACGTGGCTTCCGACAACTCGGGCGACTTTGAAGTAAACGTCACGGAGTTGAGTCCAAATCCTGATGAGCCTCATGGATTGACGTGGGACGTTAGTGATTCTGTGGTCTTAGGCATTGCCAGCCACACATTCTACTACCTGGTTACAGATGACGCTGGAAATGAAAACTACTGCGCTTGGGATGTTGAAGTATATGGTGAGATTCCGTTTAACTTTAGATTGCTGGAACATATGAAGCGAGATATGGGACGGAGAGAAATTCCCCTCCATTGGTGTGGTCATTGTGATTGCGGAATGTTGTGGTTTCTCAGGAATTCTGTTTAGGTTTTTAAGGGGGAAGGGGGGGGGGGGGGGGGGGGCTGACGTTAGGTAACAATAGTCTAGAGAGTGTATAGGTGTGGGGGACTAAGGGGGGAGGGGCCGGGTTGGGGGATAGTTCCTCTGTCCCGTATCTTGCTGGGTATATGCGTGAAGACCGCAGAAAATCCAGTCTTACTATAAATGGACTCGTGAAGACAACTAATTGACTATAAACACCAGCTACACAAGACAATTATAAACCGTAATGTAGTTTTTGTTTTACCTATTTGACTTATTGTATATTTTAATTGAATATTACTGTAACAAACCTCAACAGGCGTATAGTAGACTTGATCTTATTTTAGATAGGAAGATCTACTGGAAAGTAACCAATGCCTGAAGTAATATTATACCCTTTATCCCCAAAATTATACTCAAATGGGTTAAGAGCTAAGGCCTAATATTTCAATTTTATCAAGATCTTCCTTAGAGGCAAAGTGGCTGTGAACATGAAACGGACATATAAAGGGGGACATACAAGCATGATGCAGAACAGGGTTGGGAAAAGAAACACAAAGAAGGGATAACAGAAGTGGGGTGGAAGAACCAACAAAAAGAGGATTGGGCCAAGGAATGAAAGAGGTCAGAGTGGGTACGGTGAAAGACAGATCAAGGGGATAACCAGGGTGGGGAACAACCAAGAAAGGGGTGAAACCACAAGGACAGTGGCCAGGGTGAAGATCAAAGAGAATAACTAACAAAGAAGTGTGACTCTTTGTAATTGGCGGGGGGGGGGGGGGGGGGGGGGGCATTGTGAGGAATTATTCTAAAACAGATGACAATGAGAGACGAAACAAATAAGTTAATAATTTTCTAGTTGGATGTGGAGCCCATGTGGTTGAAAACTCCAAAGACGATTCATCTAAACTTTGTCCAGGCCGAGGCGAACTCGGTCTTTTTGTCAGATTATAAGAATATATTTTCCTTTTCTAATAATCAACATTTCTCTTTTAACATATTCACTGTAGATAATCAGGACCCTTTCATCCTCTGCCCGCTTAGTAGATCATTTCCCACCAACCCAGGCCATCCAATGGGTACGGTGATCTTTCCTGTTGCCCTCCACGGTTCAGACAACTCGGGCGACTTCAAAGTTATGGTAACAAAATTGAGTCCGAACTCTAGCGAGGATCGCGGAATGACGTGGAACGTCGAGGATTATGTGGTCTTAGGCATCGCTAACCACACCTTCTTCTACCTGATTGCAGATGACGCTGGGAATGAACGCTACTGTGATTGGAATGTTGAGGTGTATGGTGAGAACCATTATCTGTAATTTACATTGCTGCATGCCAGATGAAAAGCCCTTCAAAATAGCAGACAGATTCATCAGGCCTAAACCATTACCTATTAAATCTTCAACACAGCTACGGTTTTTGCAGTCTGCTAAACAAACCTTATACTTTGCTTGTTTTTATATTTGTTGGATTAACTAGACAACCAACCACCAGTGCTACAGTGTCCCCCTGATGTAATGGAACCTACCTTGGCCAATTCAGATATGGGCACAGCTAACTGGTCACTTGCAACTGTGACCGACAACTCTGGCGTGGTGTCGACACCTGTTGCCTCTCACACATCAGGCCAAATGTTTCCAATCGGTGTACACATTGTGGAGTTTACTGCTGTTGATCCTCACCCCAACGGCAACGTGGGACAATGCAGCTTCACTGTCGAAATCACAGGTACTGTCTCTAGCTCGATTGTCGACTCGACTCGACTCGACTCGACTCGACTTGACTTGACTTTTATTTTCATAAATACATAACTAATCACTATACAAAAACATTAAAACACCGTTGGTAATTGCTTGAATTATCATGAATGGGTGGACTTGGGGGGTTTAACTGGCCTGTTCGAAGTTTTAGATTATCATGGATGCTGAGAAAAGGCAGTCAGTGGTTGTTATGTTGTTCTTGTTTTTTTCGCGATCGCCGTCAGGGAATTTTTGTTAAATAAAATTATATCTAGCGCAATCCGTTTGCTGGATGTCTACAATCATTTTTTTCTTTCAAATAAGTAAGATATTTCTTGATAATTTGGTACATCTAGTAAAGTAGTTGGTACATTTTGCAAATGGTGTATCCCACCTTTAAGAAATGTATATCAGGGATAGAGGGGACCCGCCTCTCTTCCAAAACAGATGGGAAGTGGGAAGGGGCCAGGGAGAGGGAGGGAAGAAAAAGGGGGAAATTGCTCATTTCTAGTTTTTTTTTTAAGAGTTATGCAGTGCAAAATGTATGAATCGTTGTTCAATTGTATATTGTAACTGGATTATCTTGGCAGTTCAAATAATTTTAACAAAGCCCTTTCAGCTTTGAACGAATTCCGCAATTTGTCTTCAAACAAGTTGTTTGTCTTTAATTGTGTGATATAAGTCTTAAGTACAAAGAGAGTACACCCCTACACTAACAATAATTTTCTTTGAATACAATTTAATTTGAATAACGATGGTCGTTTTAGTGTTTGGTACTAGCGGTATAATGCTGCAATAATTGTGACTTTTGTCAGAGGTCGATGAATTCCGCCTATCAATTGTGATAGAAGAGTTTGTGCAGGGAAACACCAAGACGCCAGCTGAGTTCAATAGCTTGCTACTCTTCCCGTCGTCCGATGAATTTCAGACTCTCCAGGGGGACCTTGACCCTGTTGTAAGAACACCTATTTAGCCATCTTTTTACCAATTATTTGTATATTGAGTTATAAAAATGCGAGGCCATCAACCTAAACAATAGCTTTAATTAGTAACTTTGATGAGCAAATGTAATGACACTGAAATGTCTTTGCTTTCCAATTTCAAGTCAATTAAATTCAATAGAAAATTCAATTCAATAAAAACTAATACAACAATATCTCTTTACTTTAAAATGTCAGCACACCAGGAGGCATTATTTCACAGGATGTTTTAGAATGTCATTTCGTGATAATTTGGTCACTTTTGTTTTATGTTTGCAAATGTTGCACATACCCTTTAATCATTGTCCTTTTATAGTGGTTTTTCTTTTATTTATTTCAATATTCGTTTATAATGGATAAAATAGACTGAATTGACTTCGCTAGCTACATGTACTGCCTTTGAAATATCCACAAACGTCAGCCATTTTTATGCAGGATCAAAATACAGAGGTAACTTTATTAATTTTCATTGCTAGGACAGCTGAGAGAACATTGTAATTATTTCTCGAAACCAACTGCACTTATGAAAGAGTAGTAAAACCTTGTTTATTTGTTAGTTTTTTAATTTGTTTTTCTTGTTTTGTTTTTATAATAATATATCAGCTACACTCTATGTTTGAAGACATGCCTGGTTTCGTGGGTGTTCGAATAGACAGTTTCTTCGATGGAAGCATTGGCGTGGTGCCGATTGTATCATTCAGCAAAGACTCAGCGACCACTCTTGAGATGGTTCACGTAGCGCTGATGACATCCATAACTACTGACAATCTGCTGTCCGGATCTCGATTCCAGATCATACCAAGCTTAACCACTGCACTGGAACGTACGTATTGTAACGGACAGTTTGTATACTAGTTTGTTATTGCCGGACTCTTGGCTCGGGCGGATAGGGGGGCTCCAGATCGGAGAGGGCTTCTTCGGAAGAGGTTCAGCCGGTGCATTGTTTGAGATGCGCTGACCTAGTTTTTTTTTTTAAATGGCCGCCAAATCTAAGATGACGGTAGTTTTTCTAAAATTAATTAAGCGTGTTTTTAGCTCTAAATTGACCGATCTTGGTGAAATTAGTTTTAGGAATGCTCTATAGGAAGCTGAATCGCTTTGCTTCTGTTTGTTTGTCATTGCGATTCACATTTCTCGATTTTGACTACTTTAGGGTGCTCCTCTACTACAACGGTTGAATTAAGTTGTACACAAAGGCTAATTAAACTCGATAGATAAACCATATTTGGACTTTTGCAATACGTGGATACATCAATTCGCGTTTGTTTATCCTTGTGGAGACATTGCTTTGTTCTCGTGTACACTGATAATGGTTAGAAAATCAACAATTTTTTTTTCAAAATGCTCCTATTTCAACCACAATTAATTTCCTAGGTTAAAATTTGACGCAATATATCCTATATTATACCCTAACTCAAACACTATTACCCTAACCCACATGCTAACTCTAGTTTTTGAGTAATTTTGAGTTGATCCATATATTTATTGAAAAACCTTGTAGAGACCTTTACACTTGTAGAAATTACCCTGTCAAGACGTATTTATTCCCATTGTGTTCACGTCTCCACACCGTATTTCCCTCCATCATGTGTATGATAAAACAGCACCCGTCTTTTGTTACAAGAACATCTTTTTTTGTGTGATGTTTTTTCAGTTGTGTGCGAGGATGGGTATTGTCTCAATGGAGGTACATGTACACCTAGTACTGTGAACTATGCAAGCACCTGTTTGTAAGTATATCCAAGGAACATAACATTACAAAGTGAACAGTGACTATTATATTAAACCCAACCATCAAGAGATACGCAACTAGAAGCTAGGAGAAGCACGTGATTATCAAACATGAATGATTATGTCTAATGTCTTGGTGTAGACGATTATACACAAAAACGTTGCCAACTGGCAAGACGTACCAGTGAAAATCTGTTGACACTAGGCTAACGTAAATCTCCATTGATTCAATTAAATCTCCGTTTGACAATACGTCTGTCCCGATTAGAACGTCGGGCCTACATCTCTAGACAGGTGTATAATGAATTTCAGACTCTATGAAATACGGACTCGGGGGTCGTATTGAGCATGCTTAATTAAGTGACAATCATGATAATTAGGAGAGTGACCAGTCACTTGAGAGGGTTTAACCTGCGTAGCTTTTTATCCCGCAAATGACCATGTTCCTTCTTTGCCAGCACAAAGAGTAAGATTTTGCGCGACGTTAGGTACTTTCTTGGGGTGTAACAAGGTCGTTAATTGGTTGCCTTCTGTGCACATGAAGCTTGTAGAAGTTTGTTTTCTTCTTGTGAGCTTGAGAATCACTTGACATAAAGCACTTATTTTGCAACAAACCGAAAGTTCCTTACTCTTATTACTGTGGTTTCTGATTTGTACAATGTTCACAGATGTGCTGCCGGCTACTCGGGAGAAAGATGCTCTCTAACTTCAGGTCAGTCTTCATCAAATAATGGTGAAATTAGATCAGTTTAAGGAATGTTCTAGGCTATAGGAAGCTGAATCGCCTTGTTTTGTTTGTTTGTTGGCTTGTTTGTCCGTTTCTTGTTTGAGACTCCTTCAGGGTGCGCCTCGACTGCAACGGTTGAATAGATCAGTTCGCATTTGTTTATCTTTGTGGAGACATCTGTTCTCGTGTACAAAATGATTAGAAAATCCACAACTTGTTTTTTTTCAAAATGCTCCTTTTTAACTACAATTAATTTCCTGGGTTGAAATTTTGACGCAATTTACCCTAACTCACATGCTAACCCTAATTTTTGGGTAATTTTGAGTCAATCCATATATGTGACCCGCTCCAGGAAAAGGTGACATAAGTCGCAAAAACTAAAAATAAAGTTGTGTTCATGATTAAAAGGTCCAGGATATAAGCTTGCATTTGGTACATATATAGCACAGCTTCATAGCCCCTCCCGTTCCGGTGATATGAAGTTTTTGCATATTAATGGTTCCAAGGAATTCAAAATACACAACTGAGATAACAGGCTTCGAAACGCAACAAAACTAAGACAATACATTGGAACCATGCACTCTTTAAAGGTTTTGTTTCACTTTATTTATCGAATTCCAGCTTTTTGTTAATTCAATCTGAAACTTTGGATATTAACGATGTCATTTAAGACAAAAAATGAAAATCAAATTTTAACAAAAATATTGACCCTATTAACTTGAACAGGCCATTACTCATAAATGCATAGCGAGACTTATGTCACCTTTTCCTGGAGCGGGTCACATATCTATTTTGTGAAGGACCTTGTGGAGACCTTTACACCATATACATTACCCTGTGGAGATGTATTTATTCCCATTGTCCACATTGTGTTCACGTCTCAACACCGTATTTCCCTCCATGATCATGTGCAGGATAAAACAGCATCCGTCTTTTGTTACAAGAATGTATATTTTCCTGATTTTTTTCAGTTGTGTGTGAGGACGGGTATTGTCTTAATGGAGGTACATGTACACTCAGTACTGTGGACTATGCAATCACCTGTTTGTAAGTACATGTATATCCAAGGATTTAGAGTGTGAAGTCGTTAGTTGCCTTCTTTGAATGTTTCTTTTTTTTTCTTTTTATGAGCTTGAGAAGCACTTGACATAAAGCGCTTATAAATTACATTAACATTTTTTCATCTTGTAATTAGTTATACCAAAAAAAACCCTGAGAGTTCCTTAAGCCTTTTTCACACTGCAGAGCCAATCCCCGGGAAATAAATCCCCGGGAAATAAATCCCCGGGAAATTCCCACCCCACCAACACCCCAGCAACAGTTCACACTAGACCCATTTGGTAACTCCCGGGGACACTATTTCCCGGGAATATGCAAGGTCGTTTCACACTGGCCATCAAACCCTGGGAAATTATAAATACACGTACACGAGAAGGAAGCTAAACACAGTCTCGTTCACGACACTTTTTTTATTAAATATCAAAACCATTCATTTTGCTCATATTCTTTAAAATTAAATTTATTGTATAATTTTCAAACGTTATTATTTGTCTTTTGTACTTAACTGTAAATATATTCCTGAAAAGTTTGAAAGGAACTGCACTACCATACTATGTCACCGCGTGAATTATTTGGTGCGCTATTTGTGACCCTGTGACCTTTCGAGATTACCCGTGGACACAAAAGGTGGGGTAAGTTCAAACCCTGCAACGTTCACACTAGTTGCTTTTCCCTGGGAAAAATGTTAAACCCCGGGGATTTCTCCTTTAACCCTACTCGCGAGCAGGGGTAAATATTTCCTGGGGAAAAGCAGTTTCCCGGGGATTTCTTTGGTAGTGTAAACAGACCGACCGCAATTCCCCGGCAATTTCCCGGGGAATTGCGGGGGAAATCGTCTAGTGTGAAAGGGACTTTACATTTATTAATGTGGTTTCTGATTTGTACAATGTTCACAGATGTGCTGCTGGTTACTCGGGAGAGAGATGCTCTCAAGCTCCAGGTCAGTCTTCATCAAATAATGGAGAAATTAGATCAGTTTAATGATTGTTCTATAGGAAGCTGAATCACTTTGTTTCTGTTTGTTTGTCATCAAGCTTCACTTTTTATAGATTTTGACTCCTTCAGGGTGCGCCTCTACTACAACGGTTGAATTAAGTACACAAAGGCTAATTAAACTCGATAACCCCTTTCTAGATACAACCATATTTGGACTTTTGCAATATTGGGATACATCAATTCGCATTTGTTTATCCTTGTGGATACATTGCCTTGTTCTCCTGTACAAAATGGTTAAAAAAATCCACAACTTTTTGTTTAAATTGCTCCTATTTCAACTACAATTAATTTCCTGGGTTGAATCCTTTGACGCAATATACCCTATATTATACCCAAACCCTAAACCACATGCTAACCCTAGTTTTTGAGTAATTCTGAGTCAATATGTATCTATTTCGTGTAAAAACTTGTGGAGACTTTTACACCTATATAAATTATGTGGAGACGTATTATTCACATTGTGTTCACGTCTCCACACCGTATTTCCCTCCATCATGTGTAGGATAAAACAGCACCCGTCTTTTGTTACAAGAACGTATATTTTGCTGATGTTTTTCAGTTGTGTGCGAGGACGGGTATTGTCTTAATGGAGGTACATGTACACCCAGTACTGTGGACAATGCAATCACCTGTTTGTAAGTATATCCAAGGATATAGAGTGCAAGGCCGTTCGTTGCCTTCTGTGAATGTTGTTTTTTTATATTTTTTTATGAGCTTGAGAAGCACTTGACATAAAGCGCTTATAAATTACGTTAACATTATGCAGTTTGTTAGTTATACAAAAAAAAACCCTGAAAGTTCCTTACATTTATTAATGTGGTTTCTGATTTGTACAATGTTAACAGATGTGCTGCCGGCTACTCCGGAGAGAGATGCTCTCAAGCTCCAGGTCAGTCTTGGTCAAAGGCATATTTTCTTAAATATCCCGAATCCCAACCTTATCGTAGTGTCACAAATCAGAGCGGCAACCGATCGATTTGTAGCCTCCCCGGTTAAACGATATTTACTATAAAACACAATCCCCTAATTCCACCCATTTGTGATCATTCGAGCAATTACAAATGGTGAATTCTACCTTTAATAATTTATTACAAAAGCTTGTTCCCTAAATTCACCATCTGTACGCCCATTTTGTTTTTGTATTTCCATATATGCAGATGTTTCACCGATTACTGTCATTCTGATTTCTCTGGGGTGTTTGCTCCTAATTGCCGTTGTAGTCGTCATATTGTGTTGTTTTGCTATGAATGTTGCAAATCGCCGTAAGGAGCAACTGTACTCTGATCGTCATGGTAGAGATGGGCCCTCGGACGATGACATGGACTACTTCCACAACCTGAAACTCTTCACTGGATCGGTGAGATCATAACATCATTCATATAATTATAAAGCACTGCAGCAAAAGAACTAAATATCTTTGTGTATATTAAAGTAAAATAAAAAAAAATATAAAAAAATTACAAGCCACAACAAGATTAAAATATATAGCGCTCACCATAATCACACATAATGAAGCAAGATATGAGATGGAGGGAACCCTCCTCCTTTGTGGTGGTCATTGTGCTTGCGGAATGTTGTGGTTTTTCAGGAGTTCGTTTAAGGTTTCTGAGGGGCTGCGTTAGGTAAACCTAGTCTAGAGAGTGCATAGGTAAGGAGGACTAAAGAGGGAGTACCTCAGTCTAATATCGTGCTGGGTATAATCATAAATTCCTTCTGGTAATGAAATCAAGAATTTCACAACAATTGAACGTCCTGGGAACTGCAGCTTGCAGTCCAGTAGAAACCTGCAGAGAGAAGACAATTTCAGGGGTAGGAGGAAAACCTTAGAAGCATATTCTGCGGGAAAACCCACAGAATCATGTGAACAAAGGAAGCGAAACATTGACACTAGAAAATAAATGAAGTTAGTGTTGGACAAAAGAAAAAAATTGAAAAAAGAAATTATTAGGATAATAATTCAGTACTTAAAACAAAATGTTTGCAAATGGTGTCTACTCCCTTTGAACTCATTCGTCTTGTCGGCAAATGAACCTTTCTTTGCAATGGTCCATAGCTCCGACAGCTCATAGGTCCAACGCCTCGATTTTTCAGACGTTGGACTTTATATGAGGCGTCGGACATATTATGAGGCGTCGGACATATTATGAGGCGATGTCTTAAAATGAGGCGTCGGACCTAATATGAGACGTCGGACTTAATATGAGGCGTGGGACTAAATATACGAGGCGTCGAATTTGATACGGGGCGTCGGACTTGATACGCGGCGTCGGACTTGATACGCGGCGTCGGACTTGATACGAGGCGTCGAACTTGATACGAGGCGTGGGAGCGATGAGGCCAAATCATACAGGTCGGATGCCTCATAAATACAAAGCTTTATAATTTTAAAATTTCGGACTTACGAGGCGTTAGACTTGAGATGCGTCGGACTTGAGATGCGTCGGACTTGAGATACGTCGGACTTGAGATACGTCGGACTTGAGATACGTCGGACTTGAGATACGTCGGACTTGAGATACGTCGGACTTGAGATACGGCCCCTAATGGCTTCATTACACGAAACATTTGTTATGTGGCAACATTTCAATGGTTTCCAAAGATCAGAGTGCTGGCACACACGTATTGCATTGTGTATTATTATATATAGTGTTTAATGTTTATTCTAAAACGATGGCTTATCAAACAGGCTCGGGATGAACCACACGGGGGATTTACGGCTTACATGGCAACTGGAATGGAGGCTGAGGAAATAAGGGTAAGTCCATCACAACCCATCTTACCATCAGTAAAGCTATTGACATTAAACTAAGGTAGGATACACCTATCTATAGTAAACACGTTTAACTGACCTGTCCGAAGTTTTACAATCATGGATGCTTAGAAAAGCAAGAACAGCGTACATTTTCAACTGGCGTCGGGAAGTGGTTATGTTGTTCTTTGTTTTTTTTTGCAATCGCCGTCCGGCGATCGTGATTTATTTTTAATATAAAATTCAATTTTTCAATTCAATTTTTTAATTAATTTAATTTGCTGGATGCCTATCATTATTTACTTTCAAATAAGTAATATATTTCTTAATAATTCGGTAGTAAATCATTTTCGATATCTGTAAATGGTGTAACCTATCATTAACTGTGGCGACTGGCGAAGGTATTTAGTTGTCATTTTATAATAATTTATGTAAATGAGGCTCGCGTGAGTAATGTGTTGGAATTTTGGCAACACGCTGACAAACGCTGAGCAACGCTAGGCCAGCGTTAGCAATACGCTGAGCGCGTTATTCACACGCTGGGACACGCTGGGGCAAAACTTCATTTTTCAACATACCAAAAATTTCCAGCGTTTGCCAGTGTGTGACTGCACACGCTGGCGGCGCGTTGGAGGTTCGTTACTCACGCGTCGAACACGCTAGACGATCGTTACCACACGCTGGCGTACACTGGCTATGGCCCTGTCACACCAGAACATTTTAGGCCAACGCGTGACAAGCGCGTTAAAAATAGTTGATACGCTGGCAATCGCTGAACTTTCACAAAAAAAAGCAAGTGGAACCGTGATTTCAGCGTGTCCATACAGGTTGATTACGGGTTTGTAGCTTATGCTAGCGCGTGAGTTGCTTGTGAGGAATGCGCTCAGCGTGTGAGGAATGCGTTACTGATTTATAGTAAAAAGACGACAGCGGGTCGCCAGCGTGTGAGTAGTGGGTTGGTAACAATCGTCTAGCGCGTTTGACGCGTGAGTAACGACCTTCCAGCGTGCCGCCAGCGTGTACGTGCAGTCACCTGCTGGCAAACGCTGGAAATTTTAGGTATGTTGAAAAATGAATTTTTACCTCAGCGTGTGTCAGCCGTGTCCCAGCGTGTGGGTAACGCGCTCAGCGTGTAGTGAACGCTGGCCTAGCGTTGGTCAACGTTTACCCGCGTGTTGCCGAAATTCCAACACGTTACTCACGCGTTGGCCTAAAACGTTTTGGTGTGACAGGGCCATATTACTTTAGTAGCGCGTCGGCTTTTTATACAACAAATCACGTGGTCGTTGCAGTACGCTGGCGCGCGTTGGAACGCGCTACTCACGCGCTGGGCAGTCGTTCATCAGTCGTCGAGCGCGTTACTAACGCGTTACTCACTCGCTGGCGAATGCTATGAACCCGTTCTCAACGCGTTATAGACACGCTGAAATCACGGTTCCACTTGACTTTTTCTGTGGAAGTTCAGCGTTTGCCAGCGTATCAACTATTTTTAACGCGCTACTCACGCGTTGGCCTAAAACGTTCTGGTGTGACAGGGCCATTAGCGATCGGGCACTTCATTCAGAAATGTGCAGTTAAATCATTTGTATCTTGTTTTTCCCCTCCAGATGCGAAATTTACGCCGATTCCAAAACGCGGTCCTTTGAATGGAGATTTGCCTAACTGAAACCCGGTAAACATTGGCAGTTGCAGCTCATCATGGAAACGGATCGACTGAAGTAAAACTCTTTAGCTGTTTAGCTGTTTTTTGATGCGGATTAGCTATTGCTTTTGTTAAGAATTTGTTTCCCTTTTTGAATAGCTTTTCTCAATTTCGATCGGAAACAGCTATTTTTTTTCGTTAGTTATTTTTTGGAGCCGTTACTGATTGTGATTGGTAACAGCTATTTTTTTCGTTAATATTTTTTGGAGCTGTTCCCGATTTTGATTGGGACAGCTAGTGCTTTTGTTAGGAATTTTGTTCCCTATTTGTTTGATCTGTTCCCGATTTCAATCAGGAACAGCTATTTTTTTAAAAATATTTTGCTTTTGTTAAAAATAGTTTTCCCTATTTGTTTGAGCTGTTCCCGATTTCAATCAGGAACAGCTTTTGTTTTCCTTTTTGTTTTTTGGTTTTCCTTTTTGTTTGTTCTCCTTATTCTTCCTTTTCAGACTTTCTCTGTATGGTTTTGTTCACGATTTATTCTACCAGGGGACTTTGGTACTTTGGTAAATCAGATCGATTTCAGACTTGGCATATACTTGAATGACCTTCTGTAGATGGTTCTCGAAATGGTCACGTCATCGGTTTTCACGTGACGTCACATTAAAGGTGTTTTTTCCAATAGGATTTTTACATGTTTTATTCAACCAATACATTTGACTCTATATCTCCGGAAATATGAGTCCGATTTTTTTCAAACTTGGTCAGTAACATCTCTGGACCAAGCCTCATAAAAATTTGTTCACAGAATTTGGCCAGAGGTCACCTAATGATAACTATAGGTTATTTTTTTCAAAATAAAAAAAAATATCAAAGTCTTGATCCAAATAATGTCTAACTTGGTCAGTTGCATTCTTCGACCAATTAATTAGCCTCGTGTAGGGTGTAAACATAATTTGGCCAATGGCCACTATAATGGTCAGCAGGTGTCATTTTCCGAGTCTTGAAAATTACTAAATGCTTCTTCTCTCACAGTCTTGATTTTTTTTTAAATTACAAAATGTTACTTCTTCCACAATTATTATGGTCAATGGCCACCGGTTACCTAATGGTGTCATTCTTTTTTACATTACGAAATGCTTCTTCTCCGACAGTCTTTATCTAATTAATTTGGCAATTCACCCAATAGTCATTAGAGGTCTGAATTTGGGCAATGTAACCTAGTGGTCAGTCTGAGTCGGTTCACGAAAACCTTTCAAAAACGCTATTAGGCTGACATCCCGGCTTGCTTCTTGAAGCACATTAGCTCTAGTTAATACTATAACTATTGAGCTGCGAGTCTGATTGGAGTGCAAGTTGGTAGGAACTTTGATCAGGATGTGTAACAGATAAAAGTATCTATAGTAACTGTTTTTGATTTGTTGGGAGTATAATTGATTAAACCATTCTTTACTCTGTAATAACACTAACAAACATTTCGTGAACAGCTCCGTGGTTGTTCACAACCACTATCTCATTTTTTTTTATACTTTTGAGACGAAATTGGGAACAGCTTTTGTTTTCGTTATATTTTTTCCTCATAAAAGTTGTTCCTCACAGAATTTGGCCAGTGGTCACCTAATGGTCAGCTGAGGGCTCATTTTCTTTAAATATATATTAATATTATGTAACTAAAATGATTTGGGTGGCGGGCTAGAGTTTCAGATCAATCGGTTTTAGATCAACCAAAGCTATAGACAACCAGACTCGAGTCAAATGGAATGAAGTCTCCAAACTTGTGACGTGTCTGTGACAGGCTTGTGACTGATTCGATCTTAACCCTGTTGATGAGGAAACACATGATATGTTTTATCCAACTATGCTGACTGACTTGTTATGTTACAAAATAATACAAGGTATAGTTATGAAAGTGTATTATCCTCCCTGTGACGTGACAACACAAATTTGTACACATGTTCCGAGTCCAGCTTTTTGCATATGTTCCTTACGAGTCTAGTAACACAGTCTGCCCACAGCTTCAATACAATCTCTATTGTGCTGCCCAAAAAGTGACTTCCGCATAGGAGGGTTAAACTTAGTCTAACAATAAGTAGGTTTTTATTACTTTGCATTAATAAAAAATATAGCACTTATTATCTATAATGCATTAATAATCATAACGGTGTATTAATCAACGTATAACAATAATTATTTGCATTATTATATTTTAGCGTGACCATGGTGAACAGTAGTCCTGGTACATGCATATATAGGCCTTAAATATAGGTGATGGGCTAGAGTTTCAGATTATTCGGTTTCAGATCAACCAAAGCTATAGACAGCCAGACTCGAGTCTAATGAAAGTCTCCAAACTTTTGACGTGTCTGTGACGTGTCTGTGACAGGCTTGTGACTGATTCGATCTTAACTCTGTTGATGAGGAAACACATGATATGTTTATTCCAACTATGTTAACTGACTTGTTATGTTACAAAATAATACAATGTGAAAGTTTATTAACCTTCCTATGATGTGACAACACAAATATGTACACATGTCCCGAGTCCAGCCTTTTGCATGTGTTCCTTACGAGTCTAGTAACACAGTCTGCCGACAGCTTCAATACAATCTCTATTGTGCTGCTCAACAACTGCCCAAAAAGTGACTTCCGCATAGGAGGGTTAAACTTAGTCTAACAATAAGTAGGTTTTTATTACTTTGCATTAATAAAAAATATAGCACTTATTATCTATAATGCATTAATAATCATAACGGTGTATTAATCAACGTATAACAATAATTATTTGCATTATTATATTTTAGCGTGACCATGGTAAACCGTAGTCCTGGTACATGCATATATAGGCCTTAAATATAGGTGATGGGCTAGAGTTTCAAATTATTCGGTTTCAGATCAACCAAAGCTATAGACAGCCAGACTCGAGTCCAATGAAAGTCTCAAAACTTTTGACGTGTCTGTGACGTGTCTGTGACGTGTCTGTGACAGGCTTGTGACTGATTCGATCTTAACTCTGTTGATGAGGAAACACATATGTTTATTCCAACTATGTTAACTGACTTGTTATGTTACAAAATAATACAATGTGAAAGTTTATTAACCTTCCTATGATGTGACAACACAAATATGTACACATGTCCTGAGTCCAGCCTTTTGCATGTGTTCCTTACGAGTCTAATAACACAGTCTGCCCACAGCTTCAATACAATCTCTATTGTGCTGCTCAACAACTGACCCAAAAAGTGACTTCCGCATATAGGAGGGTTAATCTTAGTCTAACAATAAGTAGGTTTTTATTACTTTGCATTAATAAAAAATATAGCACTTATTATCTATAATGCATTAATAATCATAACGGTGTATTAATCAACGTATAACAATAATTATTTGCATTATTATATTTTAGCGTGACCATGGTGAACAGTAGTCCTGGTACATGCATATATAGGCCTTAAATATAGGTGATGGGCTAGAGTTTCAGATTATTCGGTTTCAGATCAACCAAAGCTACAGACGGCCAGACTCGAGTCCAATGAAAGTCTCAAAACTTTTGACGTGTCTGTGACGTGTCTGTGACGTGTCTGTGACAGGCTTGTGACTGATTCGATCTTAACTCTGTTGATGAGGAAACACATGATATGTTTATTCCAACTATGTTAACTGACTTGTTATGTTACAAAATAATACAATGTGAAAGTTTATTAACCTTCCTATGATGTGACAACACAAATATGTACACATGTCCTGAGTCCAGCCTTTTGCATGTGTTCCTTACGAGTCTAGTAACACAGTCTGCCCACAGCTTCAATACAATCTCTATTGTGCTGCTCAACAACTGACCCAAAAAGTGACTTCCGCATAGGAGGGTTAAACTTAGTCTAACAATAAGTAGGTTTTTATTACTTTGCATTAATAAAAAATATAGCACTTATTATCTATAATGCATTAATAATCATAACGGTGTATTAATCAACGTATAACAATAATTATTTGCATTATTATATTTTAGCGTGACCATGGTGAACAGTAGTCCTGGTACATGCATATATAGGCCTTAAATATAGGTGACGGGCTAGAGTTTCAGATTATTCGGTTTCAGATCAACCAAAGCTATAGACAGCCAGACTCGAGTCCAATGAAAGTCTCAAAACTTTTGACGTGTCTGTGACGTGTCTGTGACGTGTCTGTGACAGGCTTGTGACTGATTCGATCTTAACTCTGTTGATGAGGAAACACATATGTTTATTCCAACTATGTTAACTGACTTGTTATGTTACAAAATAATACAATGTGAAAGTTTATTAACCTTCCTATGATGTGACAACACAAATATGTACACATGTCCTGAGTCCAGCCTTTTGCGTGTGATCCTTACGAGTCTAGTAACACAGTCTGCCCACAGCTTCAATACAATCTCTATTGTGCTGCTCAACAACTGACCCAAAAAGTGACTTCCGCATAGGAGGGTTAATCTAAGGCTAACAATAGGTAGGTTTGTATTAATTTGCAATAAAACAAATGTAGCACTTATTATCTATAATGCATTCATAATCATAACGGTGTATTAATCAACGTATAACAATAATTATTTTCATTATTAAATTTTAGCATGATGCATGGTGAACAAGTAAGTAGTCCCGGTACATGCATTATATAGGTGACGGGCTAGAGTTTCAGATTAATCGGTTTCAGATCAACCAAAGCTATAGACAACCAGACTAAAGTCAAATGGAATGAATGAAGTCTCCAAACTTGTGACGTGTCTGTGACAGGCTTGTGACTGATTTGAGCTCAACCCTGTTGATATGTTACAACATTTAGTTTTTTAAACAGTTTTATAGGTTTTTATTACTTTGCATTACTGAAAATATTTACATGTAGTAGTGTTGTTGAGCACTTTCCGAGTACTTTGTTTACTACCAAAATATTGAGCCGTTTGTTGCAATCAAAAGAATTTGAAGGGATGTTAGAAAACAATATATCTTGGGACTTTGGATGCATAAAAATACTATATAATCAAAGTTTTGGGACAAAATACTTGGCCGAGTACCTACCCAATACTTTTGTCTTAAAAGCTTAATTCAGTTACAAGACAAAATAAATTCTCCAAAGGTTTTTAAATTGTTTATCAAAGTATTTACTGTCCAGTGTCTGTACTGTGCAGCTTTATCCCTAACAAACCATC
This sequence comes from Crossaster papposus, assembly GCA_037893245.1. NCBI lineage: Eukaryota > Metazoa > Echinodermata > Asteroidea > Velatida > Solasteridae > Crossaster > Crossaster papposus. Next base: position 218,977 of record JBAIAA010001334.1, read on the forward strand.
TTAATATCGGGTAGGTATCTGGTACTCGGAAAGCACTCGACTACAACTTTGACATTTAGCTTCCCTAATCATAACGGTGTATTAAAGAGGATAATATGTGGTGCCGGATTACAGTTGTCATTTTCAAGATATACTTATAGCTGAAGACATATTAAAATAAAAGGGCAATTAGCATTGCCACAAAATAATTACCAAAATGACTTTTATGAGACTTGTTTTTGTGCCCCACTCTGTCCCTTTTGTGAATATGCAAATATAAGGACATCCTGGATTTTTTGTCGCTGGCAACGTCAACATTAGTTGTCCTTGCGATGCTAAACAAAATCACCTTCAGTCAGTCCGCAGCGCACTGAAAAGCCGTTCCTTTTATGTGCGATTTATGCATGGCACTTTGTGCGTGACCTCGTTTTTGAATACTTAATGAGCTGGCGACAACGCCTGGAATTTGGTCCGAAACATCCGTTTTATTCACTGGCTGTCAATATTATGTATATTTTCTTTTGGATAAGGAAACATTTTGTTATATTATCAAATCAGATTGGAAATTATATGACATTTAGAGGGTGAAATTTATAACGTAAAAAAAGCTCCCGAACCAACAAATTGACCTTTAAAAAAAGACGAATTTTTTCCATCTTCTGGCAGCGGCCACAACCCAATTTCACACTGATGTTAAAGATAATTTCATATTCTATCACAAAACTGTAGATTTGGGGTTGATTTTAACTTAGTCCAGTCAGGGCGCAGAAAATTATAACGTTCTCAATAAATTAACAAACGGAACATCCCGCCATGACAGTCCATAGTCTTCCTGCGCCCTCATTGGTCGAAAATGACGTCATTAAAAAAGGCTTCGTGGTAACGTGTAGTTCATGCACATTTCAATACGCAGTTGTTTTTTGTGTATTTTTTTAATTGTAAGCTCAAGCGAAAAGGATTCTGCTAATCAGTATTTTGTTTAATCTTTTTAACAGTGGACTGATTAAAAAATAATAATATTGCCTGCGTAATATAAGGTATACAGCCAAATATACAAAAAAACCAAGCAACAAATGAAGTCGTTGTTTAAAATTTATATCTGTATAGGTTGGTTTATAAAAGAAACTGCACTTTTTATTTGAAACTTGCATGTTATTACCCTGTTGATGTTATACGACTTGAATACAATTGTTAAATTAAACCCTGAAATTGTAAAAACTTTTAATTACATCATCAATTACATGTACATGTACATAAATACAGATTGAAGAAATGACCAAAAATTAGGGTTAATAATGAGATAATAAATGTTTAGCAATTAGGCAAAACATTAACACAAATATGGCCAACATTCAAATTAAAATAATGACAACATAGTGAAGATGATAATTACCATCATCTTTGGCATAATTTTCAATGTGCAAACCATTGAGATTTATTATAAAAGTAAATAAAGTTTGTTTTATCTTTGCTTTATGTTTTTGGCATAGTTTCTTTGGCATTAAATTATTGTAAATATTAAATTCAATCAATCAACTCAACATTTATTTTCACATTGACATCCTCAGTTACAATTCTTATGCACATAAAGGAAAAAAAACATGTATGTATTTACAGAGTATTCATCAGACATTAGATAATCGAAAGCATAAAAAAATGTCAACATGCAGGAAAACGGTGAAGCAAAGCTTTTGTACCTTTCCCTGGGACAGGACAAAAACTACACACGGACAAAATCAGGACAATAGATACAATGTATACCCGCTTCTAACATTGCAAAAACAACTGATTTTAAATAAGACATAAATTTAGTAATATAGATGTTAATGCACATAAATTATATCACTGAATAGAAATAATACAATCTTGCATTCATAAAGTAATATGCTTTTTGTGTCAAATTTACATTGTAGCTCAAAACTTTGTTGGCATAGTTTTGGGCATTAAGTCCTAGATGATTTGACAAACTGACCCGACTCGACCAGACTCAGTTTCGATCTGTTTCAGCTGCACTGTGTTTGCACAACACTGACACAAAGTCATGTATATTATTTAAAACACTAAAATACAAAAAAAAACATTTAAATCTACATGTACAAAGCACGTGCTGCATATATCCACCAGTACATTTAAATCTTCAACTATTTTCAACACTTCTTTGGAAACCCAACTCTAGATTATTTGTCCCAACATGAATCATTACAAATACAATATGTCAGGCACAGTTGTGAGGTTGATGTCATGCTGATGAAGCAGACACTTTCTAAGGCCAGAAATTGTAGTACCGCGACGAGTCACTACCTGCAAATTAACCAACTTTAGTAGTGATGTTCTCTTTGAGATACTTTGTGAGAGAATATCCAAGGACAAGAGCTTTGCCTTTGGCCTTCTGTAGAGGTTCCCGACATGCTGGTGTAACCCGGAAAAATGGCACAGTTGAATAAATGTATAATAAATAAGAAAACCGCTTAGAGTTGGGGAACTCGCTTGTTAAAAATGAGAGAAAACCAGGATCGATAGGAAAAGGTCGCGAACTATTCTTAAACAAAATGGGACAACAAAAGAAAATTTGGTTTACCTTCAAAGACAAAATGACTTATTTAATTTTCTCAAACAAACCTTCTGATGAGATCCAGATAACAAAATAACAAACTTTCCAAAAAAATATTACTTTCGCCTAACGGAAAAACCAACACAGCACTAAAGTGAAATATAATCTACAGACAATCAAACATCTACCAGAACGATTGAGCGGTATGGGAAAGGGAGAAAGCAGCTGTCCAGTATAGGTGTGTATTGTTCGCTGCTCACCTGCTCACTGACTAGCCATGCACATGGTTAGTGCCAGGACAACTAAAGCGGTCTGGTGCTCTTAAACAATTAAACTAACATATGTACAGTGGACTTTGGGTGCTAGACAGGGGTGCCACTCCTAGGACTATTTTGCAAAGGAAAATAAAAACACATAAATTCTCTAAGGGGGGAACCCACGCTATAATAAGACAGTGGAATTTCACTCCATTACACTCACCACTGCTAAAACCTATTGTTGTCCTCAACAATATTTCAACTTAACTGCAGTGCTGCTCAAAGAATAACGCTACGTCAAAAACAACAGCTTGGGATGCGTCATGAGCCTGAGTGTAACGAAAACAAACTAAAAAATTGCATGTTAAACTACAATCTAGTTATAATTCCAGAATCCAAAACGATTCGGAGGTTTGATGTGTCTTTGAGGACGAACGGACTGCATCTCCTCTTCATCGCAGGCGTCATCCACGTGGCTTGAATCAGCGTCGTCGTCAGATGTGGAGATGTGGCTTTCAGTCTCTGCTGTCATAGGTTGCAGATATGTGTCTCGGGATGTTCTGTCGCGGTGGTAGTCGTCCGAGAGTGCGTCTTCATCAGTACTGGAATGTGTTGCCAAAGGATCATCTGGGGGGACCTGTAGAGCTTCATCACTCGCATCAGATGTGGAGGAAGGGGGTACGTCAAAGGGGCAAGGTGTCAGCATGTTCCTGTGTAGTGTTCTCATCTTCGTTGAGCCCTTACGGCGTACGACATAGGCAGGAAAGGCGGGTAGCTTCCGTACTATCACATGTGGCCATTCCTCCCAGTTATCCTTAAGATTGCACTTCCCACGGGGCGTCTTGTTCTGAACTAATACGTGATCGCCTGACTTAAGGACACCTTCACGTACCTTCTGATCATATGCAGTCTTCTGTTTCTGTCTGGCCCTGTCTGCAGCTGCACTTGCTTCGTGGTATGCTGTGCGTATATGTCGTCGTAGTCTTCTCACATATTCTGAAGGAGATTTGCCATTCTTCTTATCACACTCTTCGGGATTTCTTTGTGGCTGGAACAGAAGGTCGACGGGCAGTTTGGGCTCTCGTAGGAACATCATGAAGAAAGGGGAGTAACCCGTGGATTCATGCTTCGTCGAGTTGTATGCGTGGGTCATCGTTTCTGCGTACATGGCCCAATTTACCTTCTGGTCTGGCTCTAAAGTACCGAACATTGAGAGTAGTGTGCGGTTGAAGCGCTCCGTCATGCCATTACCTTGGGGATGATACGGGGTCGTACGGCTCTTAGTGATACCCATCAACCTGCAGAGCTCTTTGATGATTCCGGCCTCAAAGCACTTCCCTTGGTCTGAATGTATCCTTTCTGGGATCCCATAGTGAACGATGAACTTTTGCCACAGTATCTTGGCCACTGTTGTTGCCTTCTGGTCGTGGGATGGAAAAGCTTGGGCATACCGCGTAAAGTGGTCTGTCACAACCAAGATATTCTCGTAGCCTCCCTTAGACTTCTCTAGGCTGAGGAAGTCTATGCAGACTAGTTCTAGCGGGCGTGTAGAACGAATATTCTGCAGACCAGCACATCTCCTCCCAACAGGCAGCTTACGAAGGGTACACCTCTTACATTTCTCAATGTATTGCTTGACTTCGGTGTGCATACTTGGCCAGAAGTACCGTTCCTTCACCAGCTGAAGGGTTTTACTGAAACCAAGGTGGCCCATGGTGTTATGCAGATAGGTCAAGACTTGATGTCTCATGGCACGAGGAAGAACAAGGATATTTCTTACTCCACTTTCACCTTCTTTGCGGTAGAATAGGAGACCCGTCGCTACGTGAAGATTGTCCCAGGCACGCAATAGCCGCCGGACAAGTGATGGCTCGTGAGACATCTCTCTCCTACTTGGCTTTGACCGAGAAGTTGTCTTTAACTCCAAGACTCTGCTTATCACTGGATCATTCGTCTGAGCCGTATGGAAACTGGAGCCTTGTGAACAGCTGGTACCAACGACAGTGTGCGGGAGGTCATCACCACTGCTGAAAACATTGGATTGGCTCTGCTGCTCTTCACTGCCTGTATCCTCACTAACCCTTGGTTGTTCCTCAACACTGGTCAAACTGCTGTCTGTCGTAACCCGATCTGGTTCAGAAGAAGAACTTGTCGCAGCAAACTGGACATTGTGTACGGCCACGTCGCGTGTGTCGTTTCCTTTAGCTTCTGCACTTTTATTCTCTGCTCTGACAAGCATCTCTGCGACCTCCTCTCTCGTTATCCTGGACAACGCATCGGCATTGCAGTTGGCATTGACTCTGCCGGGACGGTACACAATGTCAAGATCAAACATGGCCAGATCACTTACCCATCGTTGACCATGTGCGTCAAGTTTTGCCGTTTTCAACACATAGGTCAAGGGGTTATTGTCGGTAGCGGCAGTGACTTTGTGGCCATACAAGTAGTCTCGAAACTTGATAGTCAGTGCCCAGTGTAGCGCTCTAAATTCCAGCTTGTGTGCCGGATACTTTTTCTCTGCTGAAGAAAGAGTCCTGCTAGCGTATGCGACAACCCGTTCCTTTCCGTCCTGTTGTTGTGTCAGCACGGCACCTAGACCCTCTAGAGATGCATCAGTCTGCACTACAAATGGCAGTGTGTAGTCTGCGTATGCCAAGACTGGAGTAGACGTTAACTTCGAAATCAGAGATCGAAATGCTACTTCACATTCATTGCTCCAGATGAATGGGGGGTCTTTGTTACCCCGCTTTCCTCCAATTAATTTGAAGAGAGGGTTGGCTATTTTTGCATAGTTGTGGATGAATTTCCTATAGTAGCCCGTCATACCAAGGAAACTTCGGACATCCTTCTTACTTTTTGGAGTCGGCCAGTCCTCTACCGCTGCAACCTTCTCAGGGTTAGTAGTAATCCCTTCAGCAGAAACAATGTGCCCGAGATATTGTACACTGCTCTTGAGGAAGTGACACTTCGACGGTTTGAGCTTAAAGGAAACATGTAGTCTAACATCTTCATTACGCATTTTTTGTTTTAAATCAATAGATTTATGTGTATCAAATGTGAATAAAAAGCAAAACTGGTTCTAGTGTACGTTTAGTGTGGTAATTTGCCGTCCAGAAATTGACCCCCCCTTTTTAAATTTCGCGGCCACTCAAAATGAGTGACGTAAATCGAGTCAGAACCCGGACAAATTATCGATAGTCGGTACGCGACGTCTAGGTACGAGACGGGTTCGCGTGGCCACGTACGCACACACTGTTGTGTGTACGAGAGTGAACGAATCCCGTACGCCTTGTGCACACGTACGTACATGTACATGTAAACGCGATCACCCACACGCACGCTGTCCAAAGCAAAGGATACCGTACAAAGTACATATGTACATGTACATGTACAGTAATCGGCGCGGACTAAACATGGACGATCGTGAAAGTTCTTCGTCGGTTTTTAGTGAATCTGACGAAAACAGTACAGATTCGTCCGATTGGAATATCGTTAGGACAGCATCTGACTTCAGCATGTTTTTTAAGGGCATGCCAAAGTTGCTGTACAGACCAGTGTCGAAGCACGACCGCTCAAAATGGTCGCTGCAGATCGGGCCGAAAAATCACTAGGCCCGGCGGGACCACTTCGCTCTGGTAAGATTTACTTTGGCTGTCCAAATCCTCCGATATTTAGGATCAGCCGGAAACAAATGAAGGCTTACTCCATCCTTGGTAGTTTTGCTACACCCAGCAGCTACACATCTAGTCGGCATGACTGAAAACAGTTGTATTTTTACCCTGATTTAGAATAAAAAACCGGCATGGTAAACTCGTAGACAAAGACTTGTTGCATGCAATGCGCGCATAATGCAAGCCAGGCCCGGGTAGCGCACCCCCGCAGCGAGGCAATTCTCTGCCTCGATTTTTGTCATACCCCACGCGAAGTTTTATGTTAATGAGGCTTCCCTTTGAGGGGCGGAGTGGTATAACTAAACATTTTCAAAAAATTTTTTCTCCCATTTATCACAGAAAATAAACACAACCTCACACATAATGTTGTTGTCAATATGATACTTTATTGATTTAAGAAAAAAAAATCCTTATTACATGTTTCCTTTAAGGTTGTGACGTCTCAGTCTTTGAAATACCTCTGCAAGGCGGGAGATATGTTCTTCAATGGTTGAACTGTAGATGATGATGTCATCAAGATAGAGAAGAACACTTTCAAAATTCATGTCGCTAAACACGGTGGACATTAGGCGTTGGAATGTGGCTGGGGCATTGACGAGACCAAACGGCATTCTGGAGAATTCAAACAGCCCCATAGGTGTCGTAAAAGCTGTTTTCGGTTGGTCCTTCTCTGCCACTCGAACTTGAAGATAGCCAGAAGTCAGATCCAAGCATGTAAAATACTTGGCTTTCCCTAAAGCATCCAAAGCTTCATCAATCCGTGGTAGTGGGTATGCATCACGAACAGTTCTGGAGTTTAGTTTGCGATAGTCAACGCAAAGCCTGATACTGCCATCTTTCTTCCGAACAATTACTACTGGTGAAGCAAACGGGCTCTGGCTCGGCTTGATGACTTTAGTCCTTGCAAGATCTTCTATGTGCTTACGGACCTCTTGAAACTCTGCTGGGGCAATGCGTCTGTACGGGATGCGGAAGGGGGTTGGGTCACTCAGGGGGATTTCGTGATCGACTGTCAAGGTCATGCCGATATCGAGCGAATCTTTGGAGAAAACGTCAGCATTTTGTCTGAGGACATCTTCTATAGCGATCCTTTCTGGGGGAGTCAGATCAGCAATATCGACGTCTGGCAAGGGGTTTTCATCCGAAGCTGTTTGTTGAAAAGCCGCTATATCAGCGGTCTCCGGATCTGGCGTGGAGTGAACAACTTGGATACAGGACAGCCATGCCACAACTGCATTCCTTCTAACAGTCACCGACTGGTGAGACAAGTTGCACAGCCGAATAGGCACTTTACAGTCTCGAACCTCTACCAACATCTGCCCAACAGCTAGACTATTGTTGCTTTTACCCTCCACCAGTGCTGTGATGCACCGGCCTTTAGTAGATTTTGGAGCTTTGGTCGTTATGATAACTTCTGCTCCAGGCTGTACTTCAAGCGAACGTCGTCCTGCGTATCGAAGCTGACCAATCTCTCCATTAGTGCGAGCAATGTCTATGCCGTCTGTATTTACGCACTGGAATGCCGAATACCAGTTGGCAGACTTGTGGGCTCTTGTCATGAAACCGCGGCCATATTTACTGTGTAGGACGTCCCTCACTGCTAGGATCACATTTGTCCCAAGAAGGAGAGGTGTTGACCGTCTGAACTGGGTCATCGGAACTACTAACGCAGGGATGTTTCTGATCTTTTCACCAATGGCATCAATATTGAGGAGGATATACCCCCGATGAGGGACATTCTGGCCGCCAGCGCCCTTGATGACGATATCGGTTTTCTTCAAAACTTGTCGTTTAAGTTCAGGATGACTCGAGAAGAAATCGTCTGTAATGGTAGTTACCTGTGAACCAGTGTCAAGCAGAGCCTGACAACTCCTCCCTGAGACGACTACATCTGTGGTACTTACTGGTCCCACCATTTGCTCTTCATCTGGCTGACATCCTGGACTATTTTGAAGAGAGATCATCTTCGATTTACTCAAGCTTGTCGTTTCCATTTTAGGGCTCTCCTTACTAGTAATACCTGCCAATTGCCCATCATCAACAGGTTTTTCTAGTTTAAATGCATCTGCTGTTTTCCTTGATCTGTGGGGAAGTTGGTCTGTCGTCTTGGGGCTCTACACTGTCGAGCAAAGTGGCCGACTTCATTGCAATTGTAGCATCTCTGGCCTTGTCTTGTGGCAGGGATACGACGGGATTGACTCGTATCTCTATTGATCTTCGTGGGGGGTCCTTGACTGAGGAAATTCTCGATTTGGTGGACACGCTGACCCAGAGAATGTTGGCCATCTACGACTTGATCCAACGTGGACATATGCTTCTTCATCATATTCGTCAGTTCCTCCAATTGTTTGTTGACATCTGGGACGACTTGATTATATGATTGTGGGGCCAGCTTCTTCTCAGGTTGATTTGTCGTCATCTGCTGGTGTTGGGATGTTGAGCTGTTGGCCTCTGCAGTCTGTTGATGGATGGAGTACTGGTAGCGCCTTGTTTCTCGTACTTGAGAGAATTCCTCGTTTATTACTCGCAACTCCCTTCTCAGTGTTTTGAAGCTCATACAGCGAGGCTGCATTGGTGCAAGACGTTGCCGGACTGCGTTGTCACAGAGACCAGACATGAATTGTGTTGTCAGGAGTACATCACGATCTTCACCGAGGGAACTTTGCCTCCCTTGCCGCTTTTGGATGGCCTCTACGTTTCTCAGTAAGGTCTCGAGAGCAATGGCATATTCGATAGCCGTCTCCTCTGGCCGCTGTCGTCTCGAGAAAAATGTCGCTATGGGGGCAGACGCAGCACTTCCTTCTCCAAATTCCTCTAGGAGTTCCGAGATGGCCTCCACTGCTGTGGTGGTCCCGCGGCTCTCCAAGTTCAGCACCACATCTCGAGCGTCAGCTTTCGTATGTCGAACGACTTCCTGGAAGTTGACTCGCTCTGGTTGGGATCCTTTTACTTCTAGAAGGTACCTCATGTCACGTGCCCAGTCTTCGACTCGAAGTCCATGCTTCTTCGAACTAGAACCGCTAAATGTGGGGACGTCCTTCAACTGGTGAGCGGTGTAGGTCCCTGGTGTCTGGTGGCTGGGAGTTGACTTAGAAAGTGGGTCAAAATCTGCCATCTGTATGCTGTATGGATAGGGACTAGATGTAGGCTGGTGGAGGTTGTGTTGAGCACCAGATGGAATGGCCTGGTGGTGAGGGCTTGGTGTTGCACCCTGCATCCCTGTCATGGTTGTTGGATGTGGCAGAAAAGGTGTATTCTGCCCATGGAAGGTTAGGTTGGCTGGACTCGGGGTTTCCGTCATCATGTACTGCAAACGTCTTTCAACTTGCAGCACTGTGTTGGTTTTTCGGTAATTTTGTATTTATTTATTTAATTGTTTTTTTATTTTTTATTTTTTTTAATTTTTTTATATTGTCTAGGCGCAAAAAAAACACAACACTCTGTCCCAGATGAATAATAAAAAACAGTTGGCTAAATTCTAAAAGAGAATTTTTCTTCCTACCCGGATTCTCCACCAAAAAAATGTAACCCGGAAAAATGGCACAGTTGAATAAATGTATAATAAATAAGAAAACCGCTTAGAGTTGGGGAACTCGCTTGTTAAAAATGAGAGAAAACCAGGATCGATAGGAAAAGGTCGCGAACTATTCTTAAACAAATAGGGACAACAAAAGAAAATTTGGTTTACCTTCAAAGACAAAATGACTTATTTAATTTTCTCAAACAAACCTTCTGATGAGATCCAGATAACAAAATAACAAACTTTCCAAAAAAATATTACTTTCGCCTAACGGAAAAACCAACACAGCACTAAAGTGAAATATAATCTACAGACAATCAAACATCTACCAGAACGATTGAGCGGTATGGGAAAGGGAGAAAGCAGCTGTCCAGTATAGGTGTGTATTGTTCGCTGCTCACCTGCTCACTGACAAGCCATGCACATTAGCCTCTGTCATGACCTTTCTAAAAGGTCAACGCGAGGAAAATTGTCAAAATGGCGGCGCTTACCAACAGCAACACGTGTGTCGTCGATGTCAGAACTTTATGGCTTACGACGGAGCTCTAAAGGCTGTGGTTATTTCGAAAGGATAAACCGTAGGCATATAAGGCTAAATGTCATCCAAAACCGTAAAATTACGAAAGAAAAAGAAACAGCGACTGAAAAAATGGTCAGTTTGTGAAAGCGTGCTGCGCTATATACGTACGTGCGTAGCTAGCGGATGTCAGACAAGTCGACCGTTGAGACAACTCGACTCGGGACAAGTCGACCGTTGAGACAACTCGCCCGTTGAGACAACTCGCCCGTTGAGACAACTCGACCTTTGGGAGAGCTATAGCTGTACTTCGACGTTTACATTGTTTATAAACAGTTAGTGTTGGGCCGACTTTCCTCATGCAATGTTGCCATACTTCTTTGTTGACAAACTGCAAATTCATTGTACCTTTACCATGTTAATGTTATTAATGCTTGCTATTTACCCTCTGTTAACAATTTAGGTGTAAGCTTAGTCCGAAAAAAACCAAAACGGTGGCGTCCAGAAATTGTGCACACAATCGACCGAGTGCTCCCTAATTGGTCGTGGCGCAATTGAATAATTTTTGGAAAATCCAAGTTTAATATTTACGAACTTCTTTCAATGTCAGGTTTCAGTTAATAAAAGGATAAAATATTACTAGATTTCACAGGCGTCTACATTTAATGTGACAGTATTTAAAACTGGTTTTTAAATTAACATTGCAGGATCAGGAATTGTGAGGTTTAACGTCCATATAGTAATTATGTGAACCAAGTGCTTGTGTGTAAATAATTAAAAATACAAAAATAATATTGCTTGTACATGTATCAAGTTGTTTGTTTACTGTATGGCATTCAAATATGGCTTTCAAATAAAGCTTCAGTTCAGTGCCACTGAATTTTTTGTTTTGTTTAAATGTTAATTTGGCCTAACCGGTTTTCTAAGGAGCATAAATACACGGCGGGTCTTTTCAAGTGCAGGAAAGAAAATCTAGTTTTATGATTGGCCATTTTTTATTAAGTATTTCCCCGCAATTCACTAACTATCTGTTGTCTTTCCTCCATGGTATGGCTACTTACGTTAGTTTTACGCGCGAGCTCGAAAGCCATATTGACAAATTTCCGCAAAACGCCCTCTTCGGTTGATTTTCGTCATTTCATGACAGAGGCTAATGGTTAGTGCCAGGACAACTAAAGCGGTCTGGTGCTCTTAAACAATTAAACTAACATATGTACAGTGGACTTTGGGTGCTAGACAGGGGTGCCACTCCTAGGACTATTTTGCAAAGGAAAATAATAACACATAAATTCTCTAAGGGGGGAACCCACGCTATAATAAGACAGTGGAATTTCACTCCATTACACTGGCAATGGCTGCGGTGGGCATGGCGATGGGCATGGCCATGGTGGTGGACGGCATGACTACTACCTAGTATAAGAAACATATTGGAAGACAGAAATATGAACTATGAAGTTTAGCACAATAATAGCAGTAACTATTATTATTAAACAATAATGTGAATTTTGAACAAAAACATAGGCCTAAGTCGTTTTTATACATGAAAGAAAAATCAATTTTCTATGCATGACATAAAGGCAGAAACCTAACTTTATCATATAAATAAGCCACACAAAACAAAACAATTAATTATGTTTCTGTTGGCTATATGTAATCACCATCTATGCTTGTGTGCATAATGAAACACACGCTCTGCATATGTACAGCTGAAAGACATGGACGAAAAAGTTGAAATCGCGCGCACGAAAATCGTCGCAAAATACATGAAAAAAATGTCGCCACAGGCTAAATTGTATATCAAACGAAAGATCATTGCTTCCTTTATTGATGTGTAGTGATCATTTTTGGCAATATTTGTTAGTCCAGTCAGGGCGCAGAAACTAAACACACGACAACAAATTTCCTTAAAATCATACCCTAACTTCGAGTGAACAAAATTCTGCCAAAAACATACTAAATCTCGTCATATTTTATATCATTCGATTCAGAAAATCGTTCGCTTTCCACTTACCTCGCCATCTTGGAGAATCACTGCTTCGTTTGCAACGTGTAGGTCGTGAAAACAAAGCGGTCGAACTCTCGCAATTACTCGCGTAAATCTCGTGGCCGATTTGCGACGCCGGCCCTGCAAATAAAGTTCGGGATATGACCTCATTAACGCGTGCGCTGCGGACTGACTGCCTTGGAATGTTGGCGGCGCGGCGCGTGGGAACCGGTTCCTGCTGTACTCGGCATACGTACGTGTCCTCTAAAACATACTCATATTGGTAAAAAGTAATGGAGACTATTCTCCTGTAATCTGGAAAAACCTAGTAACTCTGTTGAATGCATATTTGAGAAAACGAAGGAAAACTTTTTTGTTCCGATGCTACCATGGACGCTTAGGTTACAATAGTGTTGATTGCGTATAAAGTATAGGGATAAGAGGGGGGTACCCCTCTGCCACATATCGTGCTGGGTATATGTTTTCTCCATGTTCACGACTACACGAATGAAATACTCGCGCATGCGTGTTGGGTCACGTACAAGTTCTTGCGCGATAAAGAATGTCCTTACCGCACGACTAAATCGACTGTGCGCGTGCATCTTGGTGGGTAGCGTTTGGAAAGCAACCTACTCGTGAACGTGAGAAATTCACGGTGAACACGATAAAAACGACGCGATTGGAACGCAGCATAATACCTTTCATTGAATTTAATATTCTTGTTCCGGGAAAAAACTAATATGTCCGTTACAACGGACCCAACTTTACACCAAGCGAACGGGAAACAAGGCGCAGCAAGATCGTAGCCATGGTAACGAAGTTGAGTTTTACTGTACACACAAGTACATGTACCACAAACATGCATTCACAGAGGGCGCTAGACAAATATTATTTGTCTAGCGCCCTCTGTCTTTTTTTCACGATACCGTCCGTCCAAATAACATGGATGCGCCCACTGCGCCGATTCGACGGACCGGGCACGCAGGAGTTTCACGACAAGTTTGTAATTTGTAGTTGTTTGGCCATGGTTGTTGAGACCTGTTGAACTTGATAATTAACAGGAAAAGTAAGTAAGTATTACTTAACGTTACTATTCATCGTCTATTTGTGCGGGACCCCATTTTATTTATGTAAATAAAATGGCCCTGCATTCTAGTACATAGTCCGAGCATAGAGCAAGGAAGGTCCGAGTAACTTAACTATTGGACCCAAAAATCACCCTTTTCAACATTTGGACATGGTCGGGTGATATTAGGCCAAATAAAAAAAATTAGTTGGTGATCATCCTTTTTTTTGTGAAAAAGTGAGGCGGTCGGGCGGTTTTTTTTTAATTTTAATAATTAGTTTTTGGGTTTTTTGGCATGATCGTTGTGAAAAAGTGAGGAGGGAGGGTTGTTTTTTCTATCAACAAAGTCAAAGAACCAAAGATAGGTTCTACGCACAATGTATAATTTAGTACATGTATTGTCATCACGATCAACGACATGATAAATCACTGCATGACCTCAAAACGAACAAAAGCCGAGAACAATGCCTGCGTGACGTGATGCCTGGCCAACACAATAAGGTTTATCGCTAATCCGAACCGCATTGCATCATGGGTAAAAAATGGGGCATAGCGATGCGCCCAACCTCGTTTACCAATTCGTACAATGTGGCCGGTGCATCAACACACAACAATGTGCGTACTTGGCCACACGAACCCGTCTCGTACCTAGACGACGCATACCGACTATCGAGAATTTGTCCGGGTCCGGCCTCGGTTTACGTCACTCATTTTTAGTGGCCGCAAAATTTAAAAAGGGGGGGTCAATTTTTTGACGGCAAATTACCACACGTAAACTAGAACCAGTTTTGCTTTTTATTCACATTTAATACACATAAATCTATTTAATTAAAACAAAAAATGCGTAATGAAAATGTTAGACTGCATTTTTCCTTTGGGCCTAGCCCTGGTCTATGGCCCCGCACTAGAGTACACTCTGTGAGTATAGGCCATACGTACATCAATGCAAAAAAACCAGAATTTGTTTGCACTTATTTCATGGAAATCATTCGGTTTCGAACTCGGCATGCAAGTTCATTTATTATAGCGCGTCGACATTTCGCTAAAATTAGGACATTTCTAACAAATTCGCGAAAAACGCATTTGAACAAAGTGGCGGATCAAGTCTGCGCAGGCGTGCACCGAACAACAGAGGGCCCCTTCTGTTGTTCAGTGCGATGAGCTTTGCACGCCGCGCCTGCGCAGACTTGTTCCGCCATATTGTTTTGCGTTTATCGCGAATTTTTTGGAAACTTTGTAACGCAGATTTACAGACAAATTACACCAGACGGAACCAAGAAAAAGTCCTAATTTTTACGAAATATTAATGCGCTATAATAAATGAACCTGCATGCCGAGTTCGAGTCCGAATGATTTCTATGAAATAAGTGAAACAATAAGCCGATTCACTATTCCCGCGGCGCAAGGCATGCTGGGTAAATTGTCAAAGGTCACGGGAGATAAACAAATTGCGTTGTCAGCGGTAACGTATTAACTCCCTTGCAAAAAACTAACGATAGTGTGGCAATTTCTGGGTATAACATGCGATATTTCTGTTTTGTTTTTTAAGTAGAATGGAAGATCTTACATTAAAAGAGACAGTAAGCACGTTCGTTTCCACAAATGACAACAAATTATCTAAAATACGGCGACGGTAACGGTTGTCTAAACACGTGCAAAAGATACGCGGGTGTATTGTTGATCTTCCAAAAGCAGTCGTCAGGTCATGTAACGGACATGCGCAGTTGCAATAGTGAATCGGCTTATTCCCGGGTTTTTTGCACTGATGGACGTATGGCCTATAGCACAGAGTGTACTCTAGTGCGGGGCCATAGACTAGGGCTAAGCTAAGCCAAGCTAAGTTAAGCAGATAAGGGGGGATCATCAGAGATAGATGGCGAGGAAGAGGGGGGTGGGGGGGGGGGGGGGGGAGGGGGTAGTGGTTGGCCACTCGATCTCAAAAAAAGTTTAGATGTAGGCCTTGGCCTAAAATCAAATCATTTTTTTATACATTTATTGACTGCGCAAGCTAAATCTTGATCAAGGTTATCAATAACATGGTTAACGACTCCATGTTATGTTAAACGGGGATGTCAAATTTAAGCAGAGAGGCTGAGAGCTCTCGGAATTCAATTGGTATTTTCACTTTTCATGAACATTTTTGCACTGATTGGCTCAGATTGTTGCTAACACTCATGCACCTATCAATTGTAAGACGCACCCTCGGACCCCCAGGAAAGTGTGTCATGTCTTTTTCAGTGTTCAGTCAAAACTTGACGATGGGGATGCGTAAAGAACACATCGCGGTGTGTCGAGGTGTGTCCGTATCAAACCAATGCCATGCGTCAATGCGCGCGGCGAATAATTTGTGCTTGTTGAGTAAAAAATAAATTGTACCATATTGACTTCTGATCAATGTTTGTCAGAATCGCCGACCGCAAACAATTTTATCAACATTTTACACTAACAAGTAACAGTTACAGTGATAGTTTTCCCCTGGGGAAAAGTGGAAGTCGAGGTGGCCTACGTCGAATCGTCGTTTTACTAGTCTTTGGGCAAGACGGTGCTTAATCCGCAGCCACGAGAGGGCGCTATTGTGACAAACAATCATCACTCACGAACCAGTCAGTAACAACGTCTTTTGAATTTCGTAATTTTTTTTGCCGAAAACGGTAATAAACTAGTGCGCATGCGCTAATTTTGTATGTAAATCAAGAATCAAGTTCTTATTGCAAGCGCACATATGACAGCAGCTAGTGTAGAATATAGGTCCGTGTGGGCTCCGAGATGGCAGAGGGACCGGCCAGGCATCCTGAAAATTAATTGTTACCTTCAAAAAATACCTGTCCATAATACCGTCCAGCCTACGGTAACAGGAGCCACAATTTTTGCCACATTTGACCAGGATAGTTGAAGAAAGCCCAGCAGTGCGTCGCAGTATGCCAGTATCTTCAGTTTGTGGACAGTGTGACAATCAAATCACCCAAGTACGGCCAAAAATCGCAAAGCTTCGCGGAAAAAGCAATAGTGGAGACCAAACAAAAATATACTACAGAACCGTCTTTGGAATTAGCTTGTTGTTTTACACATGTGCTTTAGTATTTGTTGATGAGTGATCTGAATATAAATAAGTTTAAAGGTAGTAATCATACACCGTTTGCTTTTGTTGTAATTTTCCAAAATGGATGGGTTGGGTGTTCATGTATATAGTAAATAATGTTACGCTAATGTATTAAACAAAAATGTTCATGATTGACAGATGCAGGAAAAACCAAGACTTGTAGTGTGGTTGCTTCACTTCAGACGAAACGAAGCAATTTATAGATGTCCAGGGTATTTCCGGAAAACTAGACTACCTGGTTGACACCCATGTGTAACAAATATTGCAAGTATAATAAATGTGGGCCAACCAAATTTAATAAATTGGGGATAGTGTTTGAAAATAGTCGTTTTTTTAATGAAAAATGATACAACATTCTACTTTTCTTGAAAACCACTGCACACAACTTAAGATACATGTATTGTGATTTTATAGGAGACTGTTATTCACTTACAGTCAAGTACATGTAAGGTATTTCAGAATTTTTAAGTACATTTTTGTATTTTTTTTGTGGGAGTACAATGTATGTACATTTGCAAACAATAAAAAAAGGAAAACATTATTTTAAATACCTTGCTGAATTCTTGACGAATGAAAGTCTAAAGCACCTGTAAAATTATGATACCTGGTGTGCCGTCACATTCCAGTATTTGAATGTCAATTGCACGTACCTAGCAGTGCTTGATGGCTGACCAGCATTGGACAAAATGGCTTCTTCAAATACTACCCCCCCAATTTACCATATTTAGTTATGAATGGGTAAATTTAAGTCAGCTTGACTGGTTTCCTTGGTGTATAATTTCCTGATGTTTATAAAATGCTCCATTTCATCAGGGTGTAGTAACCAGACTACAGGAACATGATTGTTTTTCTTGGTTTTTACAGCTTCTACATCACAAACCTTCAAACAAGTTAGTGTAACAATATTTACTATACAATACTAACCTCACCAAAACCATTCATTTATAAAAAAATAACAGCAAGAGCAAATGTTATATATTATTCCCTTTAACAAGGCTGTTCAGTTCAAAGTAAGATGTACAATGTACAATTGTACATGAACGAAGGGAAATTAAGGAAAATTAATTTATCTTTAAATAACACTGGCATTAACTGGATCTTTCATAAAATGTGTTTCAGCCAAGAAAGAATGTAATCAAAACAATAGTTTTTGTTTTTTTAATTCATGGACATCATGTTTATTTCTAGTGATTTGGATAAATTAAACCTTTATTATAAGTGCATGGAGGTAGGAATACATTCCTAATCTTATATGTACCTCAATTGTAAGTGTTATCAAAGAATTAACATTGGGAAATGATTCACATGTATTTTTGATTTAATTGAGGATATATTATGCCCAAAAATATTAACAAACGGCGCTTTAAATGTTGCTTTGTAACAAATAACTGAAATTCAATTATAATGACTAAATTGGCAACAGTGTCAAGATAAAATGTGTCTAATACTAATTGTAGTTTCCCCCTCTAAAAAATAAGGCCATGTCGGAATTCCTTGGCTGCAGCTTAAATTGCATAAAAGTCTGTGGGAATATTTTAGTAAGAATTTATAATCACCCTGAAGCTTGTTTAGCCCAGTAATATACCCAGCACGATATGAGACCAAGGGACTACCCCCTTAGACCACCATATGACACCATACTCTCTCTAGACCGTTGTACTTACCTACAGCACCCCCCTAAAAAAAAGAATCCGGAGAAAACAGAATATTCCGCAAGCACAATATATGGCGACCACAAAGAGGGAGGGGAAAGGGGGGGGGGGGGGGGGGGGGGGGGGGCGCAGGGGCAGTTTCCTTTGGTCTCATATCTTGCTTCATGTATAAATATTCGACAAGGACCCTGATATTTTTGTAGGTTTTTAGGGGGGGGGGGGGGGGGTGGAGGGGGGGGGGGGGGGGGGGGGGGGGGTGCGTTTGGTAAGTACAACAGTCTAGATAGTGTATTGGTCTAAGGGTGGTCTAAGGGTGGTCTAAGGGTGGTCTATGGGTGGTCTATGGTGGTCTATGGTGGTCTAAACCCCCTTAGAACACCATATGCCACTATACCTATACACTCTCGAGACTGTTGTACCTAACGCCTAAAAACCTACAAAGAATCCGGAGAAAACTCAGCAACCACAAATGGCGAACACAAAGAGAGAGGGGGGGGGGGGGGGGGGGGTAGTTTCCTTCTGTCTCATATCTTGCTTCATGTATAAATATTTGACAAGGACCCTGACATTTTTGTTAATAGCATTGGGTTTTTTGGGACTAGCTACCTACAAATTCAACTAAAATCAACCTTAGGGCAATATTTGATGAAAAAAATGGTTAAATTATGAAAAGGCACATATTGTCAATACGTAAGCAAAATTGTTTCCTTTGAGAAGTTGGGTAAAGATCCTAAACAAATATTTAAAAAATAGGGAGGGAGGTTGAGTCTCTCCTCCATTGTCTTATATAATTCCAATTTTATTGCAGGTACCTTTATGTAATTGGGGAATTATATTTTGCCAATTCTGTCTAGACTCACCGAGTAGACTTTAAAGCTGTTGTGTTGCCGATGACAACACAGCACCTCCAAAGTTTGACGAAGGAAGTTGTCTGTGGTAAAATCTTGCAAACGTAGGGGCTGATGTCCAGTCTGCTGTTTTCATAATTTCATTCGATGAAACCCCAGCTCGAGCTGCGGCAGAAGTACTTGCACTCTTTGTGGAATGCGCTTTAAAATGTGATGTGTCAATCCCTGATTGCAGCATAAAGACCTTCAACCATCTAGAAATTGTAGAGGGAACCACTGGATGGAAGGGCTTTGAATGCGAAAGGAAAAGCTGGGTCATCCTGGAAGGACCAGTACCTCTGTGACATTGGGTTCTCTGAAGATACTCTTCTAAATAACGGACTGGGCAGAGATTTCTGTGAGGCTGGAACTTCGAAATCTCAATCTGATGGAAGGGTTTACTGACTAAAGCACATTTTGACAAGCAGGAAACTGTATTTCCCATCAGTGGATCGAGTCATGTGATCGATGTCAATAGCCGTTAGGGAAGATCGGTGAATGGCGGTTACAAGTGCAAGAAGTATAGCTAACTTGAGAGTTAACTGCCTTAAGGACAAACGACGATTGTCAGGAAGAGACTTAATAAAGTTAAGGACCTTTCCGACATCCCATGTCAAGTTGTACTTCGGTCTCGATGGGCGAAGCCCGAAAATACCATTAAGGAATCTTCTCACTTAATGATGCTGACCAATAGGAAAACCACCAATACAGGAGTGAGCCGATGAAATTGCAGAACGTTAAACATTTATCATCCTGGGGCCTTATTCACGAAGCGCTCTTGGGGATTAAGAGCTTGTAAACCGCTCGCAAGTCCCTCTTAGTAATTTACGTGGTATTCACCATCCCTTCGTAAATTTTAAGAGCGTGCGTAGAGTCATCGTAACTTGCGGGAGGTCTTGAGCTCCCTTAACGTCCACTTTAGTCTAAGAGATTGTCAATCGAAACGTTGCCGGTCATTCCAAGTTCGGCCATAACCTTGGCAGCCTTTTGCTTCGTTTTCGACTTCAAGTCTTCGCATTTTTCTTCACCTCTTCGGTGGTTCTCAAACAAGTTGATATCGCGTTTATTTGTGCGTAATTTCAACCCACGTGTCGTTTTTGGTCTTCAAAGTGTTTTGTAGTTAACCTCCACGAGCCCAACCAGCTTGTCCACTTCATCTCCGCTGTAGTTTGCCTTGCGTGCACGCTTCTGCTTTTTAATAATAATAATAATAATAATTTATTTTTAATATAGCGTCTTACATAAAAAATCTCAAAACGCTGTACAGTATTTTACAAATTATAAACAATATAAGCTAAAAAAAGTAAGCAAAATACAGCAAAAATGACAGTGTAGAATAAGAATGACAATCACCATTACGAGACAATCAATAATATAACACCACATAAAAGGCACTGAAAAACAAATGTACAAAGTCAGAGATAATGTCTTTTAAAAAGAAATGTTTTAAGATGGGTTTTAAAACTGTCAAAATCGGTGATAATCCTTAAATAAATGGGTAAATTATTCCAAAGGGTGGGAGCATACATAGAAAAAGCCCGATCCCCATAAGATTTACTAGGCTTTGGGCCAACTAGGGAAAATTAAGTTTGACACCAACACAACTTCTAGTACGGATGTGAGAAACGTAAATTGAAATTAATTCTGACAGGTAACGAGGGGCCGATTTACCATGATGAATAAGTTTAAAAATAACACAGACGATTTTATACTCAACACGAACTTTGACTGGAAGCCAGTGTAGCTCAAAAAGAATTGGTGTCATATCTGAATGGCGATCAAACCGTTTCCTAATAACAAGACGGGCAGCAGCATTTTGAATATGTTGTAATTTCTGAAATTGATAATTATATAAACCAAAAAATAAACTATTGCAGTATGTATAAGTTTTTCAGTACTAGATTGGTCTAAGAATTTTCTTAATCGACCAATCCGCCAGAGGGAGTGAGATGCAACCCTACACACATTAGATATATGAGCATTCAAGGTGCCACTCGAGTCAAGTACCACCCCTAGATCACGGACTGTATCAGAGGCCATAATACGGACATTACCGATTCGCACATCCGTCTTCACGTCCCGCAGACTAGAATCTTTGAAGCGTGAAGAAAACCACAAGACTTCAGTCTTGCTGTTGTTCAAGGCAAGCATATTTGTTCTCATCCAGCAACGGATTTCGTCAATGCAGGACTCAATTTGAGTCACACAAGAAAAATCAGAACGAGAGCCACAAGAGATATAAAGCTGACAATCATCAGCATAAATTACACAATTAAGACCGTGGCGGGTAATAATGTCCTGGAGTGGATCCATGTAAAGCGAAAACAAAACCGGTCCCAGAACTGAACCTTGTGGCACACCAAATTGGAGAGTCTGCCGGTCTGACAGCAATGACCCTATTGACACCCTTTGTGTTCTACCACGCAGAAAAGAATTTAGCCAATCATAGACTTTGCTCCTAATTCCGAAGCGGTCATGTAATCTTTTTGCAAGAATGTCATGGTCAATGGTGTCAAAGGCGGCAGACAGATCCAACATTACTAAAATTACGTCATGTTGCCTACCGAGAGCACACATAACATCGTTGTGCAGTTTCGGTACTATGGCCCTCACGATAGGCAGATTGAAATTTACCATACAATGCATTATCCTGAAAATATGTGTTAAGTTGAAGAAAACCAGCCTTTTCAAGAAATTTATCTAAAAATGAACAATTAGAAACAGGACGATAATTTTTCAAGACATTTTTCTTGGACTCTGCCATCCTTTCAGTGCTTACGTCTCTTGATCTGTGGAGAATGTGTCCGTGCACGGCAGTCGGGCGCCGCCCTAAATAACTTTGCATTGCGTAACACCGTCAGCGTAAAGAATGCCCGGACCATCAGATCTTAATTAACGACCACGTAAGTTAAGATTTCGGTAAGTGCATGTTATAGAGGCTTCATGAATACCACTTAGTACGCTCTCAAAGCCCTCGCAAAGTCCTCGTAACTTCTTCGTAAGTCACTCTTAGTAAGCAAATTTAAGAGCGCTTCGTGAATAAGGTACCTGTAGCATAGGCCCTCATCAAACAGCTGCTGAAGAAAATCGAAACAATTTGCTTAAAGAAGTTTGAACGGGATCCAATTTCCTTTGTAAACACCAGCTTGCCCATCTTTTCCAGGATGAATTATATTGCTTATTGGACTGTGGTCTCCATGAAGCAAGGACAGTGGTTGACACCTTGTGTGAAAACCCCTCTGAAGAGAGATTCGCCCCGATAACTTCCATGCGGCCAGTTGGAGGCTGCATATCAGTGGATGTACTTGAGACCGATCGTGGGGAAAATGAATGCTCCAACAGTCTGGAGTACCAGGCCTTGGACTTCCACACCGGGGCGACAAGAATCACTGTAGCTTCCTCCTCTCTGATCTTTCTAAGAATCTTCAGAAGAAGAGAAAAAATGAGGGAAAACATGCCATGGGGTCTGGTTGCCATGACACGAAGGTCTTCAGCTGCGTGTTTAAACAAGACGCGAAGAGGTCTACTTATTGGATGAAATCCAGGGCACTGGAAATCTTGTTGAAGATTTCTGGGAGAAGCTGCCATTCTGTCCGATCGTCGAAAACCCGTGACATCATGCCTGCCGTGATATTTTGAGACCCTGGTATGTGTTGTGCTACTAGAGTGATGTTCCTCTTCAGACACCAAACCCACATATTGGCAGCGAGTTGAGACAGTGACCGAATGAGTTCCTCCTTGGTGATTGATAAAAGCAATGGCCGTGGAATTGTCCATCTGAAGGAGAACATGAAGGTCCCGCCTTTCTTTGAAGAAAGATTCTCCTCTAGAGAATTCTGCGAAAGAGTAACTGTGAACTCGTAACTGTCCTCCCTGTGGAGAGCGGAGATTTTGTCTTCCTGAAGACTGCGGCAAAACAAAACGAGCCTGAAGTACTGCAAGGATTGTTGATGATAACCTGCCTAATACTAGGCTGGAAAGTTGTCGAACAGCGACTTGTTCCGTTTCCAAAATCTTCTGGCAGTGACTGATGACTTGCTGGATCTTTTCCTGGTTTAAAGAGAGAGTCATATCCAAGGAGTTGATAACAAACCCGAGGTATGTAATATCTTGACTAGGGACGATACTAGATTTTTCTTCGTTGATGATGAAACCCAAATTATGAAGAAGATTGGTCGTCACCTGAGTGTTTGTCATACAGTACATTCATGGAAGGATGATCCAAGGACCAGAATGCCATCTAGGTAAAATATACAGCGAATAACACGTTCTCTGAGGTGGAAAGCTACTGGTTTAAGGATATTAGTAAAAGTGCGGGGGGCACAAGACAAACCGAAAGGAAGACAAGTAAATTGATAAATGACTTCATTCCAGATAAAACGAAGAAATCTTCTGTGAACAAAATCAATAGGAACTGAAAAATAGGCATCTTTTAGGTCTATTTTACACATCCAATCTCCGTGTGCTAAAAGATCTCTCACTAAAGAAATGGTCTCCATCTTGAAGTATTGGTGCACAATAAATTTATTTAGTGGACGTAAATTAATTACTGGATGAAGATCCCCGAAAGATTTTGGGACCATGAACAAAGTAGAAATAAACTGTACTTGTACAGGCCTTTGAATGGTAACAGCACCTTTATCAAGCATTTTCTGTATCTCTAGGTTAAACATCGAAGCTTGTTTTTCAGATGGAGCGTGGGTTACAGCTAGGAACGAAAGACTGAAAAGGAGTAGAATACATGTAGTAACCATTTAAGGCTTGAATAATCCAGGGATCGTGAGTTAATTTTAACCAATAATGAGAAGAAAAAAATATCAAACGACCTGCTAGGGATACAGAAAATGCTGGATTGGCACGTACGTTAGACAAACAAGACTGAGCATCTAGTTTTTTAAGCCAAACTTATCTAAAGTGCCGTTGGCCGTCCTAAAGTTTCTTGATCTCTGGAAATCCTTGGGCTGTTGGTAACCTGAACCATGGTAACCCCTACCTGGGTAACGATTAAATAATCCCCGTGATGGTCGACGTGATCTGAAGGACCGGAAGGCAAATTGGTATGGCAAGAAACGCCTATCCTTGGATGGGTTAGACTGCAGAGACTTCCCACTAGTGACTTTGGAGGCCAGCTTGCTGACCTCTGTTTCCTCAATGTCCTTCATCAAGGATGATCCGAAGAGTTCACCTAAAGAAGGAGGATTCTTCTTCAGTACGTCAAACTTGCGGTCAACAATGTCGTCAAACGCATGTTGTCTAGCTAAGGCCAAACCCTGACTGCCAGAGCCTAGTAAAATAATGGCCGAGGAAAGATGATCCCGAACAAGATCTTTAGAAACTTCATTGGGGCATTCGGCATCAGTAACTGCGTCAAAAAGGCAAATCAATGGTTTCACAGCATCAAGAATGTAATTATGTGAGACCTTTAACTTCTCGTCACAGATAATTGTTGACGAATTTACCTGTTTGAAAACCTTCAAACCGGGAGGAAGTTCCGGTTTGAAAACCTTCAAACCGGGAGGAAGTTCCGGGGCCGAGAATAAATTCTCCTGGTCCACAGGCACGTTATATACGGTGAAATTTCCTCTTTGTAATCCTCAGAGGACAACTTGTGAGTTCTCAGTTCTTTCCACCACTGGGTCACCTTCTCGGAGATTGGGTTACCTGTCTCTTTCTTGTGGGGAACCTGTCTCTTTCTAGTGGGGAAGACGAAAAGCTCTCTTCCAGCAGTTTGAACAGTTAAAGTGGAGGATTCGTCGTCACTAACGACGACAATATCAAGATGGCTGCCGTCATCAGATGAAGGGCGCTGTTCAAGTACTGGGACCGATGGGATGGGCGGGGCGTGTCGTTTACGAATATTTCCAAAAGTAGTAGGAGGCTGGTCCGAAAAATCGCCGTGCAAAATTGCTGGGGAAAATACTGTACGGAAATGCCCCACTGATTGAATACGCCAGGTATATTTGTAGATGCCCCTGGACCACCCGGGGGAGCATCCAAGGGAGCTGTCAGTGGTTGAGGATACCACTACCCTGACTGAGCAGGAAACGGTTGTATACTGGGTGTAAATTGCGGCTGCTGGTAAGCCGATGGGCGTGGCGCACCGGTACACCGGGGCATGAAAACCCACTGCCCATAAAGCCGTCGGCCCACGGAGGAGCTTGGGCTTGGTCTACCAAATTTACTCCGGACGGGGCTATTAGCCGCTATGGCTAAAATATCTGCTTGAGGCGAGGAGGGTTGCTCATCAGGGGCTCGAGAAACCGTGTATCGGGCTGACGATAAACTTTGTCTAGACTTCGGCATCATGAGTGATATCGAGAATCCTAATGTAACGCTAAAATCCAGGGTAGAAGTAAAGAACTCGAGCAAAATAAAATCGTGGTGGTCAGACCACGACACAAAAAACTAAGACACCGATTCCTTGGGAGAACGCAGCATTACACCACTACCTTTGGTAAGGAACCTTTTCTTAGGCTAATGAGGGCCTCCCATTAGCTTCTAGGGTGGTCTAGATCGCAATACAACAAAACTATACTCGGTGAGTCTCGACGGAATTGGCGAGTTTATACGGTACGGCTGTGGTTATTCACCATAGCATACCATAGCAGAAAACGAAAGTAATATAATAGCCGTTCATTCACTGCTGCGGCGATCACACACCTGACGTGCGTGCATACACACACAGCGCAGTGTGACTTGTCGCGACTTTTGTTCGTCGCGACTTGTGTGCGTCGCGACTTGTGTGCGTCATTGTTTTTTCAGGAATGATGCTTCGAGAATCTTGATTTTACAGCATCAATAAACGTGAATGGTTCGTCATTAACATGACGTATGGGTGCGTCATTCGACCCCAAAATCTAGCCTCACCCTTCACATTGAGGCACCTCCCATGGGGGTCTGAGGGTGCTTCATTGAATTTATAGGGAATGACAGTATTGATGTTACTGTCAGCATGGAGGTAGTCGGTAGGCTAACATCATAAACTAACTTTTGAGAAAATATTTTGAAATTTGAAGCGTATGTTCTATGTATGCATTTGAACCCTTCTATAATAATTATAGTATATAGTATGCGGAAGTCGGTATTTGGGTCAGTCGTTAAGTAGTCTTGGTTCTAAGACCTTCGTGTTGTTTATTCCGCAATCGCTGACACAAACCATCGATGTTATAGAGGGCGCTATCTTCAGACGAACCGCGGCCCGCAAACTGGACTCGCTCGAAGGTCTTAGATGAGTTGGCTCATTGCAAGGGGTGCGGTCAGACTATTGTAATATATGCAGTATTCATATCACCTGATAATGATGGACGGTTAAGCAAATACGTGCAGACCTGAGGGTTATTGTGTTACGTAAAACATGTCCAGACATGCCGCGATTGACCCGTATCGTGTACACACATGTACATGTATAATGTACATCGACACAGCAAATCATGGCTGCCCCGGCGTTTATTCGTGACTGTTTGTGGGTGCAGAGGTATTTCGCTTTGCTGTTTAAATTTGTGATGAGTGAAACCACCTCTGTGGTTAAAACCTCCTAAACGAATGATAATTTCCCCCTTGATTTCAGGGAAACGTAGTTTTTGCAGGTAATTAACTGTTTGCCAAAATGATGCATGACCTCACTAGATTTAAATACTGACGTACGTTCGATACACTGGAATAAAAAAACGTCCCTGCGCCGCGGCACCACATTACAAACCCCTGAAACGATGCTGCAGCGGGACTAGACTAGACCGGTACGGTGCGCGGCCGCGCCTGTTGACTGTAGCTAGCTTGCACTGCCCCGGAAGATCGGCCACACAATGCTATTAAAAGTCTGCACATTTCGCGCAATCGTGCACTCAGTCACCATTGTGTATCCATAATAATACTTCATGATGAGGCTCAAAGACCAAATGACAGCCAAACACTCCCGCTCAGTTGTGCTATAGTTTCGTTCTGGCCTATCGAGGGAATGGCTCGCATACGCAACTGCGTGTAGCTCTCCATTCATCTCCATAAGTAACACGGCATCAAGTCCGGAGTCACTGGTGTCTGTGTGCACAACAAACGGTCGGCTCAGGTCAGGGTACATCAGGACTGGTTCAGATGCAAGAATCTGTTTCATTTCGTGTAAAGATGCAGAACACGCTGGTGTCCATTCCCACACAGCTGTTTTCTGTCTAAGTCGGTTTAGCGGTGACGAGATAGTGGCAAGCTGAGGAATAAACTTCCCATACCAGGTGACCATGCCCAAGAATCGCTCAAGTTGTTTGCGGTTCTTCGGGACAGGATAATCGAAGATTGCCTAGACCTTCTCAGGTGAGGTACGAAGCCCATCGCCACCAATCACATGACCGAGATATGTCATCGAACTACAGCCAAAGAAGCACTTCTTCTGATGCACCGTCAGTCCTGCCCCATGGTGCTGAGCTGGTGATGACGAGTAACACACGATGTCGTCCAAGTAGACATAGCAATTCTTCCCAACCAGGCCCTGCAGGACAACTTCCATGAGGCGTTAAAAACTCGCAGGCCTATCGGCGACTCCAAAGGGCAACACTGAAAATTGAAACATGCCTTCTTCACACACAAATGTTGTCTTCTCTCTATCATCTGGATTCAGGACCATCTGGTGATACCCACTCTTCTAATCAAGAGAACTAAAGATAGAGGCACCATGCAGGGAATCCAAGATGGAATCTATGGTGGGCATAGGGTAGGCATCAATTATAGTGACACTGTTGAGTTTCTTATAGTCCACACATAATCTATAGTCATCAGGCTGAGGCTTGGGAACCATCACAACAGGTGAAGCTCATGGTGAGAAAGATCGCTCTATATGCGGCCGTCACTCAGCATCTCATCAAGTTGTCGTTTCAGCGACTGTCGTCGATCAGAAGAAAGACGGTACACTGGGCCCGGAGCGGTTTCGCATCCCCAGTGTCGATGTTGTGACAGATTAATTATGTCCTGCCCGGTGTATCTGAAAACACCTTGGGATATTCTTCAAGGAGCTGGGCCACCTTAAGAAGAACACTCTCGTTCAGTATAGGAATTGTGACTGGATAGTCGCTGCAGTCGGCAAACTCTCGTGACACCTCATCAGACAATGGGGCCGCAGTCACATCTTGGGTAGAGTTACAATCGACGCTGCTGCCAAGTAGAGGCTACTTAGAGGCTACTTAAGACGAGGCTCATCTGGCCTAGACTTGATCCAGTAGGAGTTGTCCTCGAAGTCGAACAGCAACTTCACCTGTCGAGCAAAATCTCTTCCAAGTAGCACTGGCATGGTCAGCGTATTCATTTGATGGAGATTCACCGAAACGTCAACTCCAGCCACCTCGATCTTGTGGATGGCAACTCTGTTCCATCTGCGGTGGTTAACGGTCCCATGGAGGACCCAGTGGTTACAGCTAACCCTAGATCCGTGCACAGTTCTTCATCGATGAGAGAGATGGCAGAACCGGTGTCCAGTAACGCCTTCATGTCGCGACCATTCACTCTCCTGATGATGTACAGGCCAAAACGGCATTCGTTTTAAACTTTTAGGAAAAATCATTTTGCTGGATGCCTCGAATCATTATTTACGTTCGAAAAATAAGATATTCCTTAATAATTCGGTAGTAACCTGTATCTATATTTTATGAAATTGACACCATTCAAAGAGCTTCAAAATTACAATTTAGCACCTAGAGTACTAGGTGCTATACTTTTAGAAATACAAGTATTTAAAGTTTAGACGTCATGCTAATTAATCTAAAGTCCGCCGAACTGTATCTCAAAAACTAAAGAGCCAGATAAAAAAAAAAAAAAAAAAAAAATAGTTCTGGATTTTTTTTTATATAGGCCAGTCATAACACATACCATTTCAATCTGTAAGGGTCCGGTGAATAATCCTGTTGATTTGACATTGAAATGACCCTCAAGTAAAACAAGCAACAGCTGTCGGTCTTGTCTATGGGCCTTTTCGAATCCCTGGCTTCGTCTTCGTCTTTGGGTTAAGACGATTGTAGATTCCGAACTGCGAGATCTTCAGCCACATTCTGATGACTGTTGTGCTTCAGAAACATTCACTCCTTTGATGTGAACCCAAAACTAAAATTATTTCCATGTGCTTCCATTTTTATTCGCTTCACAGTGATTCGGAATTCGGAGGAGAAGCAAAAGCCCAAGACGAAGCAAAGGTTTCGAAAAGGCACTATGCTAAAGACCTCTGTATTGGACAGGGCGCCCGCTAACAACATGATCAGTTCAGCTCCCTAATTCACACGGTGGTCTTTGCAAACCGCTTAAACGGGGCGTGATCTTTTCATGCAAATTTAGACCATTCGAAAAGCATATAGCATGGCTCCCAAGAAAAGCCTGCGGAGAAATAAGGAAAAAGATAAACCGCTGGATGCAATTTGCAAAGACCACTGTGCGATTGAGGGGAACTGTGCAGTTAGCGGGCGCACTGTCTTGTAACAGTGGTCTTTGGCAAAGACTACTGTCGGTCTAAACCGACCTAATTTAAACATGTCTGTTTCACGCCTGTACTGACCTGACTGAAAAAAATGAGAAGTATAACCACTTTTTCTTACACATAAATCTCTTGTTTCTATTACAGCATCGATTACCTCCAAAAGTCAACCTTTTTTCATGTTCTTAAGACACAAACAGTCACCATGAAGTATTGGAAGGAAGCTGCCACCGTGATCCTTGCCGTTAGATTTAGAACTCCTGGGTCTCTCGACCACCCTGTACCATCGGCTGCCACTGTAAGGCTTTCACAACAGTCAGATAGTAGTAGCACCACCACAAGTTCCCTGAGTACATCCTTTGACTATAAGGTTCTGCTGCTTCAGCGAACCCACCATAGCTCATTCTTTGCAGGAGCCCAGGTCTTCCCCGGTGGGGGATTAGACGACGCTGATTTGTCACCCAAATGGATGGAGCTCTTTGCCGAAGTTGGTATCCATACCCCGCTGGACTTTGGTCCAATGGTCGGCATACAGCACGAACGGCCACCCATGATAGCTGCGGAGAGAGGCTCCCCCGTACCTAGTGACATAGCCTTCCGGATCTGTGCCATCCGGGAGACTTTCGAGGAATCTGGGGTTCTGCTGCTCAAAAGGTTCAGTCGTTGCCACCGTGCCCCTGATAGTATGCCATCAGTTCAACAGAACATCTCATCTGACGCTCCAGACATCAGTGTGGAGACCTCCAACGAATGGAGACATCGTGTGCATAACAATGCAGCTGAATTTCTTGAGATGTGCCGTGAATTGAGGAGTGTTCCAGATGTGTGGTCGTTGGCAGAATGGGCT
Source organism: Crossaster papposus (assembly GCA_037893245.1). Lineage (NCBI taxonomy): Eukaryota > Metazoa > Echinodermata > Asteroidea > Velatida > Solasteridae > Crossaster > Crossaster papposus. The sequence goes on from JBAIAA010001334.1 coordinate 249,449, forward strand.
GACTGGCTCACGCCATCCGCTATGAGGGGAAAACGCTACGACACAATGTTCTACCTGTGCTGTATGGATTTGCAGCCTTTTGCTTGGCAAGACGAGAAAGAAACCATTCAGTTACAGGTATGTAAGGATGTAGATGGCCAAGTACGCGTTATACTGGCTGTGTGGTCTTGATCTGACGGTTTTCAGTTGGCCATTTCTGCATGTCATAAAGGTTGCAGCTACCCGAAAAGTTAACAACAAAAATACTTTTCAAGGTGAACAAAGAAACCGGCAAGGCGGGACTTGAACCTAGCTGCGACCTCCGGAAATCCCGGCCGGCGCTCTACCAACTGAGCTTTCTTGTCCTATGTTAGCGGCCTCCCAAATTGTCAGTATCTTTGTTCGAGGGTGCAAGTCAGAAGTCGTAAACACCAGAATGCCGTGTGGCCAGGGATCACACCCAATTTTACAATACAACCTGGGAAGGGCCGGAAGCACTCTTTTAGCTGGAAACGATGGTTGATGTATGGGTGGAAAAACATATACCAATACCCCAGCTTTCTAAAAAGAATGTAGATTTTTTTGTTTACATTTGTTAATGATGTGGAACCTTTTATTATCCCCAGTGGGTAACTCCCAGCCAGTCGTTGGCCCAGTTTTTCCGGGGGGGATTTGTCCTGCCCCCTCCCCAGGTGTACGAGTTCCAACGTCTCTGTCGCTTCCCAAAGCTGTCTGCGTTGTTCAACTTCAGCCGAGAGAGGGCGCTGTTGGGATGCCAGCGTTACCTGCCCGTCAGGATGCAATGCTCCGATGGGGTGATTACGACATTGCCAGGTACATGTACGTAGATGCAGAGGTGCAGTCCCAAGAGTCATTCCATGAAGTTGGGACATTTGTGACCTGCTCCAATGAAACCCGGACAAAGTTGAACATTTTTGTTTTTTAGATTTAGCTTTTTTTCTTTAAATTCTCTAATTTCTCAGCTTTAAAATGATGTTTCATTGACATAGGTGCTTCCACCCTATCTCCCCTGGGGGTAGGATTTAGTGATAAAACCCCGACAACCTAATTATAAGATAAACTGCTTTGAAATTCAGAAAAGCAATATGTTTATAAAATCAACAAAAGAACACTTCTGGTTGACGATTATGTTCAAATTTAGGGAGATTGTAGATTAATAGTTCGTGAATCAGAAAACCCCAAACCTCAAAATTGTCAGATTTACCCTGAAATGACTTTACGAGTACATTGTAATAAAACATATATTTTAAACAATCGAGTCGACAGATGGCATGTAACTAGAAATGTAGCAAAATGTGACACTTTGTTAACCAAACTCGTGGAATGTCACCAATAAACTATGTACACATTTATGATTGACCGTCTTTTGTTTGCTTTCTTCAGGGGATCATTTGAATCCGGACTCACTGATACTGGAAACCATACAAGATGAACACATTCCGAAGCTAGATGGGACTATTGAGGAGAACACAGACGCAAGCCAGCCACTTCATCGTCAGACGTTTGCATTAAGCGCCATACCAATGTGCCAAGCTATGTGTAGCCTCGCATTGCCTCATGGTCATTGTACACCGCTACCCTATCAGGAATGTGTTGATTTACATAGCCAAAATTCTAAGCTCTAGGTCATGTTTTAGTTTAACCCTAACCCTGGCAGGTTTCACGACTAGTCGCAATATTTTTACGACTAGTCCTGAAATTATTTGCGACTGGTCGTAAATTTATTCCTGACTGGTCGTGAATATTTTTTTGACTAGTCGCCAATTTATTCTCGACTGGTCGTGAATAATTTGCGACTAGTCATGAAAAATTTTCGCGACTAGTCGTGAATATTTGACCGACTAGTCATGAATATTTGACTGACTAGTCGTGAAAATATGGAAAACTAGTTGTGAAAAAATAAATTGACGACTATTCGCAAAAAAATAGTCGTGAATAATTTCACGACTAGTAGCAAAAAAATAGTCTTGAAAAAATTCACAACTAGTCGCGAATTTTGTCACTAGTCCTGAAAATATTCCCGACTTTTTATGTCCCTCCAGGGCCACCATTTAAATTATCATTCGTTTAGGAGGTTTCACCATAAAGAGCGGGTGGTTTCACTCATCACAAATTTAAACACCGTAGAGAAATACCTCTGCACCTGCAGTCACAAGTAAATGCCGGGGCAGCCATGATTTGCATAATTGCGTACACAACAATTTAAATTTTTTAGTAACCTGTTTTGTTTTTCCTGACAAGTTATTCTAATTCATTAAATAATTAAATTATTATTATAATAATATAATATTGTATATCAAGAATCAAATACTAAATATTGTGTTCTTTGCACGCAGTTATTTTGTAGTTTGCAAGTCTCAAATGTCTCCAATGTTCCTTAAAATAATTGATAATGCCCCCATCAAACCAAACTATAGTTCTCACTACGTTCTTGAAAATGTTGCCGAACGGGCTCAAACAATATAATTTGGTCAAAAGTCTCCAATGTCCCTTAAAATAATTGATAAGGGGTTAGCCTTGCATTTGTATGCAAATTAGGTAAAAATATGATAATTATGCCAAAAATATGATAATTATGCAAAAATGTCTCAAATGTCCCTTAACTTAATTGATAAGATGTTAGGCTTGCCTTTGTATGCAAATTAGGTCAAAAAATGATAATTATGCAAACAATATGATAATTATGAAAAAATGTCTCAAATGTCCCTTAAATTAATTGATAAGAGGTTAGCCTTGTATTTGTATGCAAATTAGGTCAAAATATAATAATTATGCAAAAATGTCTCCAATGTCCCTTTAATTAATTGATAAGGGGTTAGCCTTGCTTTGTATGCAAATTAAGTCAAAATACGATAATTATGCAAAAAATATGATAATTATGGAAAAATGTCTCCATTATCCCTTAACCTAATTGATAAGGGGCTAGCCTTGCATTTGTCTCCAATGTCCCTTTAATTAATTGATAAGAGGTTAGCCTTGTATTTGTATGCAAATTAGGTCGAAATATGATAATTTGGAAATATGTCTCCTTTGTCTCTTAACTTAATTGATAAGGGGTTAGCCTTGCATTTTTATGCAGATTAGGTCAAAATATGATAATTATGAAAATATGTCTCCATTGTCCCTTAACTTAATTGATAAGGGGTTAGCCTTGCATTTGTAAGCAAATTAGGTCGAAATATAATAATTATGAAAAAATGTCTCCAATGTCCCTTTAATTAATTGATAAGGGGTTTGCCTTGCATTTGTATGCAAATTAAGTCAAAATATGATAATTAAGCAAATATGTCTCCATTGTCCCTTAACTTAATTGATAAGGGGTTAGCATTGCATTTGTATGCAAATTAGGTCAAAATATAATAATTATGCAAACAAATATGATAATTATGCAAAAATGTCTCAAATGTCCCTTAACTTAATTTATAAGAGGTTTGGCTTGCATTTGTAAGCAAATTAGGTCGAAATATAATAATTATGCAAAAATGTCTCCAATGGTCCCTTTAATTAATTGATAAGTTGTTAGCCTTGCATTTGTATGTAAATTAGGTCAAAATATGATAATTATGCAAGAAATATGATAATTATGGAAAAATGTCTCCATTATCCCTTAACCTAATTGATAAGGGGCTAGCCTTGCATTTGTCTCCAATGTCCCTTTAAATAATTGATAAGAGGTTAGCCTTGTATTTGTATGCAAATTAGGTCGAAATATGATAATTCGGAAATATGTCTCCTTTGTCTCTTAACTTAATTGATAAGGGGTTAGCCTTGCATTTTTATGCAGATTAGGTCAAAATATGATAATTATGGAAATATGTCTCCATTGTCCCTTAACTTAATTGATAAGGGGTTAGCCTTGCATTTGTAAGCAAATTAGGTCGAAATATAATAATTATGAAAAAATGTCTCCAATGTCCCTTTAATTAATTGATAAGGAGTTTGCCTTGCATTTGTATGCAAATTAAGTCAAAATATGATAATTAAGCAAATATGTCTCCATTGTCCCTTAACTTAATTGATAAGGGGTTAGCATTGCATTTGTATGCAAATTAGGTCAAAATATGATAATTATGCAAAAAAATATGATAATTATGCAAAAATGTCTCAAATGTCCCTTAACTTAATTGATAAGGGATTTGCCTTGCAGTTGTATGCAAATTAAGTCAAACTATGATAATTATGCAAATAATATAATTATGCAAAAAGGTCTCAAATGTCCCTTAAATTAATTTATAAGAGGTTTGGCTTGCATTTGTAAGCAAATTAGGTCGAAATATAATAATTATGCAAAAATGTCTCCAATGTCCCCTTAATTAATTGATAAGTTGTTAGCCTTGCATTTGTATGTAAATTAGGTCAAAATATGATAATTATGCAGAAAATATGATAATTATGCAAAAATGTCTCAAATGTCCCTTAACTTATAAGGGGTTAGCCTTGCATTTGTATGCAAATTAGGTCGAAGTATAATAATTATGCAAAAATGTCTCCAATGCCCTTTAATTAATTGATAAGTGGTTAGCCTTGCATTTGTATGCAAATTAGGTCAAAATATGATAATTATGCACAAAATATGATAATTATGCAAAAATGTCTCAAATGTCCCTTAACTTAATTGATAAGGGGTTTGCCTTGCATTTGTATGCAAATTAAATCAAAATATGATACTTATGCAAATAATATAATTATGCAAAAATATCTCAAATGTACCTTAAATTAATTGATGAGGTTAGCCTTGCATTTGCATGCAAATTAGGTCAAATTATAAAAATTATGCAAAATTGTCTGCAATGATTCTTTAATTAATTGATAAGGAGTTAGTTAGCCTTGCATTTGTATGCAAATTAGGTCAAAATATGCAAATTAGGACAAAATATAATAATTATGCAAAAATGTCTCCAATGTCCCTTTAATTAATTGATAAGGGGTTAGCCTTGCATTTGTATGCAAATTAGGTCAAAATATGATAACTATGCAAAAAATATAATAATTATGCAAAAATGTCTCAAATGTCCCTTAACTTAATTGATAAGGGGTTAGCCTTGCATTTGTATGCAAATTAGGTCGAAATATAATAATTATGCAAAAAAAATGATAATTATGCAAAAATGTCTCAAATGTCTCTTAACTTAATTGATAAGGGGTTAGCCTTGCATTTGTATGCAAATTAGGTCGAAATATAATAATTATGCAAAAAAAATGATAATTATGCAAAAATGTATCAAATGTCCCTTAACTTAATTGATAAGGGGTTAGCCTTGCATTTGTATGCAAATTAGGTCAAAATATGATAATTATGCAAAAATGTCTCCAATGTCCCTTTAATAATTGATAAGGAGTTGGGCTTGCCTTTGTATGCGAATTAGGTCAAAATATGATAATTATGCAAAAATATGATAATTATGGACAAATGTCTCAATTGTCCCTTAACCTAATTTATAAGGGGTTAGCCTTGCATTTGTATGCAAATTCAGTTAAAATATGATAATTATACAAATAATATAATTATGCAAAAGGTCTCAAATGTCTCTTAAATTAATTGATGAGGTTAGCCTTGCATTTGTATGCAAATTAGGTCGAAATATGATAATTATGCAAAAAATATGATAATTATGTAAACATTTCTTAAATGTCTCTTAAATTAATTGACAAGGGGTTAGCCTTGCATTTGTATGCAAATTAGGTCAAAATATGATAATTAAGGAAATAATATAATTATGCAAAAGGTCTCAAATGTCCCTTAAATTAATTTATAAGAGGTTAGCCTTGCATTTGTATGCAAATTAAGTCAAAATATGATAATTATGCAAATAATATAATTATGCAAAAAGTCTCATATCCTTGCATTTGTATGCAAAATAGGGCAAAATAATATAATTATGCAAAAAGGTCTCAAATGTCCCTTAAATTTATTTATAAGAGGTTAGCCTTGCATTTGTATGCAAATTAAGTCAAAATATGATAATTATGCAAATAATAAAATTATGCAAAAAGTCTCATATCCTTGCATTTGTATGCAAATTAGGACAAAATGGTCACACTATGAAAACACTATGAAAACACTGTGGTCAACTATGTTCACACTATGAAAACACTATGTTCACACTATGAAAACACTATGAAAATACTATGAAAACACTATGAAAAAAATGTGTTCATACTGTGGGAACACTGTGAAAACACTGTGAAAACACTGAAAACATTGAAAACACTGAAAACACTATGAAAACACTACAAAAACACTATGAAAACACTATGAAAACACTATGAAAACACTATGAAAACACTATGAAAACACTACGAAAACGCTATGAAAACGCTATAAAAACACTATGAAAACACTATGAAAACACTATGAAAACACTATGAAAACACTATGAAAACACTATGAAAACATTATGAAAACACTATGAAAACACTATGAAAACACTACGAAAGCACTGTGTTCATATTGTGGAATCAGGTGAAAACACTATGAAAACACTATGAAAACACTTTGAAAACACTATGAAAACACTATGAAAACACTGTGGAATAAAGTATGTTCACGCTATGAAAACACTATGAAAATACTATAAAAACACTATGAAAACACTATGAAAACACTATGAAAACACTATGAAAACACTACGAAAGCACTGTGTTCATATTGTGGAATCAGGTGAAAACACTATGAAAACACTATGAAAACACTTTGAAAACACTGTGGAATAAAGTATGTTCACGCTATGAAAACAATATGAAAACACCACGAAAACACTTTGAAAACGCTATGAAAACACTATGCTTGGATGCATGAATGCTTGGATGCTGGGATGCTGATATGCTTTGTCGGATGCTTGAATGCTTGGTCGGATGCTTGGTCGGATGCTTGGATGCTTGGTCGGATGCTTGGTCAGACTTGGTCAGACTTTGGTCAGACTTGGTCAGACTTTGGTCAGACTTTGGTCAGAAAACACTATGAAAACACTGTGTTCATACTGTGGAATCACGTATGTTCACGCTATGAAAACACTATGAAAACACTATGAAAACACTATGATAACACTATGAAAACACTATGAAAACACTATGAAAACACTATGAAAACACTGTGTTCATACTGTGGAATCAAGTATGTTCACGCTATGAAAACACTATGAAAACACTATGAAAACACTATGAAAACACTATGAAAACACTATGAAAGCACTATGAAAACACTATGAAAACGCTATGAAAACACTATGAAAACACTATGAAAGCACTATGAAAACACTATGAAAACGCTATGAAAACACTATAAAAACACTATGAAAACACTATGAAAACACTATGAAAACACTATGAAAACATGAAAACAGTGTGTTCATCATACTGTGGAATCAAGTATGTTCACGTTATGAAAACACTATGATAACACTATGAAAACACTATAAAAACACTGTGGAATAAAGTATGTTCACGCTATGAAAACACTATGAAAATACTATGAAAAAACTGTGTTCATACTGTTGGAACACTGTGGTCACACTATGTTCACGCTATGAAAACACTACGAAAACACTATGAAAACACTGTGAAAACACTATCAAAACACTATGAAAACATTATGAAAACACTATGAAAACACTATGAAAACACTACGAAAACACTATGAAAACACTATGAAAACATGAAAACAGTGTGTTCATCATACTGTGGAATCAAGTATGTTCACGTTATGAAAACACTATGATAACACTATGAAAACACTATAAAAACACTGTGGAATAAAGTATGTTCACGCTATGAAAACACTATGAAAATACTATGAAAAAACTGTGTTCATACTGTTGGAACACTGTGGTCACACTATGTTCACGCTATGAAAACACTACGAAAACACTATGAAAACACTGTGAAAACACTATCAAAACACTATGAAAACATTATGAAAACACTATGAAAACACTATGAAAACACTATGAAAACACTACGAAAACACTGTGGAATAAAGTAATGTTCACTCTAGGAAAACACTATGAAAACACTATGAAAACACAACGACGACACTATGAAAACACTATGAAAACACTATTAAAACACTATGAAAACGCTATAAAAACACTGAAAAACATTATGAAAACACTATGAAAACACTATGAAAACACCACGAAAACACTGTGGAATAAAGTAATGTTCACGCTAGGAAAACACTATGAAAACACTACGAAAACACGACAACACTATAAAAACACAGTTCAGTTCAGTTCAGTTCAGTTCAGTTCATTTATTTCCACAGGATTCACAATACAGCTCAACAGGGGAGTGAATACTGTAGAGGGGCCCAACAAAAGCAAAGCTTGTAAATATGGGACCCTTATACATACACATACTTGGTGAATGTTCATATGATTAATGATTAATTTCATATGATTAATTTCCACCAATTATAACAATAAACTACGTTACACACAATACAAAATACATTAGATAATACAAACAAGGACAACAAAGACAAAACATAGGCCAACATGGAAATTATGTAACAAGATGACTAATTAAATATATATCAACAATAAACATTCAACAAGATAGATTTAGAGATACGTTTATAAGTTGACAGATTTGTACATTTTCTTAATGAATCGCTTAATGAATTCCATACTTTAGGTCCTTCATATCTAATGTTTTTTTGAGCAAATGAAGTACGAGGTAGGTAATAAGGAATGAAAATGAGAAGCTTGCCGAGTAAAATGAGTATGAACATCAAAATTCCGAGTAAATATTGAATTAATAGAAAAAGGTAACGTATTGGAAATACATTGATACATAAGACAACCAAGTTGATAATAATACATATCCTTGATTTTCAGGGTGTGATGTTTTAAAAATAAGGGATCAGTATGAGCATTAAATTCAGTAACATTAATTATCCGAAAGGCACGTTTTTTGTAAACGAAGTAACCTATTAATATTATTAGATGTACAGATATGTATTTGGTAAAGTCATTAATATAAATCAAAAACAATAATGGACCTAAAATTGACCCCTGAGGCACACCACAACCCAAATTTCTAGATGTTGAATTATACGCCCCAACAGAAACATAGTGGCTTCTATCAGAAAGATAGTTTTTAAACCACTCTAGAGAGACTCCACGGATGCCATAATGAGAAAGCATATACAATAATATATCATGGTCAATTGTATCAAAGGCTTTTGAAAGGTCTAAAAATATTCCGAGAGTATGTTCATAGTATCTTTGGCAATAGAAACTTTATCAATAAAATCAAGAATTGCATGAATAGTCGAGTGTTCACTACGAAAACCATATTGTGAGTTTGTCAATACTTTAAATTTGTTTAAGAAATCTATAGTACGATTATACACACATTTTTCAAATATTTTAGACAAACCGGTCAATATGGAGATGGGCCTATACTTATTAACGCAACTAGAATCACCACTTTTAAAAACTGGTATTACTTTGGCAATTTTCAATTGATTAGGCACAGTACCTGTTACAAAAGAAATATTGATAATATGCTAAAGTGGTTTACATATAGCAGAAATGGAATTCTTAATAACTGAAATACCAACGGAATCATGTGCCACGCTTTTTTTATTTTGTAGGTTTTTAACAATGTCTGATACCTCATTTTCATCGACTGGGGTAAAGAAAAATGTATTTGGATTTGGGTGACCAAGAAAATCAATAAAAGAATCCTGATGATAAGGAATTTTTCTGGCAAGATCTGGACCTATGTTAACAAAATAATCATTAAAGTAATTAGCAATTTCAGTGGGATTATTAACTAGCTTTCCCTCATGCATAATACTACTTATAGTATGAAATGACATTTTATTATTCAAAACCGAGTTAATTACCTTCCAGGTATTACGTATATTATTCTTTTCCTTATCAAATTGATGAGCAAAATTTTTTTTTTTAGAAATGCGCAATAAACTGATGAGAATATTTTTATATCTAGTCTATTTAATTTTACGTAAGTTAGTGGGATGATCTAAATAGCGACGATACAGTTTATTTTTCTTATTAATAGATTTTAAAAAGTGATTTAGTTATCCATGGTGCATTAGGTTTAGATTTTGATTTAACTCGGTGATTATGGGAAGTAAGAGAAATTTTTTTATCATGCAAAAAACTAAAACGATCCACAAAATTATTAAATGCCTGTTCAGGATTATTACAAGTATAAATACCTGTCCAGTCAGTAGAATGAAGATCAACATTAAGCCTCTGGAGGTTATCAATATTATTGTATAGTTACGGGCATGTGTAGAAATAAAATTATTATTAACAGGGGCTTTAAACTTACAAGACTGGATGATCATAACAACTGGTAAATGGTCTGAAATATCTGCTAAAAGAATACCTGATTTGGGAGATGGTAAAATGTTAGTAAAGGAATTATCAATAAGTGAAGCAGAGGTATCAGTTATCCTAGTTGGTTTATCAATTGTAGGAAGAAATGAATATGAAGTAACAAGATCCATGAAGACCTGGCAGTTGGGATGAGTATGATTAAGTAAATTAATATAGGTTTTCCCGGACGATATCGCAAAATGTGCACATTCATTTGTAAAAAATGCATTCAATTTCGCGCTGATTTTCAGAACGACGTATGTCCGAGTTTCATTTTCGCAAAAAAGAGCATTCAATTGTATTTTGTTTAATTCAAATAAATGAATGTGCTTAGCGTTTCATTTAAACGATTACAAACACGTGATTGGGCTTTCGGTTTGACGTATGCCTGGCCGATTATTAAGAATGTGCAATCCATTTCGCAGCAAATTGATTTATCATTGTGTCACGGCCTGAATTGAATATTCTTTTTCGTTTGTTATAATTTAAATTCGCATATTCTGCATTCAATTTCAATAAAGTATATAAATTATGGCTATACCATTCACGATACAACTTAGATTAAATCATTAATAAATCAATGTATTATGGGACTAATTGATCATTAATGTGTTGGCTCTTTATCTTAAATCTATTTTAACCCTAACCACCCCCAAATCCTCCAAAATCTTCTTTGCAAATTGCAGGAATGAGGTTATGTTGTTTTTGTTAATGACTTCTCTATCATTTTATCAGTTCAATTGTCTATCAGTCAATGACCTGTCCACCAAGACATCTGGGGGATATGGCTGAGAGTGGTTGTACCATGCAGTGCATTTTGCAGGTGTCACCTGTCCAACGTTGAGTGCAGCCACCTCCTGGAGACGGAGGGATCTCCAGACTTGCAGGTTCACACCAGCTTGGCCTGCTGCGTCTTGATCTCCAAATCTGTCTTGCCATTCAGGTAACCCCAATGTGCGCTTCACTCCCGCCTTGAAAGCTGAGTGCGCCATTTCTGTTGGATTTAAGAATGGCGAGTAGGGGGAAGCAGTTTGATGGTAAAATTGTTAGCATCATGGGGTAGTTGGGCTCGGACATGAGGACGAGCGTTGTCATATATCAGATATATGCGTTCACCTGCGGGGAAGAGCATACGACATTCTTGTACAGTTGTCGCTAAGAACTCCTCAAAAGTCGCTCTCGTCACGGTCTCTGATGCTATTCTGTGAGCCACAAGTCCAACCACACCAGAAATTGCAAACGTCACATTTACTCGCCTGCCTCTCTGGCCATGGACGACATGTCTCGCCGGTAATCCCCGAGCAGCGCGACCATAAGACCGACGGGTCCAAATGTTGTAGCCAGTCTCATCAATGTACACAGTGTGTCCAAGGACACCGGAGAAACCAGTTTGCAAAGACAACTCGTGCATCTATGACTCGTAGCGAATTCCTCTGTTCTGGAACATCTTCAGCTAGTTTAAGAGTTACAAGCATGCCATCTAGAGTTCTAGCTATGGTGCTAGTTGTCACAAAAGGCTTATTAGGAAGATCAGCTCGCAATTTAGCATTGAGTTGAACCAAAGTCATCAGGGGGTTATCATCTAGATATCGTTGAAGGGCATCTCTCATGTCGTCGTCAACCTTCCGGTTTATTGGTCCTCCTTTCGGCAGCCTGTTACGACGACCATCTCGGAGATATATGCCAACGATTGATCTGGCCGTTGAATGGTTGATGTCCAGTCTATTTGCTACATATAAGTAGTCCGCGTCGTCAGCCTCAAAGGCATCGATAAGACGATTTCGATCAACGTCCGAGACTCGTCTGTATCTCCCTCTTGCAGCCATTATTGGATAATTTTAGGGGGCATAAAGTAAAATCTAGCTATATGATGCCGTCGTGGCAAATGCTGAGCAAATAAAGAATGATTTTCCTTAACTTAGGGGTTTATATAGCATTTATTTGGTATGTTTCAAAAGACGAGACCACCTGCATGGTTTAATTACCCATATGTTACTTTTGATAACACATAAATGAATTCCAATGCTTGACCAGGCATACAAATGCGTAGAAAATCGACTGCACATTTAGCGAAATTGATTGTTGATAAATTAAAAGGAAAAAATGATTGCAGGTGTGCATTCAAATTCGCGCGAAAATGAATTATAAATATACTAAATTCAGTGCACATTCGGGAAATCGTGCACTGATTTTTTACGACTGGATGCACCATTTTGCAAAAAAGAATTATCAATTGTTAAATAGAAAACGGGAATGTGAACGTTCATACTATTTCGCACGAAAACAAATGCACCAATTACAAATGAATGTGCACATTTTGCGATATCGTCCGGGAAAACCTATATTAAAGTCACCAGTAATACAACAAACTTTTTTATCAGGAGTCATTTGAATTAATTGATTCTGGAAAGTGTGTAAAAACTCAATAAAACTTGCACTTGGAGGTTTATACACAACTCCTGCAATTATGGCCTTAGCTTTTGGGACTGAAATTTCAATAAATAAAGATTCAAGCACATCATTAGAACAATTAAGGTCCTCCCGAATTTTAAAATTCAACTCACAATCAATGTAAAGTGCAACCCCTCCTCCAGTTTTATCCTGTCTGTTATTTGTAATAAGTTTATAACCTTGGAGATACAAATAACTATGGGGAGATGATTTTAACCATGTTTCAGAAAGTGCAATAACAGAAAACTTATAATTAACTAAGTCTAAAAGACTTTTAAGCTGATCAAAATGTTTTGAGAGACTCCTTATATAGGTTTTCCCGGACGATATCGCAAAATGTGCACATAAATTTGTAACTGGTGCATTCGTTTTCGTGCGAAATAGTATGAACGTTCACATTCCCGTTTTCTATTTAACAACAGATAATTCGTTTTTGCATAATGGTGCATCCAGTCGTAAGAAATCATCACACGATTTCCCGAATGTGCACCGAATTTAGTATACTGATAGTTCATTTTAGCGCGAATTTGAATGCACACCCGCAATCATGTTTTCCTTTTAATTTATCAACAATCAATTTCGCTAAATGTGCAGCCCGGATTTTCTACGCATTTGTATACCTGGTCAAGCATTGGAATCCATATGTGTTATCAAAAGTAACATATGGGGAATTAAACCAGGTGGTCTCGTCTTTGAAACTACCAAATAAATGCTATATAAACCACTAAGTTGAAGAAAGTAAATTTCTTTGCTCAGCATTTGCCACGATCGCATCATATAGCTAGATTTTACTTTATGCCCCCTAAATTTTTCCAATAATGGCTGCAAGAGGGAGATACAGACGAGTCTCGGACGTTGATCGAAATCGTCTTATCGATGCCTTTGAGGCTGACGGCGCGGACTACTTAGATGTAGAAAATATACCGGACAGCAACCATTCATGTCTTGGTGGACAGTTCATTGATGGATAGACAATTGAACTGATAAAATGATAGAGAAGTCATTTACAAAAACAAAATAACCTCAATCCTCCAAAATCCTTATTTGGATGAATTCCTAAGTAACCCGGCCCCAATCCTGCAAATTCATCCAGCATTAGGCCTTATGACCTGTATCCTGCATTATCCCCCAGTGGCAAACCCCTAAACGCCCTCAATCCTGCAAATTCACCGGATGCATCAACTTCCAAGTGACCTCATTCCTTCAAAATCCTGCAATTTGCAAAGAGGATTTTGAAGGATTTGGGATGGTTAGGGTTAAAATACATTTAAGATAAAAAGCCAACATGTTATTGATTAATTAGTTGCACAATACATTGATTTATTAATGATTTAATCCAAGTTGTATCGTGAATTGTATAGCGATATATACTTTTTGAAATTGAATGCAGAATATGCGAATTTAAATTATAACAAATGAAAAAGAATATTCAATTCAGGCCGTGACACAATAATAAATCGATTTGCTGCGAAATAGATTGCACATTCCTAATATTCGGCCACGCATACGTCAAACCGAAAGCCCAATCGTGTGTTTGTAATTGTTTAAATGAAATGCTAAGAATTTAATTAAACAAAATAAAATTGAATGCTCGTTTTTGCGAAAATGAAACTCGGACATACGTCGTTCTGAAAATCAGCACGAAATTGAATGCATCTTTTACAAATGAATGTGCACATTTTGCGATATCGTCCGGGAAAACCTATATTAAGATGAAGTAATGAGAACCCGTCTACATTGTGGAGATTTGGAAACTGTTGAGGTGAATAGTACTGAGAATTATTCAATGAATTAAAAGGATTATTAGGATCAACAAAAACATGGTCAACATTACTTTTGGAGTGACAAGCGGAAGAACTACTACTGGAGGTGCTGATGTCAAAATCAGAGTAACTATTCTTCATATTCATGTCAACAAAGATCAAATAAAGATCCTCATTGTCTTAGGAATTAAAGGGGAAAGCATTACTAAGGCATATTTGGCATGTCCAGGGGTTATTATCTCCAGCAAGATCATGATAATCATTTAGATTTAAAGAAGTACATTTTAAATGAATCCAGGTTTTACAAGACAGTGTCACAAAATATTCCATTTTGATTTGATTTTACAGCCTGTTTACAAGATGCACAGGGAAACTTTATAGGCATATGCAGATACAACTACAATAACTAACACCACACATACAACAAACAACAAAAAATAGATAAATAAAGCACGGAGTGAGTGGGATTCACCCCAAGGGGGGGAAATTAGGAAATAAAATGTCACACAACCTCTTGGGAGGTTATATACGGACATTTAAGAATGGGACTGAACACGCCATGTAGATGGGGACACAGACAAATAAAAACAAGGTCAACTCAATATTGGATTCTCAAAATATATCATTTAAAATGTCTGTTATTTTCCACTAAATTAACTAATTCCCCCCCAAAAAAACTGTTGTAAAATAACATACCAATGATCAAAGGAGTTCTTCTCAAAAAGGTTTCAAAAATGTCAAGTATTCACCAAATATATATAGTTTCAAATTTATAAAATGACTGTCACAATTAGAAAGAGGATTTAGCTGTATATCAATTATTTGTGACTAAAATTCAGTTCTCAGTATATCCAGAAAATATTGGTAAAATGTCTGGTAATGTCAAATTGAGTTGTGCGTTTCGCTTATTCTATTATACAAATATTACACGTTCCAATTAAGATGGATCACTTCAGGTTAATCAATACTTCAATTACATCAATTCAAATATTTCAATTTCAAACCTTCACTCAATAATTATTCTTCTAATTTCAATTCCAATTCCAATTAATTATACCACCGTGATTATTGATATTATCTTAAACATCAATTTATAACATTCCGCAATTTCAAATCACCAATCACCTGTGAAGTTTCAAACTTTCACTTCTATAAACGTCAATTACGCAATCTTCATTTCATCTCAAAATAACTTACAATTCATTGAACTTTTTAGTTCCTATCGTATAATCACACTTTACTTTCTGAACACCACTTCTTTCTGGTTTTTGGTTCAAATACTTCTTTCAATTATTAACCTTGTTATATTAATCATAAATATTGTTTAAATTATTAATGACACACCAAATATTTATTTTCAGGAAAATCTATATATAATAATCTTATTAATCGTTTTTTCACTCTTATGACTATAACATTATTTACAACCTAACATTCAAAATCCAAATCAAATTAATCTAAACAAATATCGGATAGTTGCCAGGTCCTTGTTCAGCTTGCCACTGAATGCAGCACCACTCGGAATTCCAAGGAGTCCGGTAGAGGTAGTAGTCCTCAGCATAAGTTTCACCCATTCAGTGTGGAGGTAGTAGTCCAGCATAAGTTTCACCCATTCATTGTGGAGGTAGTAGTCCTCAGCATAAGCTTCACCCATTCAGTGTAGTGTTGGGGCTAGCCTACTCTAATCGGTGACTGGAAATCTCCCAAGTCCCTGTGCCATAGTTAGCATCATCGTAAACTTCTTGGAATCTCATAACATTTTGTATGCAGACCAAGACTTGTGGTGTGGATGGGTTGCTGGCTGTTCAGGCAAAAAAAAGACATGAAAACACTACGAAAACACTCTGAAAACACTATGAAAACACTATAAAAACATCAATTCACATTTTTGTATCACTGTGGAGACATGGCTTTGTTCTCGTGTACAAAATGGTTAGAAAGTCGAGCACGTTTTTTAAAATGCTCCCATTTTAACCATAATTTGTTTCCTGGGTTGAAATTTCGACCCAATATACCCTATATTATACCCTAACCCAAACACTAACCCTAACCCACATCCTAATCCTAGTTTTTGAGTAATTTAAGTAAAATCCAAAAATCTAATTCGTGAAATTCCCAATGGAGACCTATTCATCTATAGAAATTTACCCTCCGGAGACGTTTTGTCTCCATTGTACACATTGTGTTCATGTCTCCAGAGGGTACCGTATTTCGGAACACTATGAAAACACTATGAAAACACTATGAAAACACTGTGGAATCAAGTATGTTCACGCTATGAAAACACTATGAAAACACCATTAAAACACTATGAAAACACCTTGTTCATACTGTGGAATCAAGTGAAAACACTATGAAAACACTATGAAAACACTATGAAAACACTGTGTTCATACTGTGGAATCAAGTATGTTCACGCTATGAAAACACTATGAAAACACTATGAAAACACTGTGGAATCAAGTATGTTCACGCTATGAAAACACTATGAAAACACCATTAAAACACTATGAAAACACCTTGTTCATACTGTGGAATCAAGTGAAAACACTATGAAAACACTATGAAAACACTATGAAAACACTGTGTTCATACTGTGGAATCAAGTATGTTCACGCTATGAAAACACTATGAAAACACTATGAAAACACTATGAAAACACTATGAAAACACTATGAGAACATTACGAGAACACTATGAGAACACTATGAGAACACTATGAGAACACTATGAGAACACTATGAGAACACTATGAAAACACTATGAAAACACTATGAAAACACTGTGTTCATATTGTGGAATCAAGTGAAAACACTATGAAAACACTATGAAAACACTATGAAAACACTATGAAAACACTATAAAAACACTATGAAAACACTATAGAAACACTATGAGAACACTATGAAAACACTATGAAAACACAACGACAACACAACGACAACACTATGAAAACACTATGAAAACACTATGGAAGGTAAAATCTATCCAATGTTACAAAAATTCCTACTTTAGCAAAATAAAATGCAATTGTCAAAAATATGACATAAGGCCAAATAAACAAAAAAAACATGTTTAGCGTCACCGCCTGCTTCCTTTTTGGGGGCCGCCTCCTTTTTTCTTTTTCTTTTCTTGTTGAAAAAAATGATAAATTTGACCATTTTGGTATAGGTTTTCCCGGCCAATTTGAACTAAAAAACATTCAAGTTAATACCCGGCTCATTCAATTTCGCTTGAAAATGAATGCTCAGGTACATCAGCATTCAACAGTTAAAAAGAGTCATTCAATTTCAAAACTTGAGCATTCATTAGACAAATAAAATCATTCAATTTGAAATGGTCACTTAGTTCATTCAATTTCGTCACAGCCAGCAGCAACGGGCTGGTCGACTATATTCATGTCCATCAACTGGCAAACATTTTAAAAACGTTTGCATTCAAATTCGTTTCTGTGGTATGGGCTTTATGGTTCGTATTTGCCTATATAAATGCAGGATATTACGAGTAGAAATCCCTTCTACACTATTGCCGAGTTATACCTCTCACTAAATATACGATTTTGAAGCAAACATTGCTTCCCGTGGTCATAACAGAAGAGTGAGCAATGTAAATAGAGGTAGGCTGATTGAAGCATTCGAGGGCAACCATGCTGAATACTTAGAATTGGCAGACACTCTAGGAATCAAGAGGTCTACTGCAAGGTCCATCGTGGCAACATACTTGCGCACCGGTCGTCACGAGAAGTTGCCTATACAGGAGGGACATACAACACTAAAGTAGATGAGGAGATGCGAGATGAGTTTGAGCGATTGCTGGACGTAAATTCTCTACTAATTCTCACCCAGATGAAAGATGAGCTCCAACTTTCTTTGCTAGACAAGCCAACTGTGTCTCCCAGCACTATAGCTAGAAGCCTGGACGACATGCTCATGACAGGATGACCCTTAAACTTGCAGAGGACGTGTCTGATGCCTGAAACTCGCAACGGGTACTTGATATGCGTGTACAGTACGCGCAGTGGTTCATGCAGTACGGAGCATAGTTGTCGGCCACTGCGTGTTCATTGACGAAATTGAAAGAGCACCTCGCGGTATCCCAGCGAGACGCGTGGAACACGCACAACGCAGACGCAACTACAATGTGACATTCGCTGTTTCTTGAGAGATTGGTCTTGTACACCATCGAATAGCTTTTGAGACCGTCACGAGAGAAAGATTTTTGAGAGTTTATAGCGGACACAGCTCGTGGGTGCGAAAATATGTTCCCCGCTGATGAACCAGTCTTTCTTGTGTACGACAATGCTAGACCCCATACGCACCCAGCTCCCAGCCGGAATCAACCAGCTGATTCAGTTGAAGCGTCTGCCACCCTACTCACCATTCCTGAACATGGCCGAAATGGCCAATTCGTCATTCAATGCTGGCGTCAAACGCGAGATTTGGTCCTCCCGGCAACTACGAGTAGGGGACCTAGAAGCAGCACATAATGCAGAAGCGAATCTTCAACCGTGGAAGGGTGACCTCGTTCAAAAAGGTGGCTCAACAAAATGTTGGACAAATAACTCATGAAAATTGCGTGAGATGGTACAACAACAGCCAAACTCACATGCCGAGATGCCTAACACGTCAGAACATTGAAGGTTATAAGAAAACATTTGTTGTGCCAGATAACTGTATTCAGCCGTTCTTTAGACGCATTTTAAAGTTTAATTAATGGGGTAACAAAACAAAAGAAACACATCTGCAATTAGGACTAACAATAAGAATTAAATGAAACGCGTAAGACAGATAAACCACCCAACTGCCAGTAAAATAACATTATCGCTAACTTTAAACGCAAGCATGTTAGCCGTACCATACTCATGTTGAAATTGAACGCTAAAATGTTAAAATGCGTTGCCCATAAACGAAAAAGAAAAAAACAATAGGTACAAAATCGCAGTGCGCTTCGATGACTCTGAATTTGATTGCACCTCTCCGGAAAAGGTGGTGGATATTCAACAAAAGAATGGTGATCTTGTAGTCTTGAATGCCTATAAACGAAATGGAATGAAAATAAAGGAATCATGGGTGCACGAAAACGAAATTGAATGCAATAATATCGAAAGAGTAACCCTAGTTTGATTGAATTAGAGAAATCGCGTGAATTTGAAAGCGCAATAATGAAATTGAATGCTCTTTTGCTGAAATTGGCCAGGAAAACCTATAAAAAAAAAAAACAATTAAAAAAAAAATATTTAATTTTTTTTTTAAAAAATTTGAAGATCGTATTTTAGACTTTAGAATCATGTGTGTACATGCTCTGGAAATATTTTGTTTCTAATAGGAGGGCTAGGGTGTGACGTGTAGTCGTGTACGGTGCATACATGATCAACCCACATGAATTTTGATTTTTAATCGTGGGTGAACCATGTTTTAATTTTAAATTGCAAGATAGGGTGTGACATGTTCACTAACATGACTCGAATTAAGATGTGTCAGGCGGCCATTTTGAAAGAAAAAAAAAAGGGAAAAAAAGGGCCTCCTCCTTCCTTTAAAAAAAAAGGCATGACGCTAAACATGTTTTTTTTTTTATTTGGCCTAATTATGTACTTTACCATTGCATTTGTATGCAAATTAGGTCAAAATATGATTTATTATTTCAAAAATGTCTCAAATTTCCATAAAATGGATTTGTAAGGGATTAGCTTTGCATTTTAATGCAAATTTGATTTTTTTTTCATAAATCGTTAGTTAAAACTCCAATTTATAGGCTGTTCATGTTTAAACGTTTTTAAAAATCCCCGAAGGTGATAATATCGGTCTTCCCCTATTTTTTGTTGTTGTTGCTATTTGAGCAAACTTGTTGCCGCGAACGGCAACAAAATGTCACTTTTTGAAGCGTCGTTACTTTTCATTCCATAGCGGTACTGGTGCATGTGATGTATCACTTTAAAGCTCAAACGCTAGCAATCCAATGGTATAAAAATCTCTCATATGAAAAATTTCGACTTTAGTCTGGTTTTGGGGTGGTGGGTCACAAATATGATATTGTTCAAAAATGCTGAAAATGTTCCTAAAATTAATTTGTAAGTTTTTTTTCATTTTTATGCAAATTAAGTCAAAATATGTTAATTTTTTTTCAAACATGTCTCAAATTAGCCTAAAATTAATTTGTAAGGGTTAGCCTTGCATTTGTATGCAAATTATTGTTACAAAAATGCTTTAAATTTCCCTGTAGTTAATATGTAATGGGTAAGCTTTGCATTTTTATGCAAATTAGGTCACATATGATATTGTTCAAAAATGGTTGAATGATCCTGAATTGATTACAGATTAGAGTAATGTACACTTGGTGGGTATTTTAAACTGCATTCAACCAGAGGTGGTTTTTTTCCATTAGTAAGAAGCAATTCATAAACGTTTGTGACTTTTGAGAAGGGCAGTTTTTGTCATTATTTGAGCTCATTCAGCCATGAAGTCATGGACATCTTTTATTTTCAAACAACATTTAGGAAACAGTCATAGGATTATTTTTAACTAAGTTTGATTGGTAAAATGTTTTACCTGACGATGTCATGACGAACTGTTGAGAGGGGGACTTACTTTAGGTGAGGTGTTTATTTTCATAAAAAGCAAATGAATTTTAGGAGAATTTGAGATTTTTTTGAAAAAAATCTTAAAGCAAGACGTTAGTCGTTTAAACGACTTAAAAATTAATTTTGGGTTGATTTGAGCGACGTTTTGGACAAAATCATATTTGAACTAATGTTCATAAAAATGCAGGGCTCGAGTTAGGATTCCACATTTTGAAATGAACAAAACTCCTTGAACAAATGTTTGAAAAACGAGTACTATTATTTGACCTACTTTTTATTCAAGCTTTCAATAAAACACAGTATTAGTAATTGGAAAATGTAAACAAATCAACTAACAGAAAAATAATAATAAATCACTGCATCGGCGTGCAGCAGCCGGCAGGGGCCAATTTCATGGAACTGCTAAGCACAAAAAATTGCTTAGCACAAAATGTGTGTGCTTAGCAGCTCCATGAAATTGGCCCCAGATCATTCCAGTGTTCACATAGCCTTGGTCAAGGCGAGTTCGTCGTAATCCGTCCGTCGTTATCCGTCCAGAAATACACTGTGCGCGCGCCCCGCATATGCTGCTAGCTTGCGCCCCATGCAAAGATACAGCGCGAACAGCGACCTCATACGGCCACTATTTATGCAAATCTACTGAGGCTGTATCCTCAGTTAGTTTGCATATAATAGTGGCCGCGTGAGGTCGTTGTTTGAGCTCCGATTACCGCTGCGCTGTACGTACGGACGGCGGGTAACGATGAACGCCTTGACCAAGGCTAGTGTTCACAGGGTGCTATGTCTAACAAATTCAAAGGATGGAAGTCTGGGGAAGAATGTAGTATCCCGACGCCAGTTCAGCGATTGTGTACAGTCGAGAACATTTTTCTAATTATTTTCTAACAAAATTGAAATTGTTTTTCAGTCCCAGATTCATGTCTTTTCCACATGTTTGCACCGATTGACCTTCGTTGAGATGAATATGAGGACAAAAAGTGTGCCGTCAGGTTGAAAACATTCTTTCCGAAGATTAGAACCTACAATAGTGTGCACGTCATGCATCAGTTGTCATTAGAAAATCCAAACAGTAATTACAGACGACTCCCGTTATTACGAAATCGGATGTAACAAAAATCAGGTTATTACAAACACATATCCTTGGTCCCGGTAAAACTGTGCAAGTTTCTATGGAGAAAAAAAAGCGCTTATAACGAAATCAGATTGTACAAAATTACTGTTACAACGAAAGGTTATGGTAACCCAGTGTTAGCGATATTCGTAATAACGGGAGTAGACTGTAGTATGTTGGCTAGTTAAAAAAAAGAGCCAGAGGAGCATTTGTACAACATGATGATTGAAAACAACCAAGGACTTGGTTCAACGCGTTTAGGTAGATGAAATGCCACATCGGACGTGGCTCCTAATAACGTAAACTGAAATAACGTAAAATTTAAGACATGATTAGAAATCCTGTGACAATCGCACATCTTCTAAAGAATATCCAGGACTTTCCAGGACTATCCGGGGCAGCAGTTAAAGAAATACATGTGTAAACTGTTTCATAAACTAAACTTCTGTGTAATTGTGTACCTTCACCAATTAAAGTCCAAACAAAATCTAAAACAAATATAATAGAAACAAAATGATAAACAATGAGATGTGTGCCACGTTCGCCAACATTTACAGAGTGTCAACAAAAAGGCAATCAAAATATAACGGAATGCCACACGTAGAATGTGTTATCAAAATACATAAGTATTTGACCTGCTCCAACGAAACCCGGACAAAGTTGACAATTTTTGCTTTATAGATTTTGCTTTTTTTCCAATTCTCTAGGTTATCAGCTTTGTATCATTTACATATGTAACCCCACCCTATCTCCCCCGGGGGAAGGATTTATTATAAAACGCCTAATTACAAGATAAACAGCTTTGAAGTTATAGTGTATACACAATTGTTTCACAAAATAACAAATAGGAACACTTCAGGGTGACGGATTATGTTCAAATTTGGGGAGATTGTAGATTAATAGTTTGTGATTCAGGAAAACCCCAAATCTCAAAATGGTAAAATCCACCCCAAATTACTTCACGAGTACAGTGTAATAAAACACATTGTGCGACTTTGTCCGGATTTCATTGGAACAGGTCACATAATAGGCATGGTTTATAAGATACATCTTTCCACTTTAAAACGAGACATCAAACGTCCAAATCTGATAATTTTTGTTTTTGTTCACAAGACGGGTCAAATTGACTACACAACCAAGTTTTCACTTTTAGGCATTGGTACAATGATAGCCTTCCTGCCTGTGTGTGGATAATTGCCTGGCCTACACGGCAACAACTGTCTTAAAGCGAGTAAACAACATTCATGTTTGTAAACATGTTTACATGCTAAACGTGTTTAGCACGGGGGTGCATGGGGTAGTGTTTAGCCATTAAACATCGATGTTTAGGAATTAGACACGATCCACATTGCAACACTTTTGCACACCCAAACCAAAAACCCAAAAACTTGGTCCCATGGTCAATTTGACCTCTCTGGGAATTAACTCATAATGCTGTCAGAAATTATTATAATAATTCTTCCAAATAGGCACTTGGGGAGACAATTTAGCATAAGTTTTTAGGTAATAAGGAGACAGTGGCACTTAGGGAGTGTCTAGCTACTCTAAAACACAATTTTTGGTGGTTATTTTTGTCCTAGAACGACAGATTTTGGTCTAAATAGCATAAATCTCGAAAACAAGTTAGGACTGTTTTAAGTTTGTGTACATCTCTATGGGATTGTCTCCCCAAGTGCCTATTTGGAGGTAATATAATAGGCAGTTATTATATAGCGCACGTTTCTACCAAGGCGCTCTCACGTTATTACCCCGGTCATTGGGCCCATAAAACGTTCCAAATATCACCTCGGCTCCATGGGGAGTATGCAGCTCGATGCTGCCATTTCGACACAACTGCTATAATCAATATCTAAAGGTCCTTGGGACATTCTGGTAATTTCAAAAAGCGGTTTACTTGTACATAAATTTTAGTTTTGCTTCGAGGCTAAGCTACATTTTAGCAGGATGTTTATAATCATACTTGTAAAAAAAACCAAAAGCTTTGAGATGTCCGACTACTAAAACATTGTTTCAAACTTCTTTTTATTTAGGACCGAAATACTTTTGGTTGTTTGTAGTTCTCCCCAGTGCAAACATTTCTTATAAACATTGACATAATAATTGGTCATGCCATGAGGTTGGGACACACAATTTGTTTTTGTTAATGTACTCATAATGTTTGTCTTGGTTGTCCGACAGATTTGTATGAACATTTAGTTTCCTAAAAAAAATTATGAAAAAATTTGCACTTCGATGTAACAAGGACATCTTTTAGCAAGATTGATTGTTCAAACACAAAATGGAACCCTAAATGTATGTATGTATTTTATAGGGTTATTATAGATAAATTACAACGTATAGGTTAACGGTAAGATACACCATTGGTATTTTCATGAATTATCATGAATGGGTGGATTTGGAGAATTGTATTTTGTAGTTAATATCGTTTAACTGACATGTTCAAAGTTTTACAATCATGGATGGTGGGAAGAGCAAGAAAAAACGGCGTTCGCTTTCAACCGGCATCGGGCAGTGGTTCTTATGTTCTTTCTTTTTTCGTGAATTTTGTTTTAATATCTAGCGCCAATCATTTTGCTAGATGCCTATAATTATTATTTATTTTAAATTAAGTAAGACATTTCTTAATAATTTGATAGTAAACATTTTAGATATCCGAAAATAGTTTATCTTAAATTTAAAGGTAGGATACACCATTTGCAGATATCAAAAATTATTACTACCGAATTATTAGAAAATATAATTAACTTATTTGAAAGTAAATAATGATTGTAGTCATCCAGCAAAAGGATTGTGCTAGATATCAAGTAATAATTGTTCCGAAAAATTAAATTTAATAAAAACAAATTCCCTATCGCCGGATGGCATTCGTGAAAAAACAAACAATATAAAAACAATTGCCCGACGCCGGTTGAAATTAAACACCGTTTTTCTCAATTTTCTCAAAATCCATGGTTGTAAAACTTCTGATAGGCCAATTAAATGATATTTATTATAAAATACAACCCCCCCAAATCCACCCATTCGTGGTAATTCAAGCAATTACAAATGGTGTATCCTACCTTTAAAAACAAAATCTGTTTCAACCTAATAAACATCACATGGGGGTACACCATGTTAAATTGTTTATAGCTACTTATTCATTTGTTTTCAGGTAAAACTACAGGAGTAACTATGGGGTTCATTCTGTGTGTTGTACTTCAACATGCACGTATTGAAATTGGTTCTGGACGAAACACGGACACCATGTCCCAACTAGATGGAATGACCCGTTCATATAAAGATGGCAGTAAGCATTCATTTGATTGACAATATGTGACCTGTCATCACAAAATGAGCGTAAAGTCGGCAAAATCAAAAATTGAGATATGTGTATTTCTAAATTCTGTGGAAACAGAGCTTTCCAATGATATATAACACTTGGAGGTTTGATTCTCAATATTTTTTTAATTTTAATTTTTTAGTCTGGAGTCTTAATACAGAGATTATGAGAAAACGGGCATTTCTTGCGAGAAATTGTGTGAAAGGCATAGAAAGGCATAGTCACAATTGTCTCAAAAACTAATTTTGTTTTTATCTGATCGTCCTGAAAAATTGGGAATTGATTGTTGGGGATTTAGTCTTTAAAAAAAACATATAATCTCAAAATCGACCACGCCTTCAAATTTTGACTTTGACTGGCCGTACTGGGAAATCACTCCGTGCGACTTTACGCTCATTTTGTGATGACAGGTCATATATACAAACATACATGTAATGCAAAGTTATACGATGTCGACATAGCCGGGGTTTAGTGTAGTCGGGTTTCGACAACAATTGCGGGCCATTCCGCTTTTCCTAGAAAACCACATCACATGCCATGATTTCACAAAATGCTCGAGACTGTTATTCCCGTACAGTCAAGTGAGGTATATCATAATAATTCAGTAGTCTTTTTTTTGTTTATTATTTGCAAACGGTGTCTACTACCTTTAACCTTTAAGAACCTTTGAGTACCAGTAGCAAGCTACAGATTGTCCCTCTGTTCTAAGTGCCTATTTTGCGAGCCTACTCTAAGCACCACGGTTCTGGAGGGCTTTGACCTTGTAGATACGGACCAGCCAGTGTTCCGTGGTATAGGCTTCCTCTAAAGCATCCAACTCAAAGTCTTTGTTGCCAATCTCTGCATTGCGGACGCGGTCATAACCAGTCGGCTTGCCTGCAAGACATAAGCAGTGAGTGAGTGAGTGAGTTTAGGGTTTAATGCCGTGCCGGCATCAGTGGCCATATTCACGGCGGGAATGTGTACAAATATAAGACAATAGTTAGTAATAAAAGGAACAATAGAAGGAACAATTATCACACAGGAAAAGAATGAGAACGTTTCAAACGAATGAAAAAAAAAAAAATTGTATATAGATAAGTATAACGATAGACTGATTCTAGGCAGTTTTCCCAGGAGAATCCTGTGGGAGGCGGGCCACGGAAGATCCCCCAGACACACGGCACCCTGTCTAAATGGGTCCTTCAAGGCCGGCCGTTTCCCTTGCAGTTTAAGGGCCCGGGCCCCGCCTGTATTTTTACAGGTCCACATACTACATAATCAGAATATCACAAAGAGTACAGTGTAACGATACCACTTTTTCATGATTCGATACAAATCACGCGATATACGATACGCATCACAATACGTATCATACCGTACAAAACAAAAAACTACCCAACAAATAAATATCCCCAAATATACTTCTAAATCAAACTTTCCGATCAAAATACAAATAAATGCATGCACGAACACTGGCTAGCAATGAAATTATGCTCCATTTCTAAACACTTACATATTGGTTAGACAAATTACATGAACACTGGTGATTTTTTTTCTGAAATATTATATTGCAAAAGGGCTCTTTTGTGTCATCCTTTTGTGTCATCCTTTTGTGTCATCCTTTTGTGTCATCCTTTTGTGTCATCCTTTTGTGTCATCCTTTTGTGTCATCCTTTTGTGTCATCCTTTTGTGTCATCCTTTTGTGTCATCCTTTTGTGTCATCCTTTTGTGTCATCCTTTTGTGTCATCCTTTTGTGTCATCCTTTTGTGTCATCCTTTTGTGTCATCCTTTTGTGTCATCCTTTTGTGTCATCCTTTTGTGTCATCCTTTTGTGTCATCCTTTTGTGTCATCCTTTTGTGTCATCCTTTTGTGTCATCCTTTTGTGTCATCCTTTTGTGTCATCCTTTTGTGTCATCTGTCTCTATATCAAGCCTTTGTGTATTGCTGGTCGCTGACAGATATCAGGTCTTGCTCGTGACGTGTTTTTATATCTGTGAGCCATTTTGAATTCCATAAAAAAAAAAGTGCGTGTATACACGTCATCCGACGCGACCTGGGGCCAATTTCACAAAGCTGCTAAGCACACAAATTTGCTTAGCATGAAAATGTGTCCTTGGCAAAAACAAGGTTACAGACCAAATTTCCACGTGATCTTTATTGTTTTTGATTGATAATCAGCTGTTTTTTTAGCTCAGCATTAAAAACACGTAGAATTTTGGCTAGTAACCTGTTTTTAATGAGCAAGACTTTTTTGTGCTAAGCCAATTTTTGTGCTTAGCAGCTTCGTGAAATTGGCCCCTGGCCAACTGTCTCTGTTGCCCTCCCAATCCTCATACAATAAGTTCATGGTTTTTATTGGTGGCACAGCCGTTAAATGTATCATTCCTGTCAAATGGTACCATGTACATGTACATAACCACCAAACTATGACCAGATTGACAAGTTCGATGTTGCGAGATGAAAAAATCAACCCAGGTGACTGCTGCACAGAATGTGCGCATCGGAGTTGGAGTAAAAATCAACCCAGGTGACTGCTGCACAGAATGTGCGCATCGGAGTTGGAGTGTTACTCGCATTCATTGGAGGTTAACATTATCCCCGTTGTGTAGTTCACACATTGCCCTGACTGAGTAACGGTCGAATCCAGCAAGGGTATCATGCAATCAACATTACATTTTTCATGCTAAGCAAATTTGTGTGCTTACCCGGACAAAGTTGACAATTTTTGTTTTTAGATTTAGCTTTTTTCAAATTCTCTAGGTTCTAAGCTTTAGAATGACGTATCATTTACATATGTACCCCCACTAAGGCCGTGCCGGGTACCCGGGTACCCGTAACCCGACCGCTGCTTGCGGGTACCCGGCTCCAATTTATCGATTTTATTACCCGAAACTGCCTTTGTAAATGTCGACACATTATTTCAGAAAGGCAAGCGTCTCTTATGTTCATTGCGTGCCGATAAATTGTTGGAAAACATCTGAGTAAAACGTCTTTACCGACAATTTCCGATGTCTAGATAGCAGCCTAACGGATGATTGTGCTTTCTTTGTAGTCATTGTGATAAAAAATGCCTTTGAAGTCTATTTACTGACAATTCCGACTGCTGCTATAACTTGCGGCTGACATTGTATCAATGTTTTGTTACAGTTGTCCTTTGAGTAAGTTTTTCCCGAGGTTTACTTTTTTGGAAAATGTGCCGAATTAATTCACGATCCCACGGACCCGTACCTGGAATGTGGTTTTGAAACCTGATACTGCAGGAGAGGTATTTGGCTCTATTGTATCAACTCTGCGGCCAGCCAGGAACTGTGGTTGGCTTTTTTGCTACATTTCGTGTCGGCTCACTCAAAGGATTTAGTTCATTGAACCTTATTTATTTTGGGAAAAGACGTGCCACTGTAGATGTGCAATTATGGGAAGCGGCAAGTCAATTCATTTACAAACATTTATTACTAGCTGAGAGTAAACTCCACACAATACGGGATCGCTGTTGACAATCTGGCTCTGAAAACCGGGCACTTAACTTATCTTGTTTTGTTTTTTTCACTGGACCTCCGGACTACTTATAAAAGAGTTTTGACTAGACCGACGCTGTTTTATGTGACTAGAATTTGTTTGCGTCGAACCCCGAGTTGCAAAGTAGGCCCGTGCATTTGTTTAGTTGCGGAATGCAGGGGAATTGGAAGTAAGCACGCCATGCCGCACCAGCGCGGCAGTCGCGCTGCAGCTTGCTAGTGGAGTGAGCAGGAATGTACATGCACGTGCCGACGCGGTGTATACTTCTGGGTTTTTGTTATGATTCTAATAATAGTCACGGGTACCCGGGTACCCGACCGTGACGGGAATAGGGTACCCGGGTCCTGTACTACCCGTAAACGCACACCCTTAACCCCCACCCTATCTCCCCTATAACAGCTTTGAAATTCGGATGAAAATGATTTGTGAAAAATTGTTTCACAAATCCGACAAAAACACCACTTCAATTGGCCGTTGAAGTGAACGTATGGGTGAAAATCGTGACCACGTCGATTTTCTGAACATTGTATTTTTATCACAGTATAGTTATCACAGATTATTGTCATTAATGTCTTTTATGTAAAAACGATCAATAAAGATGTACATGAAGAGGATTTGTGTGCGCTATTCGTATGATTTTCGTAAATTTTGTTTATTTCAAAGCTGTTTTTCACGAAGTGTGGATTCAGCAAATAAATATACAACTGTCATCTTCATCAGACCATAACTCGTTAACCTAAACAGATACACACTTGCGATGGGTATCACTAGAGAGCTTATGAAATTCCCTTTCTCACCATTCTCACCATTACGACTTATTCCTGATTTCGATGGAGCGGGTCACATATTTTTTAAGAAATTGGCCCCAAGGCTAAGCAATTCTTGCCCGTAGCTTACCCGATTCTGTGTAGACCTTGCCGAATCGATAGTAGCACATTTTGTACATGAGACAGTTGAGGAGTACCGGTGAGCCTTCTCTGTCCACACGGAACTCACCCTGCGGTGTGTAATAGTCCGTCTCCTTGATGTGTCGCCCGGTATCTGTACTCCCTCCTATCCTCACCATCCACAAGAACTTGTTGATATCTGAAAATGTTGATATCCAAAAGATTTCTTTGTTCACTTTGAAATTTATGCAAATTTACCTAGTCAGGTTCCCTTGTGGTTTATTTGTGTATTATAAGATATTAATAAATACCAAGGAGAGTTCAAAGCTTCTGATTGGTCGAGACTCGATCACGTGGAGGGCATTACCACGCAGTAATTGACCGGGCTTTCAAAAATTCACTGTTTTTCCCCTAAAACAAAAGGTATTTATTAAAGGAAATAACAGGGTGAGTACCCGGTCATTACTGCGTGATAATTGACCGGGTTGGGCGATGACCGCTGGTAAAAGACCTCGCCTTCGGCTCGGTCTATTACCATTGGTCATCGCCCAACCCGGTCAATTATCACGCAGTAATGACCGGGTACTCACCCTGTTATTTCCTAAACAAGTCGTTTCCTCATCGAGTGATCCCCACAATGTCGCTTCCTAGGTTGTATCGTAAAATTGGGCGTGATCCCTGGCCACACGTAATTCTGGTGTTTAGGACTCCAGACTAGCGCACTCTGACAATTTTAGAGACCGCTAACATAAAACAAGATAGCTCAGTTGGTAGAGCGCCAGTCCGGTATTCCGGAATGCACAGGCACTTATTCGTAGGCGAGTTCACCCATGGTCACGACACAGTTCCTGTGAGTCCCCACTCAAACACACTCCAACCAATGGCCAGTCATCACAGCCCTGATCCCGAACACTTAACAATGCAGACCCATCTGTACCAAGTCAATCAAACTTCAACAGTTGGAGTTCAATGGCAGGTTTAGTACTGTTAGATTCAGTACCAATAATTACTGAACCTGTGTGCAGTCGTTGAAGTTTGTTAAGTTTGGTATGTTTTCTAGTGCGAGAGCCTAGGGGGTTAGGATTAATGTTTTATCTATAACCATGTGCAATTTAGCCGCAAGGCTGCAATACATTGGAATTTGTTTACAAACCAGAATATTTGCATAATATTTGCATATTTGCATACTAGCTTACCATCAGAGGAGTAGCCAGTTAGGCCTCCAAATATAACCAACACGTAGTTGACGTCAAGTTCTCTCATGATCTCATAGGCTTTGTCCTCTGTAGACGCCATGGCCTAGAATCAATTGCAAAGAGAATGTCTCGTAAAATGAATGTTCCTGAGCCGATTTCACGAAACGCTAAGACGCGTCATAGGAAGAGTAACTCGTCCTAGCTCGCGACTCGTCCTAGCTCGCGACTCGTCCTAGCTCGCGACTCGTCCTAGCTCGCGACTCGTCCTAGCTCGCGACTCGTCCTAGCTCGCGACTCGTCCTAGCTCGCGACTCGTCCTAGCTCGCGACTCGTCCTAGCTCGCGACTCGTCCTAGCTCGCGACTCGTCCTAGCTCGCGACTCGTCCTAGCTCGCGACTCGTCCTAGCTCGCGACTCGTCCTAGCTCGCGACTCGTCCTAGCTCGCGACTCGTCCTAGCTCGCGACTCGTCCTAGCTCGCGACTCGTCCTAGCTCGCGACTCGTCCTAGCTCGCGACTCGTCCTAGCTCGCGACTCGTCCTAGCTCGCGACTCGTCCTAGCTCGCGACTCGTCCTAGCTCGCGACTCGTCCTAGCTCGCGACTCGTCCTAGCTCGCGACTCGTCCTAGCTCGCGACTCGTCCTAGCTCGCGACTCGTCCTAGCTCGCGACTCGTCCTAGCTCGCGACTCGTCCTAGCTCGCGACTCGTCCTAGCTCGCGACTCGTCCTAGCTCGCGACTCGTCCTAGCTCGCGACTCGTCCTAGCTCGCGACTCGTCCTAGCTCGCGACTCGTCCTAGCTCGCGACTCGTCCTAGCTCGCGACTCGTCCTAGCTCGCGACTCGTCCTAGCTCGCGACTCGTCCTAGCTCGCGACTCGTCCTAGCTCGCGACTCGTCCTAGCTCGCGACTCGTCCTAGCTCGCGACTCGTCCTAGCTCGCGACTCGTCCTAGCTCGCGACTCGTCCTAGCTCGCGACTCGTCCTAGCTCGCGACTCGTCCTAGCTCGCGACTCGTCCTAGCTCGCGACTCGTCCTAGCTCGCGACTCGTCCTAGCTCGCGACTCGTCCTAGCTCGCGACTCGTCCTAGCTCGCGACTCGTCCTAGCTCGCGACTCGTCCTAGCTCGCGACTCGTCCTAGCTCGCGACTCGTCCTAGCTCGCGACTCGTCCTAGCTCGCGACTCGTCCTAGCTCGCGACTCGTCCTAGCTCGCGACTCGTCCTAGCTCGCGACTCGTCCTAGCTCGCGACTCGTCCTAGCTCGCGACTCGTCCTAGCTCGCGACTCGTCCTAGCTCGCGACTCGTCCTAGCTCGCGACTCGTCCTAGCTCGCGACTCGTCCTAGCTCGCGACTCGTCCTAGCTCGCGACTCGTCCTAGCTCGCGACTCGTCCTAGCTCGCGACTCGTCCTAGCTCGCGACTCGTCCTAGCTCGCGACTCGTCCTAGCTCGCGACTCGTCCTAGCTCGCGACTCGTCCTAGCTCGCGACTCGTCCTAGCTCGCGACTCGTCCTAGCTCGCGACTCGTCCTAGCTCGCGACTCGTCCTAGCTCGCGACTCGTCCTAGCTCGCGACTCGTCCTAGCTCGCGACTCGTCCTAGCTCGCGACTCGTCCTAGCTCGCGACTCGTCCTAGCTCGCGACTCGTCCTAGCTCGCGACTCGTCCTAGCTCGCGACTCGTCCTAGCTCGCGACTCGTCCTAGCTCGCGACTCGTCCTAGCTCGCGACTCGTCCTAGCTCGCGACTCGTCCTAGCTCGCGACTCGTCCTAGCTCGCGACTCGTCCTAGCTCGCGACTCGTCCTAGCTCGCGACTCGTCCTAGCTCGCGACTCGTCCTAGCTCGCGACTCGTCCTAGCTCGCGACTCGTCCTAGCTCGCGACTCGTCCTAGCTCGCGACTCGTCCTAGCTCGCGACTCGTCCTAGCTCGCGACTCGTCCTAGCTCGCGACTCGTCCTAGCTCGCGACTCGTCCTAGCTCGCGACTCGTCCTAGCTCGCGACTCGTCCTAGCTCGCGACTCGTCCTAGCTCGCGACTCGTCCTAGCTCGCGACTCGTCCTAGCTCGCGACTCGTCCTAGCTCGCGACTCGTCCTAGCTCGCGACTCGTCCTAGCTCGCGACTCGTCCTAGCTCGCGACTCGTCCTAGCTCGCGACTCGTCCTAGCTCGCGACTCGTCCTAGCTCGCGACTCGTCCTAGCTCGCGACTCGTCCTAGCTCGCGACTCGTCCTAGCTCGCGACTCGTCCTAGCTCGCGACTCGTCCTAGCTCGCGACTCGTCCTAGCTCGCGACTCGTCCTAGCTCGCGACTCGTCCTAGCTCGCGACTCGTCCTAGCTCGCGACTCGTCCTAGCTCGCGACTCGTCCTAGCTCGCGACTCGTCCTAGCTCGCGACTCGTCCTAGCTCGCGACTCGTCCTAGCTCGCGACTCGTCCTAGCTCGCAACTCGTCCTAGCTCGCGACTCGTCCTAGCTCGCGACTCGTCCTAGCTCGCGACTCGTCCTAGCTCGCGACTCGTCCTAGCTCGCGACTCGTCCTAGCTCGCGACTCGTCCTAGCTCGCGACTCGTCCTAGCTCGCGACTCGTCCTAGCTCGCGACTCGTCCTAGCTCGCGACTCGTCCTAGCTCGCGACTCGTCCTAGCTCGCGACTCGTCCTAGCTCGCGACTCGTCCTAGCTCGCGACTCGTCCTAGCTCGCGACTCGTCCTAGCTCGCGACTCGTCCTAGCTCGCGACTCGTCCTAGCTCGCGACTCGTCCTAGCTCGCGACTCGTCCTAGCTCGCGACTCGTCCTAGCTCGCGACTCGTCCTAGCTCGCGACTCGTCCTAGCTCGCGACTCGTCCTAGCTCGCGACTCGTCCTAGCTCGCGACTCGTCCTAGCTCGCGACTCGTCCTAGCTCGCGACTCGTCCTAGCTCGCGACTCGTCCTAGCTCGCGACTCGTCCTAGCTCGCGACTCGTCCTAGCTCGCGACTCGTCCTAGCTCGCGACTCGTCCTAGCTCGCGACTCGTCCTAGCTCGCGACTCGTCCTAGCTCGCGACTCGTCCTAGCTCGCGACTCGTCCTAGCTCGCGACTCGTCCTAGCTCGCGACTCGTCCTAGCTCGCGACTCGTCCTAGCTCGCGACTCGTCCTAGCTCGCGACTCGTCCTAGCTCGCGACTCGTCCTAGCTCGCGACTCGTCGGTCCAAGGGTCATCCTGTCTCATCATTACGTGCGTTAGTTTGTATATCATCCGGAAATCATTACATTATCTTCTTGTTAAAGACGGAAGTCGGCCTAGAGTTATATTTTTTTGGGAAGAAGAAACAAATTGATATGTGTGTATACAGGGTGTATCAGAAAAAATGATACTCTCGGAAAAATCATCATAAAATTAACATAGATTATAGTTCTGTAAATGTGGGCGTAAACCTTGGTAGAGGGGGTCATTCTGCTTCCAATGATACCAGTATCTTGGTTTACGCTTCACGCTCCAGTGAGCACGGAAGCTTTGAATTTTGAAGAATTCAAGTGTTTTGCGCACGGGAATGCGAGGGTTAAAATTGGATTCGTCACATTAAATTAAAAGTTTAGACAGGGTTTTACCAGTGTGCCAAGGCGTTTTTTGAATAATTAACCCTATCACCCCCTACCCTCGGCACAAAATGATCTCTTTTATGAGTGGATCGTAACCAAAGGGTTTACAAACGTAACTGAATCGGCTTCCTTGAAGGTTCAGTTACGCGTGTGCATGCGTGTCATGTGTGTCACTTAAATTGCATGTATGACCCCCTCTACCAAGGTTTACGCCCACATTTACAGAACTATAATGTTAATTTTATGATGATTTTTCCGAGAGTATCATTTTTTCTGATACACCCTGTAGTTTAAATAACAAACTGATTTATACCCAACAACTAGTCGAGCCAACTTAGATATTAGTTTAAGAGGTTTTTGTTGAAAGAAAAATCCCATCCAAGACAATAAACAGCCCTTTACCGGTAGAATTTAGCAATATTAGTATAAAAAAAAAACTTAAAAAAAAACCCACATGGTTTTCTACTTCGTGTTATACATACATGTACAAAGTATGTACATTGTTTAACAGTCACAAGACACGGAGCGAGCCAATGACAGATATAAGGTTTGGCTAACCTGACCCACGCGTGATATGTGAGTGTTATTCCAGGTGTTGTTATCCACTAGGATAGTCCTGTTAGCCATAGCCGTTATCTGATAGCCGTAATCCCACCATGACATCACTTTAGCATCCTGTCCAAAGATACAAACAAAGCCATTAGTAAATCTCAACTCATTGCGGAAGACATGAAATTACTTCCTCCACTGCATCTCAGGCCGTATTCTAAACCCCAGCTTTGTCTTCGCTAAGGCTTCGTTCGTGCAGTTTAGCAATAGGCTGGAGTCGGAGAAGGAGCTGAAGCAAGGGGTTTGGAAAACGGCCCAAGTTACAATAAAATCCCTCAAGATGTCTAGACAATGAAAAATACCGGCGTTTGAGCAATCTCTCTAATGACCCTGCATGACCTTCGACATCGGTAACCTGATGAAGAATTGTGTCTTCCCACCCGAGGGTCACTGCATCAAAGTTTTATCCAAAAATATGAAACCAGGTAGAAGTTAGATATTTTTGTTTGTTTAACTTGACCACTTCGTGCCGGAGGACGTATATACTTGCAAAGTTTTCCCCAGATTCAAAACGGATGACGCATAAACACGTCACGAGCAAGGCCGGAAATGTCTGTCAGCAGTAGTGCTGGGACAAATCGGAGGTTTTCAAAACCGAATAACCGAATTTGAAAATATATATATTTTTTTTATAAGTGATTTTAATGGATTAAGTGACATGGAAGTTGCGTTCTCCAATACGTGCTATCAGCTACTTCAAACAGAACGTCTTTCCGCGTACCAGCTGACTGTATCTAGTGGCTCGTGTTTATTTACGTAACCATTGAATCGATGACAATGGCGCACAGCCAGCCTTGCTCATTAACTTCGCCGCGTTTGAGCGATCGTCTACGAAACCAATTCAAATCAGAATTCCAAAATGAACAATTTTTTTTCTTTTCTGCCCAGAAATCGTAAAGAGAGCAGTCCCTTTTTTTTTTTTTTTCTTCTTCGAATATTCGGTTTTCAAATTTCAAACCGGTTTGTGGAAGCACATTCGAATAACCGAATATTCGGTTTTGAGTCCCAGCACTAGTCGGCAGCAAGCAATACCTGGCAATGCGTGGGTTTGCTTCCCGGTACTATCGGCCTGAACCTGCCTCGGATCGAGTTTTGTTAAAAATAATCCCGCGCCTCGGCTTGGTGAATGTTTAAACAATCCCGGCGCGAACTGGTTAACCTGAAACCTTAACATATACACGAAGATTTAGGACCAGTTGGTAAGTGTCTCCCAAAAACTTTGTTTAGGTGACACAAAAACCTAGTCTACATAAATACGCTTCAGCATGGATGACGAGTTAGCCTTTTTCACGTCCTAAAGGTAAGATACACCATTTGCAGATATCACAAATATTTACTACCGAATTATTAAGAAATATCTTACTCATTTGTAAGTAAATAATGATTCTAGGCATCCAGCAAAATTATTGCGCTAGATATCTTGTAATAATTTTCTGAAAAATGAAATTTTATAAAGACAAATTCGCTATCGCCGATAACATAAGAATAACTGCTTGACGCCGGTTGAAAACAAACGCTATTTTTCGTGCTTTTCTCGGCATCAATGACTGTAGAACTTCGGACAGGTCATTTAAACGATATTTACTATAAAATACATCCCCCAAAATCCACCCATTAATGATAATTCAAGCAATTTCCAATGGTGTATCCTACCCTTAAACCCCCGACTCTCCACCTAACAAAACCAATGATCTCGCTACGCCGTTCTCTATGATCACGGAGATCGCTTCCTGCAAAATCGTTCATCAGTTGGGTTGCAGGCTGTGATAGCCTACCTCCTCGGTGTTGTGTCGGAGCCAGTAGTAAGCCTCGCGGAAATCATCAAAGATAATCCGGCTGCCGTCCCCAGCTCGAGCCGACAGGACGATCGAGGGAGAGGAGTAAGCTTCTGATGTGACCCAGGTGCAATGGAAGGTGTAGGTGATCAGGAACAAGGTCATGAGAAGCACCACGGCAGAGGCAACCTGTCAGGTGATATATCAGGTGATATATATGTGAGGGGTTCTGGCAAAATGAGACGGAACTGGGCAGTGGTTGAAATGAGGGTTCTCAGGTATTAGGGTTCTCCTTCAATCGGACATTCTATTAACAAGTTGTGGCTGGTTAAAGTTTGCATTTATCAACATGTCGCAAGAGTAAAACATTGAGAAAAAGGCCTTTGTAGTTTCGAGTTTTGTATATGTGACATAGAAAAATGTGAACAGTTTGTCCTTAACAACACTACTTTTCTACCACTTCCATACTATTTCTTGACAAAATATAGTTAGTAGGCATACCAAAGATTACAAATATAAATAAATCTAAAAATTAAAATTAAAAAATCCATTATTCATTATTGTTCAGTTTTCTTCACTATGCCCTGTGCCCAGTTCCGTCTCAATTTGACAGAACGCCTCACATATTTCATCATATATCGGGGGTACAACACTTATAATATATTAAATGATGATTCAACGGAGGTCGACGAGGCCAAACCAACCCGAAACATCAAACAAAGATAAAAACTGCATTCGAACCAAAACCGATTTGAACTCTTCAAACTGACCCAATCTTGCCCGACCCAACCCAACCCAACCCAATACAAAATTAGGAAAAAACCAACCAGAACCAATTCGAACTTCAAAACCCCCGAACATCTGGATTGGGCAAAACCATCCTATACAAAAAAAAGTACACCCATATTCAAATGTATATTAAGTAAAACTACTTAATATTTTTGGGAAAAAAAAAGTATGTCTGAGGATAGAGTAGAATATCCTCAGTTTAATGACATAGATTTCATTATGTCATTGCCATGAATGACTGAACAAACGAGACAGTTATGAAAGGCACTGAAATTAGCACTGTGACAAAATGTTTATACTTGTGTGACAAAGCTCAGGCAGGTGTTTTTCTAAGGACAAATTTTGTTGCTGTTTGAACTCATTGGAATAGTGAATACCAGGGCAATGAATCTTTTTGTCTGATCCTTTTCTTTTTGTGGTACACTTTTTACCTGACAAATTTAAGGTGCTGTGCCACCATTCCTGTTAATTCATAGCTGGCATCTTCGTCTCATGTCTCTTACTTGCCCGCCTTAGCCCAGCCTCGACTCCATGGGCGCATGCGCGTTCCTTCACTAACCCCTGGCTGGGGAATGCGTAAACGACGCTGACTGGCTATTTAGTGCGTACTGCGCGCGTTTCGTAAACTGCACGCCCTGAATGTAATGCGCGCGCGTGTTCCTGAACGCACGTCACGTATCATTTTTTTGGTTCAAGTCCGCGCCTTACCTGTACAATATGGATTTTGGAAGCCTCTTTTTTCCCCCAAAAAAGCCGTTTCTAACGTTATAGATGGACAACAGCGGTACGTACATTTAATATAAATCCTTGCTAACTAACGCGACGTCAACATTTCATGTTTGAAAGGATTGATTCTGCAAAATAACAATTACAAAATGTTAAACGCATCAGCGTTAAAATCGCGCAAGGCATGGTGGGAAAACATGGCACAGCAAAATAAATAATAATAATAATTAACCATTTTTAATAACACATAGTGATTAAACATGTCCCTATGCGCTGTAGAGAAAGAAAAAAAGACAACAAAATACAAATACAAGATGTACTAGGTTTCAAACAAAAATGCATGACCTAAATGTTAAATAGGTGCGTCTTTAAAGCAATCTTGAACTTATCAATGGAATCAATATTTTTCAAATGATCCGGGAGATTGTTCCATATGGTTGAAGCAGTGTGAGCGAAGCTGCGTTCACCATATGACCTGGTCGAAACTGGTGGAATAACAAACAATTTTGTCTTATTAGAACGAAGATTTCTTGATGCTGTGTACAATGTTAACAGCTCTATCAAATAAGGTGGCGCAAAATTATAAAAACATTCGTATGCCAACAACAAAATTTTGAATGAAATGCGAGAGTGAATGGGTAGCCAATGTAATTCTCTTAGGAGAAGAGACACAGATTCATGTTTCCTAATGCGAAAAATAAGACGAGCTGCAGAGTTCTGCACAACCTGCATCTTTTGCACTTGACGAGCCGGAATCCGGAAGATCGTAGCCGTGGTAACAAAGTTGGCCTTATCCCAACTTGTGACGGTGCTGATTTAAGTACCTTTCATAAATGTCTCGTTTGTTCAGTCATCCATGGGCAATGACATTATGAACCTTAAATACCATTGGACAGAGGGCATTATACCCTTCCCTTGGGAGTCCCCGGAACATCCGAAACAGTGCGCGCTGGAGCACTCGCAGTCTGAAGGCGACCGGT
Organism: Crossaster papposus; assembly: GCA_037893245.1. NCBI lineage: Eukaryota > Metazoa > Echinodermata > Asteroidea > Velatida > Solasteridae > Crossaster > Crossaster papposus. The sequence goes on from JBAIAA010001334.1 coordinate 289,053, forward strand.
AGTTGGTTGAACAATGGAGTACTTGTATTGGACCGGATTACCTGCCATATTGTGATGATCTGACTACATAACTGCCATGTACTGACCTCATTCTTGATGGGATAGTTGGAGGTAGCTTCTGCCTTCTTAGACTTTTTCTCAGGTTTGTTGATGTCCAAGTTCCGGACGTAGGTAGTCAAGACAGAGGAGACACCGATACCAGACAAGATACACATGACTGGAGCTAAGACTAGCATCAAACGCACCATCACACCCTGTAGATATGC